>JANRMT010062817.1:29818113-29833237 GCA_026402145.1 Polypterus bichir lapradei
CGGCATCGTGTGGGCTAGCTTCGCAATAACTTGCAGCAACGCGGTAAGTGTTCGGCAAGGCAGCTGAAGCGCTGCATTATGGGATCTGTAGTTTATTGTGTTACCAGCGCTTCATATACCCGGGCCATTAATAACAACAATACAGTATATAAAATGATCTCGCGGGCCGGATATAATTACACGCCGGGCCGGATGTGGCCCATGGGCCTTGAGTTTGACTCATATGGACTAAATAGAACTTGAAAAGAAATATTTTTTGGAATGTGATCGCGCAAGTCAGTACATCAAACCCGCGTGCTATTGTGGTTTTGCTTGTGTGCTTCAGTAAGTTACCGTCCCCTCGCTCTTACTTTTTTACCGTTCATCTAATGAATACACTGAGTATGGCTTTACCAAAACAATCATTGATCGCGAATAAAGTATTCATTATTCATGAAGCTTCAATAGGTGAATAGGTGATCTGTCTTTCTGCGTTAACCGCATGCGTTTTCATACGTCTCAAACTAAGGGAATGCGAGGTTAAAATAAATCAAGAAGCGCGCGTACATACTTAGTGCATCCCCTCTCGGGAATCGAACCTCGGACGTGGGCGCTACAGGCGAATGCTTTAGTATCGCGCCACGGCGTGTGGTTTATCTATTTGAGCGTAGCAGTGTAATTCGGTTTTTGTTCAGCACTCTTTGGAACTGTTACTTTTTGTCTGCGCACTGCGTCAGTTCACGTGAGCCGCTGAATATGGATTTATATGTCACTCGCTCGCTTCTAATTGTTTCGCTGCCTTCTTAATTATATACTGCATGTTTTCTAAAGCGCGTTTTGTAGCTCTTCCTGGCTTTCTACGTAATGCGTGATTACGTGAGAGGCGTGATGATGTCATACGAAACTCCGCCCCTCCAGCTGAACTCCATTACAGTAAATAGAGAAAAACAACTTCCAGTTATGACCATTACGCGTAGAATTTCGAAATGAAACCCGCCCAACTTTTGTAAGGAAGCTGTAAGGAATGAGCCTGCCAAATTTCAGCCTTCTACCTACACGGGAAGTTGGAGAATTAGTGATGAGTCAGTCAGTCAGTCAGTCAGTCAGTCAGTGAGTCAGTGAGGGCTTTGCCGTTTATTAGTATAGATAAATATATAATATTTGTCTATGGTGACCAAAAACTAGAAAACAGCAAAGAATATCAAAAGTTAATTAAATAAATTTGCATAATCCACATCAAGTCATCTATTTGTATGCTCATAGCCTTCCAAACACAAAATATTGTTACATTACCCACTTTTGGAAAACACTCTTGCAAACGAAAATGGAAAGAATCTAGACACGACCAAGGGCCAATATTGTTATGGGTGCAGACTACATTGAAAATCAACAACATGTCATCATTGTCCAGTGCCATGATCAGTGAGTATTGCAACCTTATCTCAAAACTTCCATCTCCCTTACCTTGAAATCTCTGTCTTCCTTATGTGAAATAACTACCTTGCTTCAAATGTTAAATATACACACATATTGACAATTATGGTCTGTGTTACTTTTTTAGGGCAATATGATCTTTCAGTGTGAGTAAATCTTTTATGAGAATATTTGACCATTCTCCAAATACATGTGAAGTGGATCGATAATCTCTACACTCTGTGTTCTCACTTCATTTATCGATGGCTTTCTCTTCTTCTTATGTTCTACTAATTTTTGGGTATTCCCAAGCCATACAAATAAGATTTTCTCCATTAGTTTACAGATATTGAGTTGTAGTTAAAATTACTACAGCAAGAATCCAAACAAACAAACAAACAATTCAAGCAAAACAATGCCAGGAACACAAACAACCAAATGTATGCCAGTTACCATTAATGACTGTCAACTAGATAGAAATCCATTAGTTCAACACTCATACTTTTGTTTTTTTTTCTGATCCATATTGTGCAAGTTTTTTGCTGGCAAAATTACAGAGAATAATCATAAACCATTCTCCAAAACGAAGTAATGTTATCTTGATCGATTTTTTTGAGATAATTGTTAGCTAGGTTCCAGAAAATTAAAAGTGTAGAGCATCCTGAGAAATTTTAATTTTGTATCAGCAGCAGTTTTTACTGAGACATTGAAAAGGAGACAGAGTTCCTTACCTGAAAATCATTCTTTAAAGTGGCTTGCGGAATTCATTTTTTAAAATATTTATTATGGTCAACAGATTATAATGTTAATAATCATGTAAAAGGGCGGCACAGTGGCGCAGTGGGTAGCGCTGCTGCCTCGCAGTTAGGAGAGTGGAGTTTGCATGTTCTTCCCGTGTCTGCATGGGTTTCCTCCTGGTACTCTGGTTTCCTCCCACAGTCCAAAGACATGCAGGTTAATTGCATTGGCGATCCTAAATTGTCCCTAGTGTGTGCTTGGTGTGTCTGTGTGCGCACTCTGTGGTGGGCTGGCGCCCTGCCCAGGGTTTGTTTCCTGCCTTGAGCCCTGTGTAGGCTGGGAATGGCTCTAGCAGACCCCCGTGACCCTGTGGTTTTGGATATAGCGGGTTGGATAATGGATGGATGGATAATCATGTAAAAGGCTATTGACAATATAAGAAGATCTAATGTAGCTAATTACTGCCTTTGTGTTTGTGTGTCAAGTCCAGGGGCATGGATGAGACATACATGTATAGATTGTATTTTCATTTAATTTATATAATTTATATTTTCATATTTATTGCCTTCAGTGTTTTCACTCACTGAACTAACTGTGTTTCTCTTAAAAGAAAGTACCTGCTGCCAAAGTTTTACTGGAGATTTTCAGGGACAGTTTACTGGCTGATACAGTCATCCTTTCTAATACACAAAGAGTCATAACAGTTGGCTACAGCACCAGATAAAAGTTAAGCTGAATAATGGTTTCCTTTCATTTGTAAACATCTTATATATAGATTTTACAATCCGATGTCACACGAAAGACAGCATAAACTCATTATCATGATGTACTTAAGCTAATAATTCACAGGGATAAGATTTATGTTTACTCTGGTGTCCAAGGTTTGCAGTTGGAGAAGATTTATATTTCACCACTACAACTTTATTTCAAGTGCAAAAAATAAATTATCCATGTCAACCGGAGGTGCTAACATGTGGGAACAAGGTCTGTGTTTTTTCCAGCCCGTGTCCCCATCCAGGCTCTATTGCCATGACATTCTTTCCAAAGGCTTTGTTACTGAATTATTTTTCTGTGTGAAAGTCACAGTCCTTTGTAGTCAAAACAGCTGATTAATGAAGCACCCCATCTAACACTAGTAATAAACCGCAGAGTGCCTGTGCCATTTTAAGTCTTATTTAGTCATATATCCTCTCTGATGTTGACATTCTTTTATGTTTATAATAAATTAAAAATAACCTTCACTATCGCAAGTAGAATTCCTTTACACAATAAGAAACAAAGAAATACAGAAATACATGTATTTCAAATTCATTAAAAATCCCATCCCTGTTGGATTAGCAGTGTTTCCCAAAGCCGAAAAGCTTCCAAGAACAGAAACCTCCCCTGGATTTTGGCCAAAATTCTCTTAAATCAGAGAGGATTTACTGAGCTCAAAAGGGCATTATCTATACAAAGTATTTGGCAATCCTAATTTTATTTATTAGCTGTAAGCGTTTCATGCTAATTTCCATTAATATACGGTTGAATTGAGCAGCCCAGTGTTCCCTGTGAAAACACAAGAATTCTGAAGTATTTTCTTTCCATTGGAAAAGTTAGTACTAAATAAAAATGAATAAAAGTAAACTCTTTGGTCTTCTCATTAATGTTACTGTAATTGTACCAACAATAAAGTCAAATGAATGGACATTTCTGAACACTAATTACTGGTTTTGTTTGATATCAGACACAGGTTTTACTTGTTATTATTATTTTCAGCTAAATACCTGAACTAGGTATCTTAGAACATAAAAGGATTCTTCATAGCAATTGTTACATTTAAAAGAACATAAGCAATTTGATGAATGAGAGGTGACCATTCAATCCAACAGGCTTGTTTGTTTAGCTATATGCTAAGCTGTCCCAGTATCAGAATCATCCTGATTCTTCTTTAAGGTTGTTAAAGTGTCTGCTTCAACTGCTTGTCTCACTAGTTTGTTCCAGATTCCCACAATACTTTGGGTTAAAATGTTTACCTGGCTTCAGTCCTAAATGCACTTCCCCTTAATTTCACCTGGTGTCCTCAAGTGCACAATTCACCTTTAATTCTGCTGGATCTACTTTATCTTTACCTTTGAGAATTTTAAAAACCTAGATTAGGTCCTCATATAGTCTCCTTTGCTCGAGACTAAACAGGTTTAATTCTTTGAGTCTGTCAGTCTTGGGATGCACTTGGTTTCTCTCCTCTGTATAGCTTCAAATCCTGGTATTTCTTCCTTGTAGTGTGGTGATCAGAACTGCACACAGTACTGCAGATGTGGTCTGATAGTACATTATATAACCTGAGCATGGCATACCTTTATTTACAGTATATTCAACAGCGTTAATGATATAACATTTTATTTGCCTTCCGCACATTGCTTACAAGATTAAAATGCACTGTCAACATTAACTCTTAAATCCTTTTCAGAGGTTGTTTCCTGTATTAATGCATCTTGTATTTATAATTGATGTTCCTTTTGCCCAGATGTGCCACTTTACACTTGTCTACATTAAACTGCATTTTCCAAATGTCTGCCTGTTTCTAAAGCTTGTCAAAGTCTTTCTGAAATGTTTTTGCTGCCTCCTAAGTGTTCGCCTTGCTCCAATTTTAGTATCATCTACAAATTTCACAAGTGCACAAACTATATTGAAATCAATGTCATTGATGTAAATCAGAAAAAGTAGTGGTCCAAGTGTTATATGTCCTCTTTTTGTCCTCCAGATTAACTAACTTGACATGCAGATGTGTTGGTTAGCTGCAGCTTCTAGCTTTAGAATTAATTTTTGCTATGAGTCTATATCAAAGGCTTTTTGAAAATCTAAAAAATTAGGTCATATGCTCTGCTTTTGTCAACTATTGCAGTTGCCTGTTCAAAAAAATATGAAAGATTGGTTTGGTAGGATCTTCCTCTGATAAACCCATGCTGACTTTAATTTAGTTTTCAGTTTGTTATTTAGTTATTTTTATTTAGTATTCAAAAGTCAGATCCCGATTTTCAAAACAAATATATTAGAAATAGTTAAATGTCTAGAAAGAGAAACTTTAATTTTTCTGCACTTATGAATTTTTCAGGTGTATAGCAATATATGATGAAAAAAATATTTTCCATTGTATGTCCAAAATAACCTACATATATGCTATATGCTCAGGGACATCCTTTGTCACACATTTTTATGTCATTCACATGCATCAAGCTTGTTGCTAAAGCACTGGTTAATAAAACATTTCATGTGATTATTGCTTAATCATCAAATTTCTGACATATTTACATTGTTCTTGCATTTAGTTGTAGAATATTGAAATCTTATTTTTTGGCCAATTCGACAGCCCTAAAGCATATTTCATAAATTAAACTATTATTTGTTGGCCTAGTAGCCCCGTCTGTATCTCTATATACAGTATAATCTTCATTTGGATCTTGATCTTGGTTTGTCCACGAATGAATTAGAAGAAGAAGCACTAGATGGCAGTAGAGAGACAGCTAAAACATAGGCATTGCATTAAGAATCTCCTCCAGGCTTATACTACTGAAGACTGTAGTACGCCAGTCACACCTCAAAACACAGACATTCAAACTAAACAAATTGTTGTGCTTTAAATTAACTAAAGAGATCTTCATTTAGATCTTGATCTTTGTCCGCGAATTCCACGCATGCGTAGACCACCTTCCAGTTTAGTACGTTGTTGTTACTCACGAATGTCAACAATGTGCCGGAATAACGAAAGGGGTGGTGGACAGTGTTACGCTGGTTAGCTCCTGAGGCCTGGTTAGAGAATGAGATTGCCAAAGATAAAAGGTACGTGCCTACGTAACATATGAATGAAAGAAAGACAGTGGGTAAAATGAATGACAACGTAACAGCACGTTCCGGAAATTATTATTGTTACGTTGTAGCCGGCGAGTGCTGCGCGTCTCACAGTTGTACTGTGGCTTGCTCACATGTCAGTGAAGTGATCCCTATTTATGCTTTAAAGAGCCTGGATACCTATGTGTCCCCCTTTTATAACCATTGCTCCGTGTATATTGCCTTACTCTTTGGATTGCCACAAAGCAACCTGCGAGATTGGAGAAAGGTTGAGAAGAGATCGTGAGAGGAAACGACAGTGTCGTGAAAACGAGATGGACTGTGAACGGACAGAAGCAGAAATGCTCCTACACCACCACATAATTACGATTCGGACAGTGATTCCGAGTAGGCCGTTCCTATTGAATCAATATCCAATGGTTTTCTTTTGTAATTTTGTTTCCCTTATAAAAAAATCATAATGCCGTGTGACGAAGGGCCCAGTTCACGACTGGCAGCCGCGTTTAAACAGGGAGCCCTTCACAGACAACTTTAACACACACAACGTAGTTGAGCACACATTGCTAGTAAATAATATAATTGTAACTATTCTGTTTTTGAGTGTGAAACTAGAGAGTTCTGAACTTTATCACCACAGCTACTTTCTATTGCATTTGAAACCTTGACTATTTGCTTCCACAAATAAACAGATATTTGGGACATTGTAAAGGAAGGACTTAAAACACAATTTTTGTGTTGATGACATGGTTCTGCACATTACAGATCTATGTTTAATGACTGCCATATCTAGTAAATCTACTTGAGAAAATGTATGTAATTTCTAGATTTAACATTAGCTTGAATAAGAGCATTTTATTGTAATTGTCATACAGTTCAGATATCTAAGTCATGGTTTAAAAAATATGACCTATTCAAATTAAAGTTTTGCATCTTCGTGGAAAGTATTAAATTCAGAGTTAATCATTGAGTTTGCTTCTGGTTTATTGTATACTTGTGTGTGATGGTAAGGATTAGTATTTTCCCATTAATGTATTATAGTTGTAAAAAAGTGTGCTTCACTCTGCATTATACAAAAATATCGAATTAAATTGAATGTCGTCATAAACTTTCCTTTATACAAACCTTTCCATCAAGCTTGCAGTAAATGTTGGCATTCATGTGTTATATCAAGGAACACACAGCTGTGGAAAGTTAATTCTTTGGACAATTGCTAAATTGAACCAAACTGATTCAGTTTAGCTCAGTGAGAAAGCATGTTTAGCCAAATAAAGCTGATCATTTTTGTGCACATGCATAGAAGAGTTCATCAAATGGTACTTAGAAGTAATATTAAGCTACAAAAGACATGCACCTGCTCCGGCACAATGGGATCTAGCATGTCATTAAACTACTTGGCTAACATGCTATTGTGCAGTAGAAAGAACAAGCACTACAGCCATACACTGTGTGCACGATTATTAGGCAAGTTGTATTTTTGAGGATTAATTTTAATATGGAACAAACACAGTGCTATCAGTCAATCCAAAATGTTAATAAACCTGAAACCTGAATGTTTCACAACGGAAATGTGAGTGTGAACATCATCAGGGGAATACATATGTGCGCACAATTATTAGGCAACTATTAGTGTGCAGATTTATTATGCAACTAAAGGAAAAATGAAAATTTTCCCATCTCACTTGTTTATTTTCATCTGTTATAGTGAGAATAATAAACAAACACCTCAAAATTTACAAAGAAACATCTCTGACATTTCAAAAAAAATAAATCAATCAATCAATGACCAATATAGCCACCCTTCTTTCCAATAACAGTCATAAGCCTTTCCATTCATGTAGTATGTCAGTTTCTTGATCTGTTGACGATCAGCTTTTTGTGGAGCAGTGACTACAGCCTCCCAGACACTCTTCAGAGAGGTGTATTGTTTTTCTCCCCCGTAAATCTAGCGTTTAAGAAGTGCCCACAAGTTCTCGATAGGGTTTAGGTCAGATGAGGAAGGGGGGCCATGTCATTATTCCTTCATCTTTAAAGCCTTTACTGGCTGGCCACGCAGTGGAGAACTTCGATGCAAGTGATGGAGCATTGGCCTGCATAAAAATCATGGTCTTTTTCCTGTATCACTGTTTGAAGAAAGTGTCTTCGAAAAACTGGCAGTAGGTTTGGGAGTTGATTTTGAGTTCATCTTCAATGCAAAAAGGTCCAACTAGCTCATCTTTAAAAATACCAGCTCATACCAGTACCCCACCTCCACGTTGGAGTGGAGCTCTGTGCCCATTACTGATCCACAGGTCCATCCATCTGGTCCATCAAGAGTCACTCTCATCTCATCGGTCCATAAAACCTTTGAAAAAAATCTGTCTTCAGATATTTCTTGGCCCAGTTTTGACGTTTCAACTTATGTTTCTTGTTCAGTGGTGGTTGGGTTTCAGCCCTCCTTACCTTGGCCATGTCTTTGAGCACTGAACACCTTGTACTTCTGGGCACTCCAGGTAGGTTGCAGCTCTGGAATATGAAAGTACTGGAGGATAATGGGTTCCTGGTAGCTTCACGTTTGATTCTTCTCAAATCTTTGGCAGCTAATTTGCGTCTTTTGTTCTCAACACGTTTCTTGCGACCCTGTTGACTATTTGCAACAAAATGTTTGATGGTTCTGTGATCACACACCAATATCTTAGCAATTCCAAAAGTGCTGCATTCCTCTGAAAGACTTTTTACAATTTTTGACCTTTCAGGGTCAGTTAAATCTCTTTTTTGGTCCATTTTGCCAGAGGAAAACTAGCTGCCTAATAATTCTGCACACCTTGATATAGGGTGTTGATCTCCTTAGGCCACACCCTCCCTCATTACACAAATACACATCACCTGACGTGCTTAAATCCAATAAGCATTCAAGTTAATACAGCTTGGAGTTGGAATATACACATAAAAATGATGATATGGTCAAAATACTCACTTGCCTAATAATTGTGCACACAGTGTATTTGTCCATAATTTAAAGTTACCAGAACTCCTATGGCAGCTTTTTTGAATTCTGTGATCTAGAAAAGTAGTAACATCATAATGGTGAAGTGCAATGGGCTGCATGTGCTTCATCTTCATAGAATAACATAAAATAAAGGGCTCAGTTGTGGACACATCCACACTTTCGCTTGGCCAATTTGGAACTGCCAGTTAATCTAAGCTGATCATCTTTGAGACAAGGAGAGGAAAATCATATTACCTGGAGAAATGCAAAATACACACAGACAATGACTGGGCGTGATAGTTTAAACCGTGGGTGCCATCCATTGTAACGTGGTGCCATCACTCCACTGTATATTGAACAAGGCAGAAAGCCCTAAAAGTTTTAGGAATGGTCACCCCATGTATTACAAAAATATCAAAAGCAAAAGTAAAACATGTCTTTACAGGACGGAGTTCAAAACAGAGCTAACTAACAGTCTGGCTTCTTAAATATGGCTGAAACAGGAAGGGGATGGATCAGAGTGTCCGGAACACAAAATGAGGTCTACTGTTGGTGGGTAGTGGAATGGACAGGAAGTCAACAGTGAGAGCCGGAAGTGACATCATCACTGGGTGGGCTATTTGGTGATGTCATTGGGAGGCATGTTCTTCAGATGGTCTACAGAGGGAGAAAAGGAGAAAGGATCAGATGACAGCATCAACTCCTGGTCCAACTGAAAAATAACATCATTTGGGTCCCCCATGTGCAGGTGTGTGACAATATGTAATTGTATAATTTAAAACCCTTAAATAATGCTATAATATCACTTGCTTTCTGCTAAATGTCCTGTAATGCCTACATTACTTTCATTGAGGATGCCATTAAATAAGCACATACAGGTATATGCAGCATTTACTTCTGTTACTGCTCCATACTGTAATGAATTATAAAGTTTCTATCAAAAGAGAGAAAATACATTAAATGCACTGTCAGTTTTCCACCATCTTAACTTTTATTTCATTGAATGAAAAATGTCATTGATTAATCTGTATTGGGAATCTTTATTATGAAATACTAGCTAACATAGCTCAAAAATGAAGTTTTTTTTTAATCATTTGAGAAAAATATTATAAAAAAACCAACTTTAAAAGTAAAAATAAATTAATAAACAATGAAGACGCACGGTGGCGCAGTGGTAATGCTGCTTCCTTGCAGTTAGGGGACCCGGGTTCGCTTCCCATGTCCTCCCTGCATGGAGTTTGCATGTTCTCCCTGTATCTGCGTGGGTTTCCTCCGGGTGCTCTGGTTTCCTCCTGCAGTCCAAAAACATGCAGGTTAGATGGCTTGACAATCCTAAATTGTCCCTAGTGTGTGCTTGGTGTGTGGGTGTGTGTGTGCCCTGCTGTGGGCTGGCACCCTGCCCAGGGTTTGTTTCCTGCCTTGCACCCTGTGTTGGCTGGGATTGGCTCCAGCCTACCCCCATGACCCTGTAGTTAGGATATAGTGGGCTGGATAATGGATGGATGAAGACTCACTAATGCGCTTCTCTTGCAGTCTTGTATGTATGTTATCATCCAGTTGATGCTCGGAACCAGCCAACTCTATTTAATTTCAAAAGCAACAGGGGCGTGGTGGTACTCAGACATAAAGAACATTGGTAGTCACCTCAAGTTCACCCTCTGGTGGTCATTCCGAGTGTCAACTGAATGATAACATGCATACAAGACCGCAATATCACCCCCACCCTACCCAGAAGGGGGTGGGTTAGGGTTTCAACCTACAGTATTTTTAGTTGGCCAATGAGAAACATGTGTACCAAGAAGTTTCATGAACATCGCTCCAGCCGTTCAGAAGTGATGCTGGAACATACTGTACATACATACATTGACTTTTATATATATAGATTCATCATAATGATTTAGTAGCATTCATAATATGGTTTGTTGCATGGTCTTTATTTAGTGTCTTAATATATTGTATAGTCTTAATATAACAAATTAAACTACATGGTTAACTTGTTTGCCTACATATTAAACTAAGTTCAATATCTATAGTACTCTTTACATTTATAAGATGAAAACTCTGTACACATTTAGAAATGTATACCATATGTAAAATAATCATAGCTAGTTTTTAATATTTTAGAATAAATTATACACCAGTTGTAAACACTGAAATGTTTTGAGCTGTACTAGATGTGTAATATACACAGTACATGAAGTCTTATAGAGAAAAATAATCCAAACTCAAAGTTGACATGTCTTTATCTGAAATGCTCTCATTTTGTTCATCCAGATTTCACATCTCCTTCAATATATAAAACACATGCTGTTGGGGCAACTGGTGACTCTATATTGTCCTTTTGAGAGAATGAACAGTAATATACAGTATAACATAGTGCACCATCAATGGATTTTTGTGTTTTGCACTTTTTGTTATTGGATGAGGCTCAGCCTCTCTGTAATGCTTGCATAATGAATGAGGAATTTAAATTGATGAATGGATGAGAATGGCTACTGAACCTGCCACAAAGTACTCCTTGAATTCCTTGTTTTATTTATTATGAAAGCATTATTTTGACATGGTGTGAATCAAGTACACAGATA
This sequence comes from Polypterus bichir lapradei, assembly GCA_026402145.1. Lineage (NCBI taxonomy): Eukaryota > Metazoa > Chordata > Cladistia > Polypteriformes > Polypteridae > Polypterus > Polypterus bichir. The sequence goes on from JANRMT010062817.1 coordinate 29,829,619, forward strand.
AAGACCTAAACCAGAGGATGCACTGGAATTTTTTAAAATTATGATGAATCAATGTTGAGAGAAAAATGTATGCAGTCCCTTCAAAATTTTGTAGCTCTCCATTAGTCGTTATAAACTACTCTTTAGAAGGCCTTGCCAGTGCTTATATTTATTATAATTTGTGGAAATTTTTTGAGGAGTGTGTTTTTCACAGTAATTTGTGAACACAAATTGCACCTTTCATATAAATAATGCATTACTGATAAAATGCAGTTGTGGTGGCAGAGGTAACCTGGGAGTGATACTGAATGCAAAACCAGGGAAGGCCAAGTGATTGGCATTTAAATTGCAAAACACAAAATGAGAAAATGGGCAAAGCTTTAGAACCTGTCATTTTGAAAATTTTGTATTTATTTATTTAATTGATTGAAAGAAGTTGATATTCTTGATTTAAATTCCAGTTACGCAACTGACCCTTATATTTTTATAAGACGAAATTCATTGCATTACAAGTTGTCACATTTGCAATACCACCAGGCATTCCAGCCAAAAACCCTGAAAGTATGTGAAGATAAAAAGGACAAGAGGAACCATAATCAAAATAAAATCAATGTGTTCAGACTAAAACAGTAAAAAAAATATAAAAGTAATATCATGGAGTATTGCTGATGATCTGCTATAGTTAGCCTGCACTAGAATGGTAAAAAATGTTTAATTCCATAAGAATGAGATAGAATGTTCATTTTAGAGGTTATTTCTAAAACAAAATGTATCACCTTTATATCTAATTCATTGCAAATTCTAATTTTTTTAATGGAAGAGTATGGAAGTATTAAATCTGTTTTCAAACCCACTTATCCAGAGCAAGATCACAGGGGGCAGGAGCCTATCCCAGCAAGCATTGGGCACAAGGCTGGTACAATTCCTGGACAGGGCATCATTCCATCACAGGATAAACACACACTAGGGGCAATATAGCATCACCAGTTTAACTAACCTGCATGCTTTTGGACTGTGGGAGGAAATTGGAACACCTGGACAAAACCCAAATGGACATGGTAAAAACATGCAAACGCAGAGAGTACCCTGGACCTGAACCCTGGTCTCCTTACTGTGAGGCAGCAGTGCTATCACTGAGGCACCCTACGGAGGGGATACTGACACAAAGCACAATGTATGACTGAGAATGAATTCACTGTATAGCATCTGATCATATCCTTTCTACCAATATTCTGACTTGATTTAATGAGAAATCAGCAGCAGAAATGTGAATGTTCTGACTCAGAGATCTGCCCGTAAGTGTTGCCACATAGCAGCACTGCAAACTGGAAAATTGAAAGTAAACTGCCCAGTGGAATTTCATTCAAGGTAAACACCATGGTAGGTGAGAATCTCAAACACATTTAGTATTTGATATTTATATAAAACATACAGAAGAATTCTGTGAAAGACAATGTCACCTGAAGATAACAGAATGGGCACTGAGTGTGGGCCCTGTGGGGAGGTGGATATGTAGGACTGAGGGAAGGAGTCTGAGTTCAAGGTCAGGAATTGTAGATGTTGATGCCAGGAACTGTCCAAGAAGACATGAGAGTGGGTGCCTTTATAAGAATGTTGGCTTGTCACCAGGACTTTGTTATTTTTGAGTAAAGGAAATCCTATTGCCTTTTGCCCTGAAAAAAAGGTTTCTGGTACCCTGCTGATATTAACCATTTTCTAGTGGTTTTAAACATAAAATATGACTTTGAAGTTAAGAGCCGAGAAAATTGATTTTTGCTTACATCACATGCTTACCAGTTAGTATATGAAACAGCATACAATTTTACATAATAATTTACCGCAGAGCACAGGAAGCGGTCACTGAACATTTGGTTTCCTCTGTTTATTTTCCTTTGTCATCTGCCAGCCTCCTTCTACTTGTGAAATATTCCTTTCAGTGCATCTCAGGGTGTTTCTTCTAATCACAGATACAGAAAGAAAAACAAATATTATTGTAGAATCAATAACAACCTGCACTAGGTGGATGTAATTATGTTTTAAGTATGTACTTGAGATTAGCATCTAATTTTGAAGGATGTCCTGAAAAAAAGAGGATCCTTTTGAAGTGGCAATTGAACAGGATATGGAAGTTTAAGCATAATGTCATTTGAAGGATATCTGTTAAGAAATAGCATCTATCTTTTAATTTCTACAATTACATCTTCTCAGACACAGTCCAATCTCAGAGCTGTCACTTTATGACCTTTAACCAAGCCTGTACACCCAGCAATAAAGAAACAGCATTTCAAATTATTTTTGGTTGTACTTAGTTTTACCTACTTACAGTTGTGTTTGAAAGTTTGTGAACCCTTTAGAATTTTCTATATTTGTGCATAAATATGACCTAAAACATCATCAGATTTTCACTCCTAAAGTCTTAAAAGTAGATAAAGAGAAACCAGTTAAACAAATGAGACAAAAATATTATACTTGGTCATTTATTTATTGAGGAAAATGATCGAATATTACATATTTGTGAGTGGCAACAGTATGTGAACCTCTAGGATTAGCAGCTAGTTTGAAGGTGTTTTCAATCAATGGGATGACAATCAGGTGTGAGTGGGCACCCTGTGTTATTTAAAGAACAGAGACCTATCAAAGTCTACTCTTCACAACACGTTTGTGGAAGTGTATCATGGCATGAACAAAGGAGATTTCTGAGGACCTCAGAAAAAGAGTTGTTGATGCTCATCAGGCTGGAAAAGGTTACAAAACCATCTCTAAAGAGTTTGGACTCCACCAATCCACAGTCAGACAGATTGTGTACAAATGGAGGAAATTCAAGACCATTGTTACCCTCCTCAGGAGTGGTCAACCAATGAAGATCACTCCAAGAGCAAGGCGTTTAATAGTCGGCGAGGTCACACAGGACCCCAGGGTAACTTCTAAGCAACTGAAGGCCTCTCTCACATTGGCTAATGTTCATGTTCATGAGTCAACCATCAGGAGAACACTGAACAACAATGGAAGGCATGGCAGGAGTGCAAGGAGAAAGCCACTGCTCTCCAAAAAAGAAACATTGCTGCTCATCTGCAGTTTGCTAAAGATTACCTGGACAAACCAGAAGGCTATTGGAAGAATGTTTTGTGGACGGATGAGACCAAAATAGAACTTTTTGGTTTAAATGAAAAGCATTATGTTTGGAGAAAGGAAAACACTGCATTCCAGCATAAGAACCTTATCCCATCTGTGAAACATGGTTGTGGTAGTACCATGGTTTAGGCCTGTTTTGCTGCATCTGGACCAGGACGGCTTGTGTTTATTAATGGAACAATGAATTCTGAATTATATCAGAGAATTCTAAAGGAAAATGTCAGGACATCTGTCCATGAACTGAATCTCAAGAGAAGGTTGTGTCATGCAGCAAGACAACGACCCTAAGCACACAAGCCATTCTACCAAAGAATGGTTAAAGAAGAATAAAGTTAATATTTTGGAATGGCCTGACCTTAATCCATCAAAATGTTGTGGAAGGACCTGAAGCGAGCAGTTAATGTTAGGAAACCCACCAACATTCCAGAGTTGAAGCTGTTCTGTACGTAGGAATGGGCTAAAATTCCTCCAAGCCGGTGTGCAGGAATGATCAAAAGTTACCGGAAAC
>JANRMT010062817.1:29849546-29869012 GCA_026402145.1 Polypterus bichir lapradei
GCGGGTATTCTGCTAGTATTATATACTAGCTGTCCCCCGAGGCTCCACCCACGTAGTAGTGAAACAGGACAAATTTTAAAAATCAATAAACAAAACAATGTTCAAGCAAATTATAGAAAAAAAATGATCTAACCTGTTAAGTAGTTCCCTAGTGAAAAGCGGACAGACATACAGACCGACAGACAGACGTTAGATTTTTTATATAGACTCACCGGCCACTTTATTAGGTACACTGGTTGAAGAGGTTGTTAATACAAATATCTAATCATCTAGTCAAAAGCTAGCAACTCAATGCATTTAGGCATGTAGACATTGTCAGGATGACATGCTGAAGTTCATACCAAGCACCAGAATGGGGCATAAAGGTGATTTAAGTAACTTTGAATGTGGCATGGTTGTTGCTGCCAGATGGGCTGGTCTGAGTATTTCAGAAACTGTTGATTTACTGGTATTTTCACACACAACAACCTCTAGGGTTTACAAAGAATGGCCAGAAAAAATTAAGATATCCAGCAAGGAGCAGTTCTCTGGGTGAAAATGTCTTGTTGATGCTAGAAGTCAGAAGAGAATGGACAGACTGGCTTGAGCTGATAGAAAGGCAACAGTAACTCAAGTAACAACTCACTACAACCAAGGTATGCAGAAGAGCATCTCTGAATGCACAACATGTCAAACTTTGAAGCTGACCACTCCTGTCAGCTAAGAATAGGAAACTGGACCTACAATTTGTATAGGCTCACCAAAACTAGACAACAGAATATTGGAGAAATGTTGCTTGGTCTGATGAGTCTCGATTTCTGCTGCAACATTTGGATGGTAGAGTACCAGGAGGAAACCCATGCAGACACGGGGAGAACATGCAAACTCCAAACTCTCAGAATTTTGTGTCAACAACATGAAAGCATGGATTCATGCTGCCTTGTGTCAACAGTTCTGGCTGTTGGTAGTGATGTAATGTTGTGGGGGATATTTTCTTGGCACACTTTGAGCCTGTTAGTACCAATTCAGCATTGTTTAAATGCCGCAGCCTACTTGAGTATTGTTGCTGAACATGTCCATCCCTATGACCGCATTGTACCCATCTTCTGATGGCTACTTCCAGCAGCATTCATTTCTTGAATGTGACAATGAGTTCACTGTAGTCAAATGGTATCCACAGTCAGCAGAACTCAATCCAATAGAGCACCTTTGGGATGTAGTGGAATGGGAGATTCACATTATGGATGTGCAGCCGAGAAATCTGCAGCAACTGCGTGATGCTATCATGTCAAAAAAAGTGGAGTGTGTTCTAAATATTATGTCTCTTTAGCATACAAACACTTGGCCAGCACTACAAAAGTACAATGGGTAAGTAGCATAATATAAATATGTTTAGCTGCAGAATTCCTTTAAACAAAGAGAAACATTTAATGAAAGCAAATGGGATGAAATATCAGGTATATAGATAAATGAAAAGCAATGGGTTCAATTAAAAGCTGTACTTCCTAAAGTGCAGGACACATACATGGTAAAAGTTTGAAGTACTGGCAAATTTGAAATACATGTTCTAAGAATGAATAATGTGTACAAACTAAAAACTCTTATGCTAAACCCACGGCTCATGTGCATTTTGGAACAACTGTAAAAGACAAAAATAGAAGTGTGAGAGAAGAATATCACTGAAAATGCTCGTCTGCCTCCAGAAGTTCTTTCTGTGTTTCAGCACTAGAAGAACAGTCAAAGAGAAGTTTAAGTATTATGAATACTAAGAGAGAATTAACTAAATGCTGTCAATTCTCATTTTTCTTAATTTGTCTTCTGTGAAGAAGTTGGGAACCTTCCAGTAAAAACAGGGACTATTTACAATGTGCTGAATGATTTTGAAACTGCAGACACAGAGTTATATGTACAATTTAAAAATTATAAAAAAATCAGAAAAATCTCCAGGCCCATAAAAAATCAAATAAATCCCTAGGACCAGACAACACTTACTCAAGAATATTCAACAACAACAATAACAACACTTATTTAGCACATTTTCATACAAGTTATGCAGCTCAAAGTGCTTTACAAGATGAAGAAAGAGAAAACAGACAAAATAAATAAAAATTAGAATAAGGGAACACGAATTAACATAGAAAAAAAAGTAAGGTCCGATGGCCAGGGAGGACAGAAAAAACAAAAAAAAAAACTCCAGACAGCTGTAGAAAAAAATAAAATCTGCAGGGGTTCCAGGCCACGAGACCGCCCAGCCCCCTCTAAGCATTTTACCTAACATCAATGACCTCAATTAGTCCTCATGGTATTTAGGGTTCTCATGGAAGAACTTGATAATGACAGTCATGTGGACTTCTGGTCTTTAATCCATCAATGTAGGGACATCACAGTGCTTTGATCAGGTGGTGGTGGCGCAGGTCACCACCCCAGAAAACTGGAAAATGAACAGAAGACAAAGTAGGGGTTAGTACGGATTTTGGAGCCACCATGAATAATCATGATAATTAATTGAATATACAGAGCATCAGGATTAAACTAAGATGAAGCTATGAGAAAGCCATGTTAAAGTAATGTGTTTTCAGCAGTTTTTTAAAGTGCTCCACCATATTAGCCTGGAGAATTCCTATTGGCAGGCTATTCCAGATTTTAGGTGCATAACAGCAGAAGGCCGCCTCACCACTTCTTTTAAGTTTTGCTCTTGGAATTCTAAGTAGACACTCATTTGAAGATCTAAGGTTACAATTTGGAGTATAAGGTGTAAGACATTCCAAAATATAAGATGGAGCGAGATTATTTAAGGCTTTGTAAACTATAAGCAGGATTTTAAAGTCAATTCTGAATGACACAGGTAACCATTGTAGTGACATCAAAACTGGAGAAATGTGCTTGGATTTTCTTTTCCTAGTTAAGATTCTAGCAGCTGCATTCTGCACTAGCTGCAATCGATTTATGCCTTTTTTGGGTGGCCCTGAGAGGAGAGCGTTACAGTAATCTAGTCGACTGAAAACAAAAGCGTGGATTAATTTCTCAGCATCTTGCAGTGTTATAAGGGGTCTAACCTTTGCTATATTTCTTAAGTGGAAAAATGCTGTCCTAGTAATCTGATTAATATGCGATTTAAAATTCAGGTCAATAGTTACCCCTAAATTCCATACCTCCGTTTTGACTTTTAATCCTAATGCATCAAGTTTATTTATAATAACTTCATTATATCCATTATTGCCAATCACTGAAATTTCTGTTTTCTCTTTATTTAGTTTGAGAAAATTACTACTCATCCATTCAGAAACACAAGTAAGACTTGAAACACAAGGAAGCTTGGGACATTTTTTCATACATTTTGGAAAAAAAGTTCTGTACAAGTTTGCTACTGTATAAAGGTCATGTTGAGCAGTTCCTGTTTGTGCCTAATTGCTTTCAATTCAAACTTTCAAACTGTAATTCCTTTGTTGTTTTGAAATATTTCCAGTTAACGAATTCTGGCTTTGCTTTTTGACTATGATTTGAAATGAACATTTTGGCTCTTGTTATATGTGTGTTTATTGGTCTTTGAATTCCTATCCTTTGTATCTGAATACAACATTTTTTACATACTCAACCTTAGTTATTTGTTTTCTGACTTCCTGGTTACAACCTACCACTTGTTGCTTTGGCTAAGCTGGTATGCTCTGCACCATGCGATTTTTTGAAATCATGGTCAAGCTACTACTCACATTACACAATAGAGCTGCCAGTCATATATGCTCAAACTGTATAAACCTGTTCAATCATATTGACATGACACAGCTTGAATGCTCAGACTATATGTGTATTTGGCCCCAATGAAAGGTTTTACTCACTGACATTTTGCAATAAGGCTTTACTTGTTCAAAGTCGCAATATGGCCACAGGCTTCCCAAAATGTCAATAAAGAAAAAAGCTGCATCACTGGCTTTTGCTGTACTGTGCTCTGAAACTACAAAGAAAAAAAAAGATGTAACTGGACACATGGATGGTTGGGATGGTGAAGACAATATAGTCTGTCTATTTTATAGAGAGAACTGAAGGTCTATAATCTGTGTAATTAACGATTGCATGTGTTTATTTTAAGTTCTTCCAGTAAATGTTTTCTAAGATACTTCTGTCATTGGCCATTTAGCTGTACATGTGTTACTTGTAAAATAGTTTGATTTTTGTAATCAAAAAGATAAAAATGACATGGTGACAATAGCAATACCCAATGTACAATGTGCAGCTATTATACTACAAAATAATGAAACACAATATGAATGAACCAATTTGAACCAGAAAATCTATTCATGAAACTGTTCAATATAGCTGACTAAATATTCCAATTGTATGACATCGCAATCATAAGATGCATTTGGGCTTCGCAACCCTTCTAATTCATCCTTTTTGTGTTTCGATAAAACAAAACATGCCTTCCATGTTTCCAACACATGTTTGTGACAACAAGATGGATCTGGAAATTCTTTGTTGCATATTTCTGGTCCCATTTTTCTTGATGTAAGGATATGTATGTTTTCTATTCTTTTGTGTAGGTTCTCACATAAATATGGAAGTAAATCAAAACCAAAACAACCACATGGCATGAACGATTTACTGTGATTTTGTCTTTCAAAAAAAAAAAAACATGCCTCAGTGCAGTGAAGGTTTATTGCAGAAGATGACAAGCACTAAGATAGCACACATGGCTGGACTACTTTTAAAATAACAGAATTTCATAATTTTGGTGGATTTTATTGTTTCAAAAATGACATGTATAAGCTACTGTAGTTTGTGTGGCTCACAAGTCTATAGTATGAGGCTGAGCTGGGAGACATAATAGAAAAGAGATCAAGGAAAGAGTTATGGAAGATCAGATTGGCAGCAGCGGCAATGGAAGGAGGCCAAGGAAGTAGATAGCCACTGGTGAATCTCACATGAGGAAGCAAGGTAGAGACACTGCTTTTCATAATGTATTAAAACAGCAGCACCAGTGATGATGAAATATCAGCCAAAAAATGCCATAAAAATCAACAAAATACAATAAAGTACAAAAACCAAAGGACAACATTAAAATATGTCTCAACATTCTCCAGTCCTGGGCATAACCCTGATCCTATTGTTAATGGTGCTTGTTCTGTGCTATTTGCTGGTCCTCACAGGCTCCTTTATTCTGGGTTCTATTTTATTTTTAATTCTTCTAAAAAGCTTATGTTTTTTTTTAAAGTGTTGGATTTTATATTTAAAGTAAAATGTGATCACAAAACAGATGCCTGAACATCCATCCATCCATCCATCCATTACCCAACCCGCTATATCCTAACTACAGGGTCACGGGGGTCTGCTGGAGCCAATCCCAGCCAACACAGGGTGCAAGGCAGGAAACAAACCATGGGCAGGGCGCCAGCCCACCGCAGGGGATGCCTGAACATCAGTTTTAAATACTGAATACTGAAAGACACTGAACAATTCCCAAAGTGCTAATAATGTTGTAGGTTAAGAAATTGACATGATTCATGATAGTAATGATGCCGACTCCAAAATAAAAGGTGCCCTTTACAGTGCATCACAAAAAGTCAACCATTGGGTCACTTCAGGCTGCATTTATTAATAATAATAATACAATTTATTTATATAGCACCTTTCACATGCTCAAGGCACTTCACAGAGTTTAAGAAAGAAGGGCAGGGTATACAGTATATAGCATTGTACTAAACTAGATAAATAAATAAAGAAGAGTAAGATAGTAAATTCAGAGAAAAAGCCTAACAGACAACATGATTGATGGTTTAGCACACACAAATACAGGTCACATGAGCACCTTGACATAGAGGTAAACTTAGAGAAGGGTAATAGAGTCAGGTACAGCTAAAAATCTTCCTGAACAGATGAGTTTTGAGTTGTTTTTTAAAAGAATTCATGGAGTCAGCTGACCTGATTAATTTCGGTAGGTCTTTCCAGAGTCTGGGCAACAATGATATTGCAGAATAATAGCCTGAAAGCAGGTTAGTGGCACCAGGCACCAAAGAAAATTCCACATACTCCAAAAAAATATTTTGTAGATAAGAAATTGCATTGTGTACATCATGGAAAATTGGAAAATCTAAATATGAATTGAGTGTTCTGTAAATATTTTAACAATAAAGGTACTTATTTAGTACTTAGTTAATTTTTGCAAAACATCACCATCTGCTGGGAAAGTGGCTACATTGACCCACTTGCCCTTAACACAAAGATGCTCTATCCTGGCAAGCAGTACTCCTGAAAGGCATGTTGGTAACTAGCATCCCTATACTCCTCCTCTTTTGATGCCAGTGTTTGTTCTAGACACACTACTTTGGACTCGTTCATGTTTTTTGCAATGCTGGTGTTACCATTACACCTGGAAACTTATTGCTTGTGAGGCATCCAGCTAGGAACTCCAATATGGTTGTTTAGCATAACTAAATTATTATTATTATTATTATTATTATTATTATTATTATTATTATTATATTTCAATATTTAATCATTATCCTGCTAAAACACAACATTCTGAAACAACAACGTTTATGAGATAACTGCAATTGAAAAACAGTATATCTAAAAAAATATATTGCAGTCATAATAAATATTCTTACAACATACATCACAGTAAGAATGTAAGAAAGGAGTTCTTTTATATTACTACAGTTTTATGTGAAGTCCATGGCAAAAAAAGATATTATGAATTGACTTTTAATGAAAACGTATGTTTCAAAAAATCAGACATACATATTCTATGAGAAGTAATATTATAGGTGGGTTTTTTATAATAACATTATCTGAGGTAATGTATAACCATTCTCTTGCTTTTGCATTATTTTAAAATGTCATAATAAGTCATCTTCGTTTGCAATGGAATCATCTTTACCTTTACTCTAATAGTAATCCTTGACAATTGAAATTCCTGGGGAACTGAATATTTCTTTGTTTACAAACATTAATTGTTTACTGCTTGGCTTTATATTCTGTTAATAATTTAAACAAAAGACATGGGTATTACTATCTTTAGAAGTTAGTTTTAAGTAACAGTTTTAAATATATGTGCGGCATGATGAGCACTTTAGACCCATTACATGAATTCCATTGCCTTACTTTACAAAGATCGTCATGTTCCCATCTGACCTCAAAGAAATGCAAAAACAAACAAAGCCTAGGAAGGTGGTCTCCAAAAGGAAAGACACCATTGAAATGTGCCGCATCCTTTTTCCTCTCTTGTTGCAATCTACCCTACATAAAGACGCCTGGAATGTAAATCCCCAATGCACAGAAGTGCGTGCCCTGAAATCCCACTGGTAGAAGTCTTCAGATTCTGAGGAACAATCCAAACAGATGTGCTGTTCCTAATGTGTTTTGCATTATAATGTGCAAAAATAGAAATTGTCTGCCAGATAGCATACAAAGTGGATCCTGCAATAAATACATTATAGAGACGTGTGAAAATCTTACCGTACTTAATGAAAGAAAATCCTGCTTGTTGATCTTGATGGTATAGCCATGTCAAATGAGGATAAGTTAGCACACGTTTACTAAACATTTAACATGGAAACTAAACACTTAACTTTTTCCCTTAAAGTTTTAATAGTTAATTGTTGGTTCATAACTGTGCCTTAAGATTTTCCAATGTCGAAGCAAATTATGTAGTATATCATTTTCATATAATTGTCTTCCAATTTAACTTTCTAGTCATCAGGTATTTCTATCTGAACTGGAGTATGATTAGTAAAGATTTTGTTCTTTTTGTCAGTACTAGTGTTAAAATGCCATTGATCCCAGAGATTTTATTAGTCTTCAAAACATCAACAGACGTAAGCACATCTAACATTGTATTCTAAACTCTACAAACTCAGAGCTCAGCCTTATGCAATTTCTTTATTACTTTGTGATGACTTAGGTGAAGTATTTATTTTCCTCACTTTTGTTTTGGGTGTGGAGTTTGCATGTTCTCCCTGTGTGGGTTTCCTCTGGATGCTGTGGTTTCCTCCCACTGTCTGAAGACATCCAGGTTAGGTGAATTGGTCACACTAAACTGACCCCAATGTATGGTTGTTGTGTGGCTGTGTGTGTGGTTGTTCACCCTGAACTCGACTGGCATCCAGTTCTTGGTATGTTCCTGCCTTGTACCTTGTGCTAGATGGGATGGACTCCAACCTCCCTATGACCCTGGTCTGAAATAAGCAGGTTTGACAATGACATTTCATTTTGTTACTCATTTTTGTTGATTTTTCCTTGTGTGTCTCTAAGATCTCATAAAATCTTTTTTACTGAAAAAGGCCTGTTTTGTCTTATTTTCAATGGCAGTTTCTCTTTTAACCTTTAGAATATTTTCTTTATGCTTTGCTACAGTTTCTTGTATTCCTCTAGCTCTGAATTTCGCTCTTTTCAAAAGTTTCTTTTTGATTTTTTTAATGTTGTTTAAATATAATCTTTATTCATCCACTTGAGCTATTTTTAAATCTTTTCATTTTTTTCTGATATATGAATATATGTTTTTGGGTCCGGATTAGCATGTTTCTGATGCGACACCATCAATTAGTTATATTTATACTATTTTTATGTCCCCATTTACACTTTTCTAGTTGTTTTCCCAAACCCAAATGCAAACAGTTAAGTCTTTGGTTTAGTGTGTATTCATGGTTTTTACCAACAGTTTAAATCTTTAACTATTTATGGCACTGTTGTTGTTCAAATGATCAGTAACTTCAGTTTTTTGTTTACTCTGTCTTTAACACTAAAAAGATGAAATGTAGGGAGGTTGTATCCCTTATTGTGGTATGATACAAGCACTGTGGAGAGATGAGGGTTTTCCAGATGCGCATAACAAATTTAAGTTTATTGTCACATACAGTATACCAGTTGCAGAGTAATATTTCCTTGCATTTGTGATCAACATAGAACACATCAACCAATCTCTGCTACAATAATCAGTAAGCATCGTTGTCGTAATTTAGAAAATCGTAACAATCATGACCTGTCCAGACAGAGTAAAAGAGTGGCTGATGGTCTAGTCAATAAAAGGTCGGTTCCTATTTTTTATGTTCAAAATTACACCACAGCATGTGATTGTTGTTTGTAAAGACAATATAAAGATGTGTTGCTGTAGAAACATTTAGATGCAGAAATGTTGTCAGGTTTAACATAAAGCAGAGCTTATCTTTTTGCGTGTAGGGATTGGCGTAGTGTCCTCATTACTTTTCTTTTCCTCCCACAGCAAACCATATGATTGACAGCTATAACACATCTGATGTCACTTCCGGTGTCAATCTGCCTGGATCCGCTTCTTCCTGTCAGAAGGAATTAAGACCAAGAGCCTCATGCATACCGCCATGCGAAGAATTCACACTATAACATGGCGTGTGGACAAAAGTGTCCAGGGGGCGCCCCTATGCCTTTGGAGCCCTGGACGTCAGCACTTCTGCCACACCCGGAAGTGCTGGGGGGAAGAGGAGCAGGGACACACCTGGAGCACATCCGGGGGATTATAAAAGGGGCCACCTCCCTTCATACAATAGTTAGAGTCGGGTGGAAGACGGACGAGGTCTTGGAGGAGGCAAGGAGGAAGCCTGAAGAGAAAGTAAGGCATTATTGTGTTGGCCAGGACTTTGGGGATTTTTGGGATTTTGTGTACTTATTGTAATATATTATGTATAATAAACGTGTTGTGGGTGACATAAACGTGTCCGCCTGTCTGTGTCCGGGCCACTTACCACAATTCGTACGCACAAAAAAAGCCAGATGAATAAATTCGTGCCCTCACCAACTTTCACATTCTTCCTCTACATAAATCCCAGTCAGTGTGAAAAGTAACGCATGTGCACGTGTCTGCTGCCATTCTCAAACTCCTCCCAGAATTACGCCTCTTTGAATATGCAAATCAATATAAATAGCCCTTAAGCTCAGTGTTCTGTGAAAAGGCGATGGCAAAAGCACAGGGGTAAATAGAAGAATTTCAGCAAATACCAAGTGGAGGTAAGGAAAAACGTACTATTTGTTGGTTTAAACAGTGGTATAAACAACAAAAGGAAGTTGATCATGTGACATAGAATAGAAACAATAGAACAATAGAAACTCGAAAGCTCAAGTTCACAAAGTCGCACAGTGCCCAAAATAAAAAAGAAGTTGTCAGATATCAAAGTCGCTGTGAAAAGGCGAGTCGTAGCCCACCGTCTGAGTGTCATATGAGTGTCATAAGCTTATTAGGGTACAGAGAAAAAAAATAGGCACACAGTGGGGAAAAAAGCACGAAATGTCAACTTTAACATGGTTCATACACACCATTTATACATGAGGACCCAGATGACCTGCCATCTTGAAACAGATCACATTGAAACTCACAACTGGAGTATCTGAATTATCACCCTACGTATATCCACAATGAACGTAAAGATTTAATCAAATTTCCAATCATACAGTTGGGTTTCATTCTCAAATGGGAAAGACAAAGCCACCAAAACATCTTGGCCACACTAAGATGTATTTATTATGTATAAATATGTATTTATTAAATTCTACTTATATCAATATTGATAACAATAAAGGAATGCACTAATTGACTGATATAAAAAATAACAAAAAACAGTGAACTGAATTATCACTAAATCCAAAAACTAAAAAATCCTAATAAGCAAATGGTAATAAGCAAACAGTCACTCAAATAGAGGGACAAAAACGGAGCCGACATACATAGTTACAGATGCATGTAATGCTAGAGCAAAAAGAGTCTTTGGCCACAGATGTCTGCAAACAGCCCACAGGAATCTAAGGCCCTAACAACTGCAGTATCTGAGGGCATTAATCTAATTGGAAGCCCCATCTCATCACACAAGAGACAAGGGTAAGGATCAGGAGGAAACTAGAAAAATTACACAAAACATTAAGGAAACCAAGGTGAGGGAATAAGCAAAAAAATTCCATACATAAAGAAAAACATAAAGTAGGAGGATGAACCATGGACACTTATTCCAAACAACCCAAAAAAGTGCATTGCATTATTTCACAAAAAGGTTGCGTTATTTCAGAAAGATATTACCTGCTGCGGTTGGTAACATCGTGCCCACACATGCTTTGTTTGTCTAGTGACAGCTCATGAAAAAGAGGTTAAGGCCACACGTAGCATGCAATCAAGTGAGAAGAACTGAACAGATGTTATAGGTGTATACTGTGCATTTAATCCTATGTGTGTTGAGGGGTACACTTAACCCACCCAGTTTATGGGCACAGGGAACCAATGACTGCTTTATTCTCCCTCTTTTAGATTATCTTTATTATAACTCAATTAAAGCTTGGAAAATCAAAAATGTGTTCCCACTCATTCACTTCTAGGTGGCTTCTTCAGAGTGATTCCATAGGTGAACCATATTTGGTTCCTAATAGACATATTTATAAAATACCAAAGAGTGATAATTTTAAAGGGACTCTTGCTGCAACAATAAACAGGTTAAATCCAGGTTTTCTTAATCTGTTGCTTTCCTGTTAGGTAGCCTACCAACAATTAAGGATTTCAGGTGTTATTTTTTTACATTTTAATAAGTTTTTCAAAGCACAAAGAACCAACTTCATATGCTTAGAACCCTTCCCAGAATGGAATGGTTCTTGGTCAAACAATAGTTCTTCAAGGAACCACACAACCCAATAAAGAACCTTAAAAAAACCATTAAAGAACCAGTATGGTTTAACCTGGCAACAAGATATAAAATGTCCGAGTCCACCACAGGGTATATTAACAGCTTAATCCACAGTCTGGAAAACGTAGCAATAACAAATGAACTCTGCAGCATGCTGTTAATCTCCAGTTGGATGCCAGTCATCCTTGAAAGGTCCAAAACAAACACTTTGAAAATTTCACTTAGAAAACACCCTACTAGGTCTCAAATGCTATGGGGTGACAGTGACAGTGCTACGAGTGGTGGCTCTCATTGAATGTTAATTATACTTACGTTAGTATGCTTTTAAACAAAGAATTGACGTATAAGATACATTATTCAGAAGTACAGTACATCATATTATTATATGCACAAGAGGGTGTTGGCCATTTCCTTCAAGCTCCACAAAGACAATGCTTGAACATAGCAACATTGTGTAGAAAAGTTATAACGTATTTCAAAACCATCAATAATGAGACGCCAGAATGGCCTGGAGCCTAAAACACATTCACTGAGTCTTTTTTTTTCCATTACGGCGTTGCAGGTTGGAATTCCAATTAAAATAGTACAGAAAGTCCCAAAACATTCTATCACAACAACAACAGTAGCAGCAGCAACAACCATAACAACAACAAAAACAACAACAACAACAACAACAGTAAAGCACATCAGTCAAGAACTCATTCTTATCAAATTTAAAATTCCATGTATGGAATAAATATACTATAAACTCGATACAGATGACACTTTCATTTGGAAAGTTTGTTATTGTTTTATTATTTTTTTCAAAGGGGAAAAAATACAAAAGGATGGAACAGCTCCAAAATAAAAGCTGCTAGGCTGCAAAGCATAGTAAAAGCATCACTTCTGTTTATTATTATAATCACTTCCTTGCTGTGAACAAACTGCTTTCGAAGTCAATAAAGAGCGTTTCCAAGACTCCCTGCTGGCATGGATGAAAAATTCAATCACAAGCGCAACACATTTTATTGTGACACTTCGGGACGTGGTTCTCATGTAAATATACTGATTATTACCAAAATAACTGAGCCATGTCCAGAACTAATGAACCCCAATACTGTATGCCAAAAGAAGCCTACAATAGCCTAAACCCAGCAACTGTTATTACCAGTTTTAGGCTACATTTAATTTAGGCTCCTTGCTACAATTCTTCAAGCTGTGATGCTTTGCCATTTTTCTGTTAAGTATGTCCTACCTGCGTTCTGTATTTCAAAGAAATCTTAAAAGATTACCAATTATAAAAATTCTAGAATGTGCAGTTTGTTTCTACCAATAAAAGCCATTCAATGCTTGATCCCTGGATGCTTTTCAAAGAATGACTTCTAAAACTAAGGACAAAGAATATCTCCCTACTACCAAATGCTGCTTAGAAACACAGTGTCAGGGCTTTCATATTAGAAATAAAAAAGACAAATAAATAAATGGAGCCCCGGCAAATGTGATAGGGGCTGTTTCCATGGTAACGTGGAAGTAAACAAACAAACAAAGTTTTTTCTTTTTTTTTTTTTTAACTCATACTGCAACCTGCCTAACCATATATTTTTGGCTCTGCTTTATAGGTGGACAAGAAAGTAAAATTTAAATACTTTCTTTTCTATCTACACTTTTAAAAATGCCATTTGATTTCTTAACAGAATATTGTGAATGTGGGGCAGCACAGTTCCACGTGGTTAACATTGTTACCATACATACTGTATACATACAGTCTGCATTTTCTATTCATGCCTGAATGGATTTTTATCTAAGTACTCTTGAATTCCACCCACATCTTAAAAACATGTCGGGTAGGTTACTTACCACATCCTGTGATGTTCTTGTGCCCCTTCCAAAGTTGGGTCCTGTCTTTCATACAATGCCCCCATGTTGAGTGTTAGATGAATTGGCACATCTTGTGAAGAACTGATTCCCTGTCCAGTGTTTATTCTTGTCTTAAATGCAATGATTTTAAACTGGATTAGCAGGTCAGATAAGAGACAGATGAATGAATAATCATAAGATAATTCATAAAAGAGTGATATTGATAAGTGAAAGTTTTACAGGTACTGACTTATTATTCTTTTAAATTGTGATTTTCTTTAATTGTACAAAAGCTGAGACACAACTTGAAATTTTCACTTTTTTGACAGAAATTGACACTTTTTATCAAATTACCATTAAATTGATTCTAAAAAACAGCCAAGACATTACTAGTGTTGCTAGTGCTTGAAATGATTGCTTTTTCGTTTATTATTCATACTGCAAAGCCCCATTTTTAGCAGCCATAGTGGTCAACTCCCTTAGCTTATGTTATTTAGTCACTTTAAATGCTAATTGGTTATTCATAAACCTTGACAATTGAATTAGCACACTGAAACCTGTTATTCCGTTCACTTGGTTTGCAAGGTACTGGCATTCCCAAAGTTGAGATATGGGTTCAAAATGGCCAAAATGAAACAGCCTACTCGAGCAACATGCCAATCAATTGTTTTATTGTAGAATGAAAGTGATAGATTGCCAAGAAACTGAAGATTTCATGCAAAATATGTATATTACTGTCATGAGAGAAGAGGATAAAATGGATAGAATAAAGTACAGAAATCCAAAATGGGCATCTACATAAGAGGAGAAGAACATCAGGGTGTGTAGTTTGAGAAACAAATGCCTTACAGATCCTCAGTACAAAAAATGAATAGATTGAGGTATTTAGGGGAAAACACAGTTCTCTTCACAGCTGAAACCTAAATACATAGTTTAATTCCATCCATTCCTTCATCCATTGATTTTTCCAACCTGCCTTTTCAACCTATGGTCAAAAGGAGCCTAAACCTTTTCTTGGCAGAAGTAAACTCAAAATCGGAATCATTCATTGATGTCATAAATACACTGGCCCACTTAGACAAAAAAGAAAACACATTACCTTAGTGGTTTCAAGAAATTAAAAAATCTTACTACTATTGTGGGGTGATTTCCACAAATGTCTAAAGAACCTTTCATTCTAGGTAGATGGTATTAGACCTTGTACATAAAATGGGTTTCAGCGCCACTGTTCCAGAGCCAGAGTCAGGAGGTAGAAGACAACGCTTGCTGAAGGAGCACTGGAGGCAGAGGCAGAGAAAAGAACAAGCATACAGAGACAAAGGGCTGAAGAGTGTGCTGCTTTGTGCCTCTGTAACTGTGCAGTGCAGGTGGGAAACTGTTGGGAAGTGTTTCTCACAGCAAAATAAAAGCCTTGTGTATTGTTGAACTTTTGTCTGCGTCTGTTCATATTGGGTGTTAGGGAGCTGAGTGTCCCCTGCAGACTTCAACATATAGATAGAAAAATGGAATTCTGAGGTATTCACCCATATTAAACACACTTTCAGTACTTTCAGATAAAATTAGTTATTGCAATCACTTAACCCTGAGTGTATCACAGACATCTTCCGTCAGGCTATTTAAAATCAGTAATCAACTGAACATGTACAGTATTTCTGACACTGTATATGTATATAGTTACCTGTTTTTAGACTTACTTTATCAAATTCAGCATCAACATATTGAGTATACAGTAACTGTGACAGGTGGCCTGGCAGAGAAAGACGTAGCACAAGCAGGAGAAGAAGGAAAAAGTCACAGGACTTGGGAAGTGTAAATAGGTGCCTGTTCCAGGATGAGGAACTCATACTGATGAAAGCAGAGACCCTCTTCATGTCAGCATGGGTCAACAGAGGCTGACCAGGATCAAGTGTAAAGGATACTCAGGAAAATGAAACTATGAAATTCCATAATATGTAAGTGATCATAGGTACTGGCGTGGTGCCAGTAGAGCTCTTTGAAATGATCCTCACCTCGATGAATATGATCCCATTGCTTTTTAAAAATGAGAGGAGGAAAAAAAGATTTTACAGCAAAATAAATTCACTCTTACAGCTGCCCCAGAAAATGGGCTTAAAGAAACACTTCACCCAATAATATTTTCTATATGTTACTTACACAGTGTAGTTTGCAGTGATGAGCATGAAAAAGCTTTTAAACTTGTGTTTTCATGCAGAACTGAGAGAAAAATGCTTAGATTATAACAGAACTTAATGGCAAGCAATGCAGTACAAATGGGAAACAATGTGTTAAATATCAATGGAAAAAAGAAAAAAGTTACTTGTGGTGCATAATCCACATGTCGCATATCCAGTCTTACAACATGCAAAATATATGCATTTTTTACTAAAATATTGTTAAACATTTACTTAATAAATTTTTCACTTTTGAATCAAAGAACTACTTCTCCCTGTCATTCATAGGTCAAGAGTCCTGATAATTCCAGAAGTGTGTATTTTACAGTAGTTTTAGAAAAAAATGCATGTGTTTTGAGAATATGACTGGATAACTGACATGTGACACAAGTAATGTGAGATTTTTTTTTTTCCAATGACATTTTTCACATTGTTTGCCATTGTACAGCATTGTTGGCTGTTGGGTTCTTTTATATCATGAAATGTTTCTCTCCATTATGCATGAGAACGCGAAATCAAATTTTTTTTTCACCCATCACTATAAACTACATGGGATATGTAAAATCTGAAAAAATAATTAATGTTGGCTGAGGCAGTGTTTTTGGGAGGCCTGGTGACTCTGCAAGGTCTCCTCAGTCCCTGAATTTAGTCATAAGTCGAAATCACCTGCCAAAGCTCAATGAATATGGATGTGGGGTGTGAACTTGACTAAAGGGTTAACATTCAGGGAGTTTGTCCAATTAAGTTAAGAACAGAGGGCGTTGATTATTTTTCGAGAAGGTATGTTGGGTAACTCTACTGTTGGACATGAAAACAACCTGTCTAGTCAGGCCTTTCAGCCTGTTTATTCTGTCTTTTATTACTGCATTTTGCTTTTGTATAATAATATTTTTATTTTGATATTTTAGGAGTTCCTTCTTTGTTTGGACAGTGTTAATGTAGCATACTGAGGTTCCACCATATGTATTAGAATACAATATATAATATAAAATGCATAAATAATAGGTAAAACATTAGATGGAAATATCTGAATCAGTTTGGCATGATGCAGGAGGCAGTAGTAGCAGTTTAATCCCTGCTGCAGATGGGGTACATCACTGAGCAACCTTTTCCCAAAGCTAATGTCATAGCATACATGGCAAATCTGAGAAGGTCAACAGTCAAAATGTAAGTGAAAAAAGTAAAAATAAAAGCTATATGTGCAGGACATAGCTGCCCTACATATTAATTGCTAGCCAGTCTATATTAAAGAAAGAGCAACAGTCAATAAAAGAAGTATTTGAAATGGTAACAGTATCCTTCCAGAACAAATCAAATTGAAAAAATATGTGATAAGTTGTGCAAATGTTTGCAACGATTTTATAAAGAAGAATCAAAAGCTAAGAATCAAAAGCTAAAAAAAATCAGAGAATAATGAACTGTTTGTGCAACGCTCTTTGTGTAATCTGACAAAAAAGCTTTTGACTGAATGAACTTGATTTACTTGTCGGCAAACAGAACTCAGTTCAGTAGCTGAGGATTGATTGCTAGTTAATGAAGCTGGATTCTCAAATACTTACGGAAGAAGTAGAAATAGAAACCTATAGTGAAAAAAGACATGGAGTAGGGCCTCTTCATCTTGCCTATGACTTCATATGGTTGCTTTTAATTACAGGGGCCAAATGAACACAGAGACAAATGGAATCAAAAGCAGAGTGATCCACAAAAATGTAACAGAAGATGATTAAATAATGACTCAAAATTAAAAATATAATGGATAAAATAGTTGAGTAACTATGCCAAGGAGTGAATGAATTTACTATAATATTCTCTATCAATTAAAAGGCTGCCAAATTCTTATATATTTAAAACAATGGTAAATAACTGTAAAACATCTGCATATGAGATGATGTTAATGTGTTTATATCAAAGTGCAGATCCAGCTACTAGACATAATGAGCTTGGGTTTATTCCAGTATAAACAGATCATCAGGTTCACTGTATGTATGAATGCATTTTCCTACTCAGACTGAACAGTTCAAGTAGAAGACAACCAAACAGAACACAGAAAAAAACACAAACAAACTGTGTTTGGAGTTACAAGCACACAATGTGCCTGATGAATGAACACTCCTGTCTACAATGTGCAGGATTTTCCTCCAGACATTTTCACAAAGGGATTTTCCTCCTTGTGTGTGACAGAGTAGATGAGGATCAGACTTGCCCATCACTCTGAATTCTGCAGCTTCCTTTCTTCTTTCTAAAATATGTTTTATTTATAAGCTCTGGTTCCTAGCTCCCTAGAACTAGTTGACAGATGACACACACATCCCCGATTTGCACTGCAAAGTCGATTGATGCGGTACTAAGAAAACAGAGGAGGTCTACAAAGGTTTGACACAACTATGATTTAGTTTTGGTTCTTAAAAAGAATAATTTTCTGATTTCAAAATCCACACTTCACTTTTTGCACCCATTTCTCACTTGTGTTATTCGTGGATACCAATTACAAGAGTTCACTTTTTAAGTAATTCATATTATGTCATTCAGATTATTTTTTATAATTCTGTGGCTTTTTGCAAAAAACAAAGAAAAAAACATCAGATTGTATAGTTTGGGACCTTCATATTGTTCATGACAAAGATGCAGGTTTCCTTGATTTACCCCTCTGCTCCACAGTTTGAAATTACAAGTCAAAGAATTCAGATGTGATTAAAGTGCACATTGCAGACTTTCATTTAAAGGGATTTGCATACATTTCAGTCACACCATGTAGACATGACAACACTTTTGTACATGATGCCCCCATTTGAAGGCACCATAATGTTTGGGACAATTGGTGTCACGGGTTTTTGTGAATATTCAGGTGTGTTTCATTTGCTTCCTATGTACAGATCCCTAGGCTTGCTTCTACCTAAAGACTACCTTTGTATTCTCCAGTTGCCATTGTTCAATATGAGGATGAGACCTGTGCTAATGAAAGTGAAAAAAGTGAAACTTAAGTTAAGCTTCGCAATGTGCACTTAAATCACATCTGAATTGTTTGATTTGTAAATTTAAACTGTATGGAAGATGGGTAAATCAAGGAAAAATGTGCCTTTGTTCTAAACATTATGGAGTTCTCTGTATATCACATCAAATGCTACATGGATAGGCTCTTGTGAGCCTAAAATTTGAAAAGAAGTTGAGGAAATGGAAGACTGATTTATTATTGGGTAGTAATTAATACTGCTGCTTCATGGATTCAAGTACATGAAGCAACAATGGTGTGGTCCTAAATCCCACGGATACATAATAAGAGTCAGCATAAAGTAGTATGTATTGCATATGTGCCCTTTCATAGACAGGCATCCCATCAAGAGTCTGTTCCTGCTTTGCACCAATTGTTAGGGGCATGGGCTCCATATCCCTTTAACTCCAAACCAGGTTATATGGGAATTGAGAAAGTAGATGTATGATTTATAATTTCTTTAATCAAAATGGGCTCATTACTTGTAGTGGCCATGCTTTATTTGTCAAGCTACCAGTATAGGGTATAGTTTCCTATTTTACACACTTCATGTAGTTTTAAGCCTTCCTCTTTTTCTTTTCTTTTCCTTTGCAGGTCCCACTGTAAAGCTTTCTTTCCTGTGAATTCAGAATAATGAGATCATCAGAAGGTCCATGTTTGTTTTTCTGGTAGACTGAAGGTTTTTATTCCCCTCCCAACAATGTAATGTCATTATTGGTTATAGTAAAATGTATACATTATCTGCACTTCTGTTGTACATACAATTACTGTGCTGTTCATACTATCAGGGGAGTGGAAACTGTCTATAGATAGATAGATAGATAGATAGATAGATAGATAGATAGATAGATAGATAGATAGATA
>JANRMT010062817.1:29871725-29884554 GCA_026402145.1 Polypterus bichir lapradei
AAGAAAGAAAGAAAGAAAGAAAGAAAGAAAGAAAGAAAGAAAGAAAGAAAGAATTGTGTTCTGTGCTTACTGATGTACTGGGCTGTGTTGTGGGGACCAAGCAAAAAACATCTGAAATCTTTGACTATTTGCAGAAAACTTATTTGTAAAAAAAAAAATCTGAGAAAACTATGATGTTTTTCATTGAATTAATTTAATTGCAAAGGTTCAATGTTTTTATTTAGCCAAATTAACAAAACAAAACATAAAAATTGTCTTCTTAGCTGCATCCAGAAAGACAGAAATAAAAAAAAAAAACATTGAGACAAGCAGGTTAAGATGTAAAAATTCTGAAATAGTTGCATCAATTGACAAAATATACTGTACTTTGCTAACAATTTGTAGCATTTTTGGTAGAAAGTTATTACTTAAAGCAGTTCCATGATATGATTTTTTATTATATCCAGTATAATATCTGGGGCAGTTTGTGTGGGTCTTTAAAGCAACTGTCCTCCCTGATTTACTGAAGTTAAGTTGTGTGTGTAGTGGGTGTCTGTCATCAACTGAGATGATTTCCAGTTTTGTTAACATTGCCCTCTGACATACACACTTACCGGATCATCTACATCAGCTCCTATAACTTTAGCCGCGTGTTTGGCAACCTGCTGGAGATTTTCTAAATTTTGATTTGTCAGACTACCAAAACAGGCAATGAAGATGCAAGTGATGACAGATGACACACTGCTATAAAAGGGCAACATGAGGTCCTTGTCCACTTTAAATAGTCTGAGTTTATGGAGGAGAAATAAGCGCTGATTACATTTAGAATAGATATTTTTTTGTGTTAATATTCTAATTTAGATTATTATCTAGGTGAGTTTGAGTATGTAAATTTAGTCACTATTTCTACAATGACTTGGACTAGACCGAACAGAACATGAAGCTTTAACTCTCTCTCTTAAAGTTAAATATCATTTCTTAAGTAAATCTTATTGCCAGTGTAGCATAACAATGCAGATGCATGTCTAGGCCAGTGGCATCATAGGTTTAAGTCTCTGTCCTTATACATATTATTATAATAACTGTTTTATCAATTCCATGAGAAAAATACAATGACTTGCAAAATTCAATATTTAATTACTACTAGTGAATAAATAAATAAAATATAAGTTCAGGTGGACAATAAATATCGTAAGAATGATTTAATTTTAGGTGTAATAGCACCTCTATTCAGTCTATTCAGAGTCATGGGCATATTTTAACAGATACAATTATGTTTTTTGTAATTTTTTAATTAAATGATTTAATAATGTGATTATTTTATCTTGGTAGAGTAATATTTTAATGTACTTTCCCCTATTGTATTATTAATGTGTAGTCTTTGTCAGAATGTCTCAAATCTCCCAGACTTACCACTATTTATAAGGTACTGTACCATATAACTTCTCCCCACCTTCCCTTCTACATCTATAACCTCAGGCAATTAGGTGTAGTAAAAGACAAGCAGGAGTTAAGTCACAATTTAAACAATTTATAATTGATAATATTCATAAATAATAATATGCAAAGTACATTTGAATATTGGCAATCATTCAACCTGATAAATGGTGATTTGTAGTTTTAGGCGGCACACAGACTTGTTAGTTACTTAAAATGTCTCTAGTTAAGTCATCATTTGTGCAAATGCCTGTCTCAATATGGCTGTCAAGTTGTGCTCTTCATTGTGTTGTCCTTTTCAGTTCATAGTGTGTGATGCTCTTTCATCAGTTTGGTGAGAGAGAGAGAGTGAGGGAGAGAGCAAATTTATAGGTTTTCTGTCCAACCCCTAGAGCCAATAGGGCGTTTGTGGTACTTAAAGGCTTATTACACAAGCCAGTTCCAAACAGCCATACTTCAGACCAATTATGGGACAGAAAACATCTTCACACCTGCCACCGCCTAAAAACATTTGTTGAGCTAAAGTTTGCCAGTTAGGCAGCCTGACTTTCCTATGAGGGTTGAGAGACTTCAGAGAAACATTGACCAAACTTGTTTGAGGCACTTCCCCCCAACTCTTTCGTAAAATTCAAAGACTCCGTCCTAAAGGGAGGAAGGGGTTCTGAAACCATTAAACCATTGCTGTTATTTCAATAATGTAACACTAATATTACATTGCTTTGTCTATGTTACAAATAAAGACATACAACATATTTATCAACTTGTATGCAAAATTTCACATCACAACAGTGATGATTAATGATAAATGTTAAATAAATCAAGAAGAAGCAGCAACTTTGTGAGCCTCATTCACATAAAGAAAAATAATCGTATGAGTAATATTTATTTCACAGAAAGTCCAAATACTATTTTAAATAATAATAACGAACCAAGTGCCAAATTGGAATGTACAGTCGTTCATGTGATAATATATTGCATTTGCTTGTAACGTATAAGGAACAATGATCCTGACATGTTTACTTGCACTAAACATGTACAAATTAAATTCTCAAAACAAAAAAAGTTAATAAAATAATGCTAGAAAGTGTGGCTATGAACACATGGGATAGGAAAAAAATGTTATAAAAAACAGGTTTGGCTATATTTACTTTTTGAAAGTGTTCTTATTCAAATCCCAAATTAAAACACTAGAGAAAACACTTGTATTGACCTTAGCTTCAAGTTCATAGAAGCAATAAGCAGTAGAAACACATAGTGAATGTATACATAGCAATCAAATCATTTCATTGAATATTATAACTTTCATACCATCTAACTCTATGATTGCTTAATTTAATCACCAAATGCAACTAATCAGAGAAGGACTGCATAAGCATTTCAAAATAAATGAAAATTAACTCCATGTTGAAAAATAATAAAGACAGACATTTTAGGCATTGAGTCCTTATAATGTGTGCTACTGTAACATAAAAATATGGTGTTTATTTAGTTCTTTTTTTTCACATAGTTTTAAATTCATCATATGCACTTGTTGCGTGGCTGGATTGAATGTCAGTCCATTAACTTAAGTTTTGTTGACTAATATACACAGCTAAGCCCCATTTAAAGAAGTGCAGTTTTATATGCCTTTTCACTCAATGCTCAAATTTGTTATTAATTGATCTGGAACCACTTGAAAGATTCTGTAATTGCAACCAAACTCAGAACACTTACTTTACAGGAAACATGTTTTCAACTAAAATATGTTATCATAAAAAAGAAAAACAAACAATAAATGGTGAAAACCTTTTATTCAGTAACTGCAGGATGCACCAACTTTTTACCCCATTAATTGATTCATTAAATGAAATTTAAATGATATCATAGCTTTTTAAAATTATATTTCTCTGTTTCTCTGTGTCACTATTTTAAGAAATTCAAGCACTCTATTTTACATAGCAGCTTTCATGGAACATACCATCATTTGATCTCCAAGACCCAAGCTCTCACATGTGGATCTCTGCTCCCCTCTTGGACCTGGCCTAACAGTAACATGGAACCCAGGAGTGCTGAACATTTTAACAATTACTACTTTACGCCACAAGCCCTGTGATGGACTGGTACCCTTTCTAAAACTGGTGTCTGCCTTTTGAGCAATACTTCTGGGACAGGCTTTGGTCCCCCAATCCTAAATTGGATTTATCCCATATTTCTATTGTGAAATGTACCTTATGAAAGCCATTAAATGTATTAAGGAACATACATTTAAAGGAAAGAAAGTTAAAGACACAATGCTTTGGATGTACTGTATGTCCTTCATCAGGTGTGCAACTGAAAAGGAAAGAGCAGGTAGCATACATAGTAGGGGAAGGAGGGAACAAAGTCAGGGCAGATGACAAGAGAAAAGGTGAGATTAGGTGAAGAAAAGCTGCCATTAGAAAAGATCTTTTTCTTCATTCGGCTGCTCCCATTAGGAGTTGCCACAGTGGATCTCCTTTTTTTTCCCACCACCTGCATGTCTTCTCTCAACATATCCATAAACTTTCTCTTAGGCCTTCCTCTTTTCCTCTTATGGGGCAACTCCATTCTTAGCACCATTTTCCCAATATATCCATCATCTGTCCTCTGCACATGTTCAAACCAATGCAATCTCACCTCTCCTCTGACTGTCTCCAAACCATCCAACCTGATGTACTTGTTTCTAATCCTGTCCATTCATGTCACACCCAATGCAAATCTTAACATCTTTAACTCTGCCACCTCTAGTTCTGTGTCCTGTTTTTTTGGTCAGTGCCACCGTCTCCAACCCATATAACATCGCTGGTCTCATTACCGTCTTGTAGACCTTCCCTTTAACTCTTGCTGGAACCCTTATGTCACAAATCACTGCTGACACTTTTTTCCAGCCACTCCACCCTGCCTGGACTCTCTTCTTCACCTCTAAGAAATGTAAAAGTTAGTTGGTCATTAAAACCTGGAGAAATATGTGATCCCAGGCTAAGAATGAACTCAGCTTCTTCTGCTTTTCTTTGAGAAGTGTCTATGAAGCCCTACGAAAGAACACAAACCAAGAGATGAGTGTGGATATGATCACGTGTTCTACAGTAGGCTTTGTGAGGTCTTTAATGACTTGAATGTGCTCCCTGAAACCGTCTGTTAGCTGTCTCCCTGTTTCACCTATCTAGAAGGCTGGACACTTCCTCCAAGCAATGCAGTAAATAAGATTGTTAAACTGGCAAGAGGCCTGTTGTTTAATATTGAGTTTACCTGAGTGATGAGATAATGTTGGTGACATATTTTCAAAAGTCCATCAAAAAGAATGCGTCTCTCCTCTTTGAAGTGAGCATCGGACAAGAGGTTTGTGTAAGTTAGGTGGCCGATAGAAGAAGATCAAGGGAGGGTTAGGAAAAAAAGTCTCTTTTGGAAGTATCAGTCGGCAAAATGGGGAAGTTTTTTTGATGTCCAGTGGGATAGAAAAAGTGTTAGGGTGGAATAGGAGGACCAGCGGGTTTCATTATTGGGGTTCCTTTTAGAGAGGATGTTGCAAGGTCTACTCCTGGCTTCACTGAAGAAACTCCTTATTCTGAGCACATCATTACAAAAGTAATCTTCATCACTGTAGAGACGGTGGAGTCCAAGGAAATGTGAGAAAGGTAGGGTGTTTTTAGTATGGCAGGGGTGGAAGGAGCTGTAGAGGTTTTAAGTCTTTATAAGTTGATAAAAAGATAAATATCTAAAAATAGTAGAATTGTCATGGAACATCAACTGTAAACCTGAGAAATGGATGGAAACTAGTAAACTCATTAATGAATTCCTGTAGCTGGTTTCTGGAGCAAGAGACAACACCAAAACATTTGTCGATATAACTTTGTACAAGTCTGGGACACCTTCTGGGTAGGAAGAAAAGAAATGCTCTTTCATCTAGCTGACAAAAGTGTTGACATAGCTAGGTCCCATTCTAGTAATTTATTATGGTGTAACAAACCAGGGGGTACAGGAGACAGAAGAAGGGAATTAGCATATTTAAGCTAATTGTTGGTAAGTGGCTCTAAAAGGATCATTGGTTTCTTGAGCATGCCTCCACTAAGTTGCCCTGATGTTTGATAGCACCATGGGCTCCCAGCTGCTTTGTCTTTTTGTCTGTCTATACAGGCTGCCCGAGTCCACCTCACTCCACTTACCCAGGGTCAGAGGAAACCCATAATCCACAATATTCTTCACTCCAATACCAGGGTCTAAATCTGTGGCTCGCCAGCAGTCATGCATCATGATCAATGGGATTTAGCAGCTGGGCTGGTATGTCTGAAGTACTCTCTGTGTTGTGTCTGCCCCCCTGCTACCTGCTGCTCACAGTCTGCTAACAGTGGGCTTCTCCAGGTATTTCCACTTGTGGCCACTTGTGGAGCATGTCCCTGACAGGTGCAGACCTTGAGGCCGATACATTCCCAGGTTGTTACAATATGTTTTGCTTGCTTTACTGTGTAACAAGTGTAAGAAATCAATTGTCCTTGTGACAGACAGCAATAAAGGTACTGAAAAATAAACCACACAAACATACAAATAACAACAATAAAACCTATGCTTATTCAAAAACAACACAGCGCTCAATCTATACTAATAAAAGGCAAAGCCCTCACTGACTGACTGACTCACTCACTCACTCACTCACTCATCACTAATTCTCCAACTTCCCGTGTAGGTGGAAGGCTGAAATTTGGCAGGCTTATTCCTTACAGCTTACTTACAAAAATTAAGCACGTTTTATTTCGAAATTCTACGCGTAACGGTCATAACGGTCGACAACGTCCGCCATGTTGAACTTTCTTATTTATGGCCCCATCTTCACGAAATTTGGTAGGCGGCTTCCCTGCGCTAACCGAAACCGATGTACGTACTTATTCCGATGGTATGACGCCACTGTCGGCCGCCATATTGAACTTTCCAACATCACTAATTTTCCAACTTCCCGTGTAGGTAGAAGGCTGACCTCATCTTCACGAAATTTGGTAGGTGGCTTCCCTGCGCTAAACAAAACCGATGTACGTACTTATTTCGGTGGTATGACGCCACGGTCGGCCGCCATATTGAATTTTCCAAACGTCACTAATTCTCCAACTTCCCGTGTAGGTAGAAGGCTGAAATTTTGCAGGCTCATTCCTTACAGCTTACTTACAAAAGTTAAGCAGGTTTCATTTCGAAATTCTACGCATAACGGTCATAACGGTCAACAACGTCCGCCATGTTCAACTTTCTTATTCATGGCCCCATCTTCAAGAAATTTGGTAGGTGGCTTCCCTGCGATAACCGAAACCAATGTACATACTTATTTCGGTGGTATGACGCCACTGTCAGCCGCCATATTGAACTTTTCAACGTCACTAATTCTCCAACTTCCCGTGTAGGTGGAAGGCTGAAATTTGGAAGGCTCATTCCTTACGGCTTACTTACAAAAGTTAAGGTTTAATTTCGAAATTCTACGCATAACGGTCAACAACATCCGCCATGTTGAACTTTCTTATTTATGGCCCCATCTTCACGAAATTTGGTAGCCGGCTTCCCTGCGCTAACCGAAACCAATGTACATACTTATTTCGGTGGTATGATGCCACTGTCAGCCGCCATATTGAACTTTTCAGCAGTCTTTGTTACTTATGGGCCCATCTTCAAGAAATTTGGTACGCGGGTTCCCAACGCTAACTGAATCCTACTTACGTACATATATATGTCCATAGCCTGCAGCTCAGTCAACGTGTGAGGCGGCGTTGGGTCCCCCATCCCTACGCCTCCCACGTTGTTGGCTGCCTGCCTATATAAGGCCGTCCGTCGCTCCAGTCTCTTCATTTCCTTCCTTGCTTTGCCACGGGATTTACGTCACCCTGCTGATAACTACAGCCTTTTTATTTAATCCATGGCTTCTCCGCTGTTTTATTGTTCATTTATTACGATTATAGTTATTGTGTAGGTATTTTAGACTTACTTTACATTGTTCAGGTACCCATTTCCTTTATCATTCCAACCGTACCCACATTAACATGTCTATCGAGGTGATCACCATCGATCAAAGAACTGTCACTTACCAAGTGGTTTCCATGCCCGGAGATGGCACCTGCCTTTTTGATTCTCTTTGTTACATATTGCACGACCATATCAGGCTCACTCTTGATATGCGGAGGAACATTGCGTCTTATGTATTGAATGACTGGGACAGGTTCAAGTTGTGGACTGATGACGGTACAGGAGATAATTATACTACACAGGAGCACTAGAAGAGTGAAATGCTTAAGTGTACCGAAATGGCCAAATATTTTACACCTTTGGACAACCGCCAATGCCTCTTAAACATCTTAGATTCACAGGTGACGATTTCAGTAGTGGACACTTTGATGTTTAGAAATGTTTAAACTCTCAAAAGCTGGATGTGAAGTTATCAATGAAACTGGTTGTATACTTACAACGCTTGACAGATGCCGAATGTCTCTTCAACACAAGTCCTACAAATACTGTCGTAATTGAAACAAACCACGAAACTCAAACCGATTATGACAGCAGCAATCCAAGCTGTGAGATTTGAAACAAGATTACTTTTCACATGGCCAACTGTACGTTGCATGCTCAAGAGTAAGCTCAGCTTGGTCATATTACAACTGGAGGGTCGAACTGACAACGTGGCATACAAAGAGATCCTTAACAAATAATTATTGGTATATTTTCCCTCAGTTTTAAAAAGGTTTAATTGTCTTCTTAATAAAAATTTTAAGGCAGTTCTTCGCCGCTGCAAAGCGCGGGTATTTTGCTAGTTTAAACTATTTGAATTACTGCTGTCATTTTCACAAGAGGGTGGCATAGTTGGTAGCCACCTCATGGATCCAGCATCCATGTCTTTGAATCCCATGCCTGGTTGTTGTACTTATAGAGTTTTCGCATCCATATCTCGTTGGGTTTTCCTCCCACTTCCCCAATGACACACAGGTTATGTTAACTGGCAATTCCCAATTGCCCAATGTGTTAGTGTGGGTGGATTGATATTCTGTCCAGGACTGTTTCTTGACATTGGACTGAGTGTGGATGATATAGGAAGAGCTTTGAAAACCAGTGCATATATTGTATAGCCTTCTTTAAACTTAATATGCTATATAACCCTATTGACTCAGCATTCTTGAGACAAAATATTATTGAAAATGCAGAAAACAAAAATATCAGTTTCCTATATTTATTACTAGCTTTCATCCATTGTACCCCAAACTATTTATGTCATCTGTGACAATCTTGGCCTTACGGGACCATTAGTCACTTTTTGGTCCAAAGTTGCCCATTTTCAATTGTCTATTCTTGCTATCAGTTCTGCTGGATGGGACACATGGGCTGGCATCCCAGCAGGGATGGAGCAAAAACCCTCACCCAGCCCAGTGGACAATATAATGGATGGACCGGGGGAGAAAAACCTGTTGTGACTACATTCTCCCCCAAGATGGCAGCATCCCTGGGCCTCAGTTCCCATTCAGACACCTGCAGGGTATGCTGGGAACTGTAGTCCCATGGTGCAACCTGTGGGTTCTGTGGTTGCCACTAGATGGAGTTGCTGGGATTCATAATCCCTACTTCTGGGACTTCTGCTTGACCCAGCAGTTCTTACTGCAGGCTATGCCCTGGCACTGGAAATACTTTCAGATCCACGCAGGTGACACAGTGGTAGCGCTGCTGCTTTGTAGTAAGGAGATTGTAGGTTAGCTTCCCGGGTCCTCCCTGCATGGAGAGTGCTTTAAGTAGTGAGAAAAGTGCTATATAAATATAAAGAATTATTATTATCTTGTATACAAGGAGTCACTCTGCCTTATCCAGGACAGTTGGAGTTGGAAGTTAAGAACAGATAAAGCTCACCTGGGAGGTGTGGAAGAGGATGAGGAGGAAAAAGAAGAAAAAGAGAGAGAATAAAGAATTGTGTGGTGTTTTTATAACTGTAGGCGAAGAAGCCTGTAAAGTATTTGGTTGCAATAAACCTTTTATTTGCACCTGGGACTCATGTCTGTGTGGTTGTGGTGCTATAATGACGCCAACAGGCCACACAGTATACCTCTCGTATCCCATGTTCTCCTTCTCATTGATCTTTCTTCTCTGTCACTTAAATTACCCCAAATGTTGATATTCATGCTCATCTTTCTTGCTGCAAATTTGAAAGGGTTAATGAGGTGTCCATGATTAATGTTAAAAAGTGCCACCACTGAGTCAAGATTATTTACAATCAGGTGTTGGAGACCACCCAGCTTGGCTGTCCCTCTCACATTTTGATTTGTGATTCTCCAGCTATATACAGAAGAAATATTAGTAAGGATGGTTTGGGAATGGAAGGTTATTTTATTTTGAGTTAATGGTGCAAATTGTTATAAATAAGCTTCCTCTGTATTGACTTGTTTTACTATTTAATAAGCAACTGATTGGAAAAAAATAGCTTTCCACCCATTATCTAATTCCTCCATAACAAATCAGAAAAGTATGGCATAAATTGCACATCAAACGGTATTGTTTCAAAGTTGAAAATAATAATACAATATTCATATTTTCATTTATGTCAAGCTGCTTGGGCTTTCTAGCCCTTTGTCAAATTCACAGCTTCAAACACAGAAAAAAACCTAAATGCCTTGTGCCAACCCCTGCTCATTCAAGACAGGAATGTGTCTCAAGGAACCATTTAATTGTGGTGTGTTGAAGGAATGCTTATTGCCTCCAGAATAATAATCAAAGGAAGTATAAAATTTGGAGAACTGCTTGTTCAAACTAGGTACATTCAATTCTACATTCAAAACATGACCACTAAACAGAGACAATTTGTCTGCTACTGCAATAAAAATGTATTGAAAAAGGAATAAAATCAAGTTTCCCTAATCTGCAGAATAGAAAAAAAGAAATGTCATCTTTGGACAATGAATTTCTTATTCTAACAACAAATTACTTTTTTGTTTTAGCATATGTACATGTAATATAATAATAATAATATATTTATATTAATAGTAATAATTCTTTACATATATATAGTGCTTTTCTCACTACTCAAAGCATTTTACATAGTAAGTAGGCAGGTACTTCAACCACCACTAATGTGCAGCAGCCACCTGATGATGTGATGGTAGACATTATTAAGTGTTAGGTGGTGAAGGAGCGAGAGAAGATCCAGTTAGAAACAAGGGATGATAAAAGCCAAAATGACCATGCCATAGCTGTCAATTTAGCCAGGATATTGCAGTACACCATACTCTTAATGAAGGATGCCCAGGGATCTTGTTTGACTACAGAATATCAGAACCTTGATTTCAACATCTCATCCAAATTATGGCACCATTTTAACAGCACAGTGTCTTAGTCACTGAACTGGGCATTTGAATCCACATTCAGATCACTGGGTAAATGCCCCCTGCTGGCCTTGCCAACACATCATCCAGCACCAAACTAAACATTTCCTGGTTGGTCTTCCACCAAGTACTGGTCGGGCCTGAATATACTTAGCTTCAGGTGGATGACCTGTTCTGAAGTGCATGTGGTAAGGTTGTTGGCTTTATATGACAATAAAGGTGAACCTGGACAATCCACTACTTTGCCACTACTTGTATTATCCAGTATTCGGTGCCAGGCATGAATTGAGGTGTTATCTATATCTATATCTGTATCTATATATATAAAACCCAACGTCTGTCTGTCTGTATGTCTGGCCGCTTTTCACAAAAGAACTACTTAACGGATTTAGATTGTTTTCTTACTATAATTTGCTTGAACATTCCAGTTGATTTTGCAACTTCTCTCATTGTGCTAAGTATCATAGTTAGCTTGTGGTATCGATTTTATTTGCATGAATGTGAGAGAGAAGTGGCGGGGAGGGAGCCGGGTCCTCCTCACTCACATGCCAGCCTCCGTTTGAGTCGGTCTACCTCACACCATGTGTTGCAGCGTACTTTGCCTCCATTTAGCTAGTGATACCTGTTTGTTCAGCAGACATTTTCATCTACAGATTGTTAAGGAATAACGTTTGATGTTATTGAGAGAGAGAGAGAGATCAGAGCTACGTGTGTTTTAGAGGGTAGCTGCTGATTGCCAGAGATATCATGGCCCCATGCTTTTCTACCCAACCCAGGAGAAGTTCTCCTGTCAGAGCTGAACACAATCAGATGCAGTGCCAACATTTTATGTTGGAGCGTACCTATCTTCCACTTGGCCAGAATTACATTTTTTGTTTTTTATTGATCTTTAAAGTTTGTCCTGTTTCATTAATATGTGGGCAGAGCCAGGGGAGACAACTATTATTTATATAGCAAAATACCTGCGCTTCGCAGCAGCGAAGTACTGCATTAAAATTTTTATTAAGAAGAAAATTTAACCTTTTTAAACTGAGGGAAAATATGCCAATAATTATTTGTTAAGGATCTCTTTGTATACCATGTTGTCAGTTCGGCCCTCCGGTTGTAACATGACCAAGCTGTGCGCTGAGCTTACTCTTGAGCATGCAACTTACAGTTGGCCATGTGAACAGTAATCTTGTCTCAAATCTCACAGCTTGGATTGCTGCTGTCATAATCAGTTTGAGGTTCATGGTTTGTTTCAATTACGACAGTATTTGTAGGACTTGTGTTGAAGTGGGGGACCTCACATGGTGACCAAGCTGCAGGCTATGGACGTATATATGTACGTAAGTAGGATTCAGTTAGCGTTGGGAACCCGTGTACCAAATTTCTTGAAGATGGGCCCATAAGTAACAAAGACTGTTGAAAAGTTCAATATGGCGGCCGACAGTGGCATCATACCACCGAAATAAGTACGTACATTGGTTTCGGTTAGTGCAGGGAGCCGCCTACCAAATTTCGAGACGATGGGGCCATAAATAAGAAAGTTCAACATGGCGGACGTTGTTGACCGTTATGACCGTTACGCGTAGAATTTCGAAATGAACCCTGCTTAACTTTTGTAAGTAAGCTGTAAGGAATAAGCCTGCCAAATTTCAGCCTTCTACCTACACAGGAAGTTTGAGAATTAGTGACGTTGGAAAGTTCAATATGGCAGCTGACAGTGGCGTCATACCACTGAAATAAGTATGTACATTGGTTTCAGTTAGCGCAGGGAAGCTGCCTACCAAATTTCGTGAAGATGGGGCCATGAATAAGAAAGTTCAATATGGCGGACTTTGTTGATCGTTATGACCGTTAAGCGTAGAATTTCGAAATGAAACCTGCTTAACTTTTGTAAGTAAGCTGTAAGGAATGGGCCTACAAATTTCAGCCTTCTACCTACACGGGAAGTTGGAGAATTAGTGACGTTTGGAAAATTCAATATGGCGGCCGACAGTGGCGTCATATCATCGAAATAAGTACGTACATCGGTTTCGGTTAGCGCAGGGAAGTCACCTACCAAATTTCGTGAAGATGGGGTCAGCCTTCTACCTACACGGGAAGTT
>JANRMT010062817.1:29909554-29924189 GCA_026402145.1 Polypterus bichir lapradei
TATATATATATATATATATATATATATATATATATATATATATACACTAGGGTGTTACCCCCTGCTCGCTTCACTGGCCAACACGCCTGGCCTGCGCTATTTGCTGAACACACCCCAAGGAGATGCAGTCGCTCCTCCGAAACCCCCTCTTAAACGGTGATACAGTGGGAAACAAATACAGTTTTTTTTACCTCCTCTTTCCTCGATCAGCTGCTGGATTCTCACGCGGCACTTTAAACATTTAAAAGCCTATACAGCAGCTGTCTTTGTCATCTACCCTTTGTCTTTTATTTCCGGCCCCGGACGTGGTTAAATGTTTTGGCACAAAGTCTCATCTTGCAGGATGCGAGTTCTTGATATTTTATAGTTTATAATTTAAAAACAAAATAAGAATCTGAAAATCTAACAACATCACATTAAAGTTCGATAAACTCTGAAAAGAATGATACCAAACATATATACAGTATGTAGGTTTCAAAATGAGCCCGATTTAAAGTGTGACAAAAAACATGACATAAAAACATCACATAAAATTATTGTACAAAATTGTTGCACTTTTAAGCTTAGGATTTTATATATAGAGAGTAGATATCTGGTCATCTAAGGTAATGATGGCTTGATAACTACAGTAAATGTTGGGGCGACAACAAAGCTATCCCCATTTACTTCAAAAATAAAAAGAAAACTGCACTCAATGGCATAATTACAGATAGAAATGTTGCCCTCCGGCATTTTAACAGAAAATTGCTGCCTATCAAGGCTTCTTGCTATGGCTTGGAGGATCTCTGTCTCTCCAGCTGTCTCCTCAACAAGTGGCATGTCTTTCTGGATGCACTTGGGTTTGCCCTCAATGGATTGTTTCTCAGCAAAGAAAGACAACACAGTTAGCGGCAGTGCCCATTCTCAGCCCACAGTGGTATTACATACCTGGAAGAAACCTGAAAGATAAACTTCTGACATGCTTGCGTGACAAAATGTTATAACAAACAACATAGTCGATTTGTTTGAAAAGCTTATCAGTACACAATAAAAGTGCAGGATGTGATGCTTGGAAATGATTAGTGATGTGCAAAATTTAATTCTCAGCAAAACTGACCAAAAATATTTGGAAAACAAGTTGTGTTTTTCCAGAAGTGAAATTGCTATGGAGGAATATATTGTAGTGCAGAACACAGAAAGGGTGATACAGCTAGAGGAGCGCTTACCTGAAAGTACATCTCTGTTGATAAAATCCATTGGTCTGGGGATGTGGCTACAAGTGAGATGCTGGAAGGCTAATGGCTTACTAACTTGGGGAAAGTGAGTTTAGATAGTGTTACTTGTGACTCCAGAACTTTTGTTTTCAAAGTGAAGGCAGGCAGTGCATGAGGCAGATAAGGGTGCACAGAGTCAATTTGGAAGGAGCAGTAGAAGATTAGTGTGGTGTTTAGGGTGTGGAGCCGACCCAGACACAGAATGGCGGACATGTTGTTTGTCACCACCACACGTATTTTATTTACAATATTTACAGATAATGGTCACTCAGACCCAGTCCAATAGTGCAAAAAACACCCCAAACACAGTCCTGGCCACAAATGCCTTTTCTTCGGACCGCCTCCACTCTCCTCTCTTGCCTTGTCCTCCTTCCACCCGACTCTAGCCTCGAATGAAGGGAGACGGCCCCTTTTATCCTCTCCCAGACGAGCTCCAGGTGGCTCCCAGCATTCCCTTGTTGGCCACGCCCCAGCGTGGCGGAAGTGCCAAATGTTCTCCCGGCAGCTCTCCGGGTGCCCTTCTAAATCTTCCCCCAAGCACTTCCTGGTGTGGCGGAAGTGCTGAGGGAACAGGTCCCCAAGGCATTGGGGCGCCTCCTGGCGGTGACCATGGGCCCCTGCAGGGTGGGGCTTCCATGCCCTTAACCCGTGGCCACCAAAGCAACCAGGAAGACGGCCCCCACGTGATTCCAGATGGGCACACGCCCACTTCCGGTCCTCAAAGGCATCCCGGCCGGGTCGTCGCCCCTGGCATCCGCGACAAGGGGCAGATGAGTAAAGAAACTGTGGTTTTGTCTGCAGAATAACCTTAAGAGAGCAATACTCACTGCTTATAACCCCAGAATATGTTTTGGAATTTTTAGGGGCAATTTTGTGAAACTGTACATGAAACAAAACACTGTCTTGCTTATTACTGGAAATGATTTACCACAGTTCTAAACCAACAAACTCTAATGAAATTGAGTTTTGCCCAGGTGAATATATTGGGTACCGAACTTATTCAATGAAATAAAGTAAATTAGAAAGGTTAGAGATAAATCCAGCATTCCAGTGGATCCCGTTTTTTTTCACTTGCACTAGATTATTTTTCCCACCAAAAAATAGAAAAAAGCCTTCTTTGATAAGATGGAATAAGGTTAAATGGTCAGTTCAGGGAATTGCTGCTTTTCATATTGTGATCTTTTGCATTGACTGTGTGTGCATTGCGTGTTAATTTGAGCAGGGCAGCGTTGTATTGGAAGTCGCTCAGGTATATGATTTTCAGATTTTCTTGGTATTTTGTTTGTGCCCTTAAATTGTGTATAATTATTGCACTGTTCAT
Organism: Polypterus bichir lapradei; assembly: GCA_026402145.1. Classification (NCBI taxonomy): domain Eukaryota; kingdom Metazoa; phylum Chordata; class Cladistia; order Polypteriformes; family Polypteridae; genus Polypterus; species Polypterus bichir. The sequence goes on from JANRMT010062817.1 coordinate 29,912,129, forward strand.
AGTGTTTGGTCATAAGGTATGCTCATGTGTCTAAGCATAGGTTAATTTACGGAATTAAAGTGCTGTGGAGACCTGAACAAATCAGGAATTTGTAAAGACTGTACACTATTTGGGTTTTGGTGAGGTCTTACAGAGTGTGAAGAAAAGTCTTATTTCTCAAAGTCATTGTGCAGACATTTACTTTTTCTCCGGTTTCTTTCTTTTATTGCAAACTTATAAACATATCTAATAACAGTTAAATTAGAAAAGCTATTCTGACATTTTTGCATGGGCTTATCTGTCACATTGCACCTTTTATTCTTCACTTTTTAAAATTCTTTAGAACAAAAGATTACAAGTATGAGGATCTGTGGCACTACGTCTTGGGGTGACCTCATCATTATCACATCAGCTCAGTCTCATGAACAACTGGTCTTGCAAAGTAAACTTGGAAGAGAAACAAGCAGCAGGAATGAACCCTAACTTCCTTAAAGATTGTAAAAAATAACAAAAGAATAAGCAAAGGAAAAACCTACCCAGTTCCTGAAATCCCAAAGCAAAAATGAATGATGCTTCCGCCTCAGATCATGCTCCAACCAAGAGCAAATAACGGAAAACAATAAAGATCCCTCTATTGCCCCGTGAGCCTCGTCTTTGTCCAATGGTGGTATTTTAGAGCACCTTTACATAAGCAGGTTTCTTGATTTCTTTTATTTCAGTTCAGCAGATGTGTTCTGAACAAAAAAGGTTTACAACTTCCAACTGAAAGAAACTCCTTATTCCTTAATATAGTAGCTGGCAAGAACACCTGTTGAAATGCTAGTCTTAACTGTTCCTATGTAGTTATTTTTATAATGTGTGAAGTTGTGTGACTGGATTTTTTTTACTCTAATGACATTTAACATTGACCTTACATTTTCTGACTTTCCTAATCTAATCCTTGAGTCCATCTAGAGTTTGCAATGTTGGAAGCAAGGCAGGATCCAGCTCCTGGCCAGGGCATCAGTTCATCACAGCTTTCATTGACTCACACAATATATAGTTTGCATTTAACCTAATGTGTCTTTGAGATAAATGAAGGGAACCAGAGTACCTGGAGAAAAAATTAATGTAGACATGTGGACAACATGCAAACTCCAACCTTGGATATCCAACCCAGGATGCTGGATTTGTGAGGCAGCAGTGGTAACAATTGTGTTGTACTGCTGTCCTAATTACATTTTTTCCATTATGTTATGACTCTTCAGAGACAAGATATCACAGTGAAGCTCAAATATTAGTAACAGGAATTGGATAATAAAAAGTGGCTGGAATGAAAACCTTTAGCCAGTATGGCCTTCCACAAACTGAGTCTGAAAACCCATATTTAAAGGCTAATGTAGTTAGTCAAAAATAGTTAAATGGAAAAGTGTTTGGACTACTGAAAGTAATGATTCACCCATCCATCCCTGAGCTATGCCCTCGCTAGAGTTTCATCCTGGTGGATCTTATGGAAGTTGTACAATTATTTGTATTCTACTTTATTGCGACTTTGCTGTTATGCTACTTGATAAACTTCTTGTACTCTAGCTAAGAGTTGTGTTATCTTTTGCCAACTAATGTTTAGTCAGTTAATGTACATCTACTAAAGGTGTGTGGACAAATGACAGATGCAAAAGAGTCCAAACGCAAGTTGGAGTTCCAGCCGGGCCACTGCAACCTGAAAATAAACAAGCACACAATTTCTGTCAAATCCATCTCAAAAACAAAGAACCCCGGTAGAGCTGTTCGGGCTTTGGGAGAGCTCCGTCATACAGTGGTTTAAGTTTTAAATGTGACGCCCCCTTCTGGGGACATCTGGTTTTATGCCATCCCAACTAGGATTGAGCTTCCCAGGATTAATTTACCAAAAAGAGGCAATACCATTAACGATTGTGCCCCCTCTCATCGCAGGAGCCGATCCTTCAATTCACATGCATGACAGGTATCTGCTAAATAAAGAATCATACAATAATATAACATTCCTTTGTTGAGTCCTTCTCATTAACCAGAACAGAACACCCAAAAGACTGCAATTTTTAAGCAGATAATACACATTAAGAGAAGAATAAATGTAACAATAAGAAAAAACGTGTACGAATAATCAGGCAGCAATGTGCCTCACTGGTTGGTGCCGCACAGGTCCAGCAGCCATGTGTTGATTTTCCTACAACTCATTGGCCATGTTAAGCATATATATTCTTCTCGGGCTTACAATGATGTGGTTCAGGTACATTGTGGAGTGTTTTATGAGTGTGCCCTACAGCAAACTGGTATCCTCTCCAAGGTTGGTTCTTATCTCATATACTGTATGATGCTGCTGGGGTAGGCTCCAGTTTCCCATGACTTAAAATAAAGGTACTTTAAGAAAATGGATGGACTGATAATAATGAGAATACATGCCAGGAACTAGCCTTGGATGGATGCACACTCACATAATAATCAGACAAATTTAGTCGTTCTAATGCATGTGACAACTACTGTGTGCACTGTGGAAGGAAATCAGAGTCTCCAGAGAAAACCTATGTAAACACTTCATAAAAGATTACAACTGCAAAAATGAACCTGGTTCATAGCACTGTGGCGTTCAGCTGTAGTGCAATACAATTTTATAACAGACATCCATGGCCTTCAGTGTCACTCCTTGTTAAAATGAATACATGTTAACGAGTGTCATATACTAAGTTTTTCTTTATTTATTATAAATTTTTCTTTTGGAAAACCAACTAATTCTAATGCACGGTTGTGGAGAGGAAGAGATGGAGATCAATTCAATTCAGCTACTACTATATATCATACTACCCAGTAGCAAGCTCATAATGAAGGAAACGCTGCAAAAATAAACAGTAAATGAAAGACGTGAAAAGAGACTTTGCTGCCTATAGAAAGTTGTTGGTTTCCTTGATGTCTAAATGGGAACATCAGCAAACACCATTTTGTCACCTAACATTAAAGCTATTTAGACAAATTCCTTTAGAAATGAATCAAAGGAAAAATACAGTGGTAGATCTTGATGACTGTAATGTGTTTGATTTCAAATTATTTTCTTTACTCCAACATCGAGGAAAGCTATTTTTTTTTTAAATTTTATTAATTTTATTGCAATCATTCCATACAAATCAATCAATTTTTACAAAAAGTAGGATTGAGAACAAGTTGACCCCCACCCCTGAGAGAGAGAGCAAGGCCAACGGAGTAAAACTTAAGGCTTGTAAACATACCTAAATTGATAAGTTTGATAAGCCAATAGAGATGAATGGAGAAGAAAAAGAAATACAGAAATAATTGCTTCCTCTGTGCTTTAAGAGCTTATTCTAAAATATTACTGATTAGATCCTGCCATGTTTTGAAAAATATCTGTACAGATCCTCTAACTGAGTATTTGATTTTTTCCAATTTCAAATAGTATAAAACATCGGTTTCCCCCTGACTTAAAAGAGGAGAGTTAGGATTCTTCCAGTTTAGCAAAATAAGTCTGCGTGCCAAAAGTGTAGTGAATGCAATCACAGTTTGTTTGTCCTTCTCCACTTTAAACCCATCTGGAAGAACCACAAACACAGCTGTTAATGGGTTAGGTGGGATTGTGAGACCAAGGCTGTCTGAAAGGTAATTAAAAATTTTGGTCCAGAATGATGTTAATTTGGTGCTAGACCAAAACATGTGAGCCAGTGAGGCTGGGACTTGATTGCAGCATTCACAGGTTAAATCTTGCCCTGGAAACATTTTGGAGAGCTATTTCTACTAAGGCTAGCATCAGTTTCAGACGTAGAGCATGTCATGTTTAATGACTGAGGTTGCTGGATCTTATTGGGTTCAGGATGTGACTAGGAATCACAGGGGATGATGGGTTACACAACTCACAGTTTCAAAATTCCGTGAAGGTGATTAATTTTGACAGTACATCTTTTCTGTTTCTCCATTCTTTCATTGTATGACAAAGAAGAGACATGACCATTTGTGGTACCTTCAAAGTTTCATAAGCCTCACTTCTGTTTTGCAGTCATGAAAACATGTTTTCCTTTATTTCTTGAAGTCACCTTCTTTGTTCTTCTTCTTGTTCAAAGATGTGCCAAGTAGATTACTCGGCACATCTAAATTTGATCATAAACCTTGTAATTAACTGGTTCCCCATCCACTGTTGATTCCTGCCTTTCACTTGATGTTGCCAAGACAGTCTCTGGCCTACTTTAAACTTGAACTGGATTAAACGTGCAAGAAAATGTTACATCATATTCTGTCAAAAAAGAGCACATGTTCAGCTACCAACACCAGAAAATGCTACCTCATTCATGACTATAAACAAAGTAAGCTTATTCTTGATGTTTGAAAATCAATAAAAATGTCAATCTAACTGATTTATAATATTTGATTAATAAACTGTATCTGTATTTTTTAAATCTAGCTCACATAACCAGTATCTTACCTACTTATAGATAGCAGCACTTCATTCCCCTTCTGTCAGGTCCTGAGAAACTCCTTGCCCTCACATGTAATGCATCTCTTTACAGCTGATAGATGGGCCTCCTGCAGCTGGCATGTCAACTTCTTAGTTTACCCAGAATACAGTAGCACCATCATTGACGGCTCCGTGTGTTAGTAGATCAAATAATTCATGTTTCTGCCTACTTAAAGGAATACTTTACTGAAAAATAATATTATATGATATGCTACCTACCCCATGCAGCATGTAGTAATGGCTGAAAAAAATGTAATCTCATGTTTTTAATGCAGAAGAGATGTAAAAAAGTTTCTGATGTAACAGATGTGTATGGTGACCAATGCTGAAGAGCAGCAAACAATATCAAAACATCCATGAAAAAAATTTTACAGTGCTCATGTCACATAATCCACATGTCAAGTCATCTAGTCATATGTTCATAATGTCCGAAACACATGTGTTTTTACTAAAATATTGTGAAATAAACCAGTTCCTGAAAATGCTCTTGTAAACAAAAATGGAACATTCACAGAATCAAAGAAACATTTGAATGAAAGACTCGCCTCCTTGCCGGATTCATTGGACAATAGTATCATGGGTGGGGGGGACTTGGGGGGTATTTAGCCCTTGATCTTAGGCATCCAGCCCATGATCTCTGAGAGCCCTCCCCCAAACCTGCCTAAAGGACTTAGGCTTTTGGCCCCTGATCCCAGTCCTTCCCAGTCCTTCTTTCTCCAACTCTGCATTCCAAACACTCATCAAGGTACAAAAAAAACACAGTGGACACTCTCTACTCTTTAACCGCATGAAAACTCCATGCTTTTCCATTCAACACGTATCTTAGTGGTGGCATTATCAAAGAGGGGGGCGAAGCCACTAATAAGTGCTGAGGCTAATGATGCCCCGATCAGGAGTCCCGCCCAGCTTCTTCATTTGTTAACATTGTGTTTCACATGATATCGACAGTACAAAGTTCACTGAGAAATGCATATAACTAAATATTACATGTTAACGAAGAGAAGCTGAAATCTACCAGGAAGAGATATGGCTCATACTTGTGTATATCCAAGATGCTTCAACAAGCTGAAGGTCAGTTCACTTGTGTAGCTTCACAGACCATCACTAAATAATTGCGAGGCAGTCCAGTTGTGGCTATGAATGTACTGTAAATGCAACAACTTAAGGTAGGTCTAAATTCAAATACACATTTGAGTCTGTTCAGGAGAGTGTTTTCCAGAAGTCATTTAGTTAAAATTATTTTAAGAATAAAACTACATGTATTTGGGATGTTGTGAGGATATGACTTAACATATGGATTATGCAACCCCGAGTAACACAAGATTTTTTATGGAAATTTTTGAAACTGTTTAGCTATTATATCATAAATGTTGTTATCTTCATTCTGCATGGAAACAAGAGGTTTAATTTTTTTTTACCCATCACTACAAACTATATAGTGTACTGTAAGTAACACATAAAAAATATAATTGTTGGGGGGGCGTATTCAATTAATGACTGGGGTTGGGGAGCCCATTTCAGTAGCATTGTGAGCAATGTGAACAATTAACCTTGGAAGGAACACTAACTCATCAAAGTGCACACTGACGTACAACCAACACTCCTTCACACCTAACCAATTCAGAGTCACAAGATGATCCAACATGCATGTCATTTGGGGTCTGGAGGCAAAAAAAGGAGGACAAAAAAAGAGAGTACAAGATTTGAACCTGTTCTTTTGTATGATTAGAAATTAGAAATAAATTTAAGATCCGTGCCCGTATTTATCAATTGTCTTAAAGTAGAAAAACAGTCATTAACTTGCTCAAAAATCTCAGAGTGACATAAATTTGGTCCTACTCTTAGGAGTGAGAGTAAAAACATTTTAGCAATTATCCTAAGCTAGGAAACTACTACTAACATCACCAGGATTTAGGAGAGCTCATCAACTGACCAAAGTTGGTAGGCGCTGCCAGAAAATGGCATTCAGGAGAAGGGAAAGGTTATTATTTTGGAGATTATGGTCATCAGTGAATTCATAAAAAGATATTGATTTCACAGAGATAGAACAGTGTATTAATACGTATATGTCAGCTGAAATGACAGTGTTGGTAACGTTATGTCTAAAATGTAGCTTTGCAATATCAGTGATTTGCGTATCTGCGATCTGCACCACCACCACCCAATCAAAGCACCGCGCAGTCCCTACATTGAAGGATTGAAAGCCAGAGGTCCCACTGACCATCATCGTCTAACTCTTCCACATGGAGTCTGAAAATCATGAGGACTTATTGAGATCATTTATGTTAGGTAGAATGCCTGGAGGGGGCTGGGCGGTCTCGTGGCCTGGAACCCCTGCAGATTTAATTTTTTTCTCCAGCCGTCTGGAGTTTTATTTTTGTTTTTTCTGTCCTCCCTGGCCATTGGATCTTACTTTTATTCTATGTTAATTAGTATTGCCTAATTTTATTTTTATTTTTTGTTTTTTTTTTCTCTTTCTTCATCGTGTAAACCACTTTGAGCTACATCATTTGTATGAAAACGTGCTATATAAATAAATGTTGTTGTTGTATGTCACAACCAACCTTTTCTCAAAGACTGCACCAAACTTTGAACACCCTTACAACGCATGAGGTAATAAGGAGATTTATACATTTCTCCACTACTCCATGTGTGGTAATGTTAAGGCAGCTGCATTCACGCAAATCAGCATTCAACATAAAGATCATTGCCCCAAGTTTGGATGAACACGTATGTGTAAATCACAAACAGTATCACAGTATCAACACACATGGGTGCAAACTGTATTGTAGCAACCAGCATATTACCCTGAAGTAATCTGGGCTGGATGGGTGATTGGCAGAAAAATATTGCACAGGCACGCTGAGATCTGTATTCCACAAGCCATCTTGTTACACTTTACAAGCCAGGGAAGGTTCAAGAAAGCAGGCCAAGACTCTTGGGCATTCGATAAACTGAGCTTTTCAGAAGATAAAGGGGCATCACAGTGATGGCACAATGAAAGGCAAATGGGACATTGAAAGAATGAACGTGACCGCTGAAACAGTGGTGTGGCTAGTTTCGGTACAACTGTTTCTTTACAATTTGTTTCCCATTGCCATAACAGCCCAGAAACAGCGTCACCTGCCCCAATTATGTGATTGAATAGACAACAAAAAATAAACCAGAATAATAACTGGAATTAACAAAAATAAACAACAAGAGAATCGCCAACATAGTGAACATACTTACATACATACACTAGACAACAAAACACAACACAATGCACCACGTAAACTTACTGTAACAAACAATAACAGAAAATATCATTACTAAATAAGAATGTCTATGGTTATATTGCACATCAAACAGTGAGAGGTGGACACTTTATGGTGAGCAAAATATATATTTTAATTAAATTAGCTATGATGTCTCTTCACATGAATTGCCAATCTCTTCACATGAAATGCCTGATGCCACGGTGCTCTTAGACATTAGTGCCATCTGTTGTGCATCCGTATTAATATACTGTACAAATACCGGAGCGTGATGGTGTATCTGGAAACCTTGCTACTGATTAGCACTTTGAATGTTGGTTGATTTCAGGTGGGGAGTTTCAATTTTTTTTTTTTTTCTTGTGTGCTTCCCCCATCAGTGTTGATTCTTACTGTACACCAACTGTGACTGGGAAAGTCCGAAGACTTCATGCGGCTCTGAATGAATAGGTAGATGAATTTGCATCTGCATTTAAGCCATTAATCCATCAATTTTCTGAATTTATTCCTTTAATTGCATTTCCATAGAGAGGAAGAGCATACCTAGTCAGTATCAAACCAAAAACAGGCAACAATTTTGGACAGAAGGACACACTATCATGGCACACTTACACTCATACAAGATGCCCAGTCTGAATATCTCAGAAGTGTGGAAGGACAACCAAAATACCTGAAGAAAATCTCTACGTAGATATGGACGTGGCCAGCCTGAGAAAGGTGCTACTGTCTGGCCACCTTGCCCAAGAGCATATTATATACATATATAAATCAATACATATATTAAGAAGATATCTTTATCTGCTTGTATAAACACACTTTCATAATGAGTCTTATATAAGGCAGATGGCCTTTATTTCTCAGCACTGCATATCCTGCTGTAAATACTAGAGAACAAGCTATTTTAACTCTGCTAATCACTTTTCGGATACCCAAAATGTCAACAGCAACAACATATCAACACTATATTTGCACTTCCTGTGTCAACCTTTCCTGGCATGACATGAAATGAATAAAGAAAGGAAGTTTACTATTTAACTGTGTCCTGTGGAACCAATTTTCACGGGGTGTGGGTGTTTGGCACCAGCGCACATCTCGAGTGCACATTGTTCTTTCTAGAAAACAAAATAACTTGCTGAAATACTCCTGTGTATATACCATGTCTAGGGGCTAAACTCATGGGGCTTTAAGATAATTCTTTTATAGAAATATTCAATTTAAAAAAAAATGGATTGCTTGATCAAAAGAGACTTGGAAAGATACAGCACAAACAATATAAATATTAGTTTGAAAATGAAGTGTACCATAAATACATTAAAACATACCTGTTCTCATTGTTAGTATTAGTTCCACATTACAATACATTGTTTTGAATACTTCAAATTTTTATTTGGTGATATCACCCTAACATGTTTCACTTATTCCTAACCCACTTCTGCAACTAAAGGTCACAGGGAGCTGAAGCCTATCCCAGCATCAACAGATGCAATGCAGCAACCAACTCTGCATTGCATGTCAGTCCGCTGAAGGGCACAGACCACCAGCGCTTACTCACGTCAGGCTAGTTTGGAGTCACCAGTTGTGATAAAGGCGCTATATAGCGCCCGACCTGGAACAGACTACGCAGAGGCACGTGTAAAAGTCACACAGGCTTTTATTTTATCTTCAGTCGTGGGGCACGTCTTCCCCGTGTTCCACAGGCCCAACACAGTCCCAAAAGCACTTTAACACAAACAACAACAACAACTCTCCACCTTGCACCACCACTCCTCCCAGGCAACCTCGTCCTCCTCCACCCGACTCTGGCCCTTTAGTGGTGGAGGCTGGCCCGTTTTATAGCCCATCCGGGTTCTTGAGTCTCGGCAGCACCCCCTAGCGGCCACCTCATCTCCCAACCAGGCTGTGGAGGGCTCCATGTCCCATGGAGCCACGCGGGAGACTGGGAAATGAACATCGGCCAGGGAGGCTGCCACCAAACATCCCGGGGGAGGTATTGATCTGTCCATGGTGGCTCCCCCGGAACATATGCAGCAGGGGCGTCCCTGCCAGGCATGGGACCCGGCTGTCGATCACACAGTTAACATACAATTTAAATCATTTAGAATGTGGTGGGAAACTAGAAGATCCAGAGAAGATACACATTGGGAAAACAGGTGAATTTGTTTTTAAAATGTCCAGTCATTTCATCTAAGAGTTTGTTATCACAATTTTGTTTATTACATATTTTTGTAACTGTGAGTTATACTCAAAAATAAAAGTGGCAAAAGAATGTAATCACAAGCATTAGTAGTATAAATAAGATCATTTTATAATATCATGTGCCTGAATAGACAGCAGATTTTAACTCAAGCAATGAAAAGACTCAGATTATTAGTTAGTGGTTATTAGATGTGGAGGGTCTGTGGCTAATTGTTCAAATTTCATAAACAACAAACAACAACAAAGAGAGCACCAAATAGAGAGTTAAAATTTGTGCTGAAATCTCAAACTAAAAATGTTAGCTGCATCCGAACATGGCAGATAGTGGATCATTGTGGCACTCTGCTGATAAATGACAGTGTAAGTGAAATATTGAACCATTGTAAACTGTGAGTAATGCAGCTGTGAGGATGTATTTAGGGTAACAGAAGTACATGATTAGCTACTGTAGCATAAGTGTCACCGAGACATCTTTCATACATTTTTACATAAGTTACACTACCAGTCAAAAGTTTTAGAACACCTCAGTTTTTCTACACATTTAATCAGTTGAAATTCAGTGAATGACCTAAAACCATGAAAAGGTAAGCAGTAAACTGCCAGAGGTTTAAATTTAAAGTTTAGGTTTGCAAAAACTGAAAAAGGGGAAATATCAGAATGTTACAAATGGGCCTTCTTCAAGGAACAACTAATAGGTTACCACCTAAACATATTCTGCAGTAATTAAAGTAAATTAAGCCTTGCAAGTTGAAGCAAACATTTTGCACAAGTGTCCCAACTTCTGTTGATTGCTTAAAACACCTCTGTCTGTTGTAAAACAGAGTTGGAACAGACTGTGTCACTACATCCTTTGACTACCATTGGTCTATAACCAAAAGATATGAGCAATCAGAGTATTGATTAATACCAGAATCTACATAAACTTGCTTTTACTATCAGTTTATGCACATATTTGTTCTGCTTGCTCTTAGTTCAGGACCCAAGAGACCCCAAGTTGAATTTAGCGTGTTAAACAATAACTAAGCGTATCTCTTACTTACCTTTAGAACAGCATGAAATCATTGAGGAATACCAGTTCAAATCCCCCTACTGCCAGAAGGGATCCTACTTCATTTTACCCTTGAACTTGGGCCTTAATTTGAAAATTGCTCCACGTGCATTGTACAATGGTTGACTTCACACTCTGACCCCTAATAATAAAGTGTATCAAATCACAAAAAATCTTCAACAATATGTATAGTGTATACAGGTATGTATAGTGTTGCACATGGATACCCACCTATGATGCCTCTAACAGGCTCCATTTCTGTAGCAAATTTGCTGATTCTGGACCTTTATTACTATTTATTCCAACACGGTATCTACACAAGGAGATGATACAAACTGAGATCTGGTGATTGGGGAGGTTGAATCATTAATCTAAATTCAGTGTTGTGTATTATCCTGATGAAAAAAGCAATTTACAGTCTACAGCACTGACATTCGCATTAATTCTCCTGAATGTCATCAAGTTAGGAAAATGCATGACCTTCAAATGTCAGTCTGAAGCCATTTTCCAAAAAAAAACCTAAACTTCCAAACCATACATAGCCTCCATCTTCTGAAAATGTCTGAGTGACATGGACACCCTTCTGTGACCAGTTATAATCTTGTTTCTGATGACAATGTATGGGTAGTCTGGGAGAATAAGTACAGTTTACTCCTCATGAGGGTGCAGATAGGTTTGCTTGGGTGGATAAGCCAAAGGGCACCATTTTGTGTGTTCGTGACTACAATTCATGACACTTCAGTGCTTTTAAAAGTAACAATAAAGATTTTCCCCAGATCTGATGAACCCAATATGTAGTCATGTTCCTGACAAGCATATCGTTCCTTAGCACTGTTTTGGGGATTATTTGTTTTAATTCCATTATTATTTGTAGAGCTCTGTCTGGCTGGATGGAGACCATTAGTGAACAATTATTTTAGGTCTCTGCAGAGATGTTTGATTAGGTTCAGGTTCGGGCTCTGGTTGGGCAACTCAAGGACATTAGATTAGGTTAAATTCAACTTTATTGTCATTGTACAGGTACAATGAAATGCAGTTTAGCATCTAACCAGGAAGTGCAAATACTACAGTGGTGTGAAAAACTATTTGCCCCCTTCCTGATTTCTTATT
>JANRMT010062817.1:29924589-29946973 GCA_026402145.1 Polypterus bichir lapradei
AATAAGAAATCAGGAAGGGGGCAAATAGTTTTTCACACCACTGTATAGTAGAGTAAGGTGCAATAGACCGTGAGGTGCAATAAGGAAGAATACAAATGAGAATATATATTTATGTGATATTTGAATTTACAGGTAGTAGTATATACAAAAAAGAGCATATAGATATGAATACTGTATAGATACATGATATGAATAAATATAGATATATGAAATATTTTATGTACAGAATAGAAATATGTAAACAGGTGAAAATATACATAGAGTACATTGAGAAGTTATTGATATTTAGAAAGTTCATCTATTGAGTGGAAAGGGCTGAGAGTTTAGAATGGTGATGGTGTTATGAAAGAAACTGTTCTTGAGCCTGCTACTGCAGGCCTGAAGGTTCCTGTAGCACCTTCCTAATGGGAGGAGGGTAAACAGTCCTTGCATTGTGTAGGCTGCAGGTCAGAGATAGTCAGCAATGGGATGCTGATGATGTACGAGGCAGTTTTTACCATCCGTTGAGGGGCACTCCTGTCAGCTGCGGAAAAGTTGCCATACCACACCATAATGCAGTGAGTCAATATGCTCTCAACAGTGCAGCGATAAGAGGTCAACAGAATCTCAGGAGACAGGCGGGCTTTCTTTAGCCTCCGCAGAATGTAAAGTCACTGTTGCTCTTTTTTTAACCAGACTGGAAGTCTTTAATGACAAAGAAAGATACTCAGAGATGTAGACATCCAGGAACCTGAAGCTGGAAACACACCCCACCTCAGCCCAATTTATATGGATGGGAGAGTGTCTGTTGCCTTTAGTTTTCCAGTAATCCACAGTTAACTCCTTGTTCTTCTTGGTGTTGATGGACAGGTTATTGTCAACACACCATGTTGCTAGGTACTGAACTTCCTCTCTGTAGGTTGATTTATCATTGTCACTGATCAGTCTTATTACCATGGTGTCATCTGCAAAGTTTATAATGGAGTTGGAGCTATATAAAGGGAATCAATCATTGATGAAGAGGGAGAAGAGGAGTGGGGTGAGCACACACTCCTGCAGAATGCCAGTATTCAGGACCAGGGTAGTGGATGTGTGCCTGTTTAACCTGACAGACTGGGGACTGTTGGTTAGAAAGTCCAGTGTCCAATTTCAAAGAGAGGCGGCGATGCTGAGGTTCCTAATTGTTGTTATCCAGGTGTGTCAGGGCAGAATGAAGAGCCGAGGATAAGGCATCCTCTGTTGACCTATTGAGACGATTGGCAAACTAGTAAGGATCTAAAGTGGGAGGTAGGCTGGATTTAAGGTGGGCCAGAACCAGTCTCTCAAAGCACTTGGTGATGATGGGGGTGAGTGGGCTCCCTGGAGAAGATAGTTTAGGCATCGGTTGTGGACTTAAGGCATGCAGTAACAACAGCCTGGGCCAAAGACAGATTGAAGATATTACTGAAGACCTCACGACAGGTCTTAAGCACACACCCGGGTATCTCATCGGGACCAGCAGCCCTGCATGCATTCACTTTGCTCAATGCGCATTGCATAGCGGATGTGGTAAGTCTGAGGGGCTGGTCATCTGGAGGAGGGTCAGTTTTGGTTTCAAGTGTTTTATTGTCCTATTCAAAACAAACATAAAAGTTGTTTAGCTCATCAGAAAGGGAGACATTACTTGTTGTTGGGGTTGTATTTAAATTCCTGTATTCTGTGATGGTCTGGATGCTTTGCCACATGTGTCTGGGTTCGGAGTTTTTGAAATGATCTTCAATTTATTGCTTGTATTTTTGTTTGGATCACCTGATGACCTTCATCAGGTTGGCCCCGGACATGATGAAGCTCTCAGTGTCGAGGAGTCTAACCTCTCTATTCAATCAAGGCTTCTGGTTTTACATTGTGATTTCCTTAATGCTTGTATTGCTGTAATCTAGAACAGAAGTGGTGAACCTTTCAATGTCCACTTCCGAGTATTGAGTGGCATTGTTGGCAAACAAGCTCCAGTCTGTGTACTGAAACGTCTGCTGTAAAGCAGAGTCTGCCTCTTCGGGCCAGATTTTCAAAATCTTCACTGAAGGTCTCACACATCTGATAAGTGGTATGTATTTAGGAGGGAGTATCAAGGAGAGGTGATCTAAATTGTCCAAGATGGAAGAGCAGAAAAGCCTTTGTAGGCTTTAGTAATGTTTGTATGTTGTGATCTAAGATTCTATCTTCTCGGGTGGGGCAGAAAACTTGGGAAATACAGTTCTAAAGTGGCAACAATTTAAATGACCTACATTAATGAAAGCCCCATCTGGATGTGTGGTTTGTTGTCTGCTAACAGCAGTATGCAGTTCTTTCATTGCTATCTTAGCATTGACATCCAGTGGTACATACATGGCAGTGATAATAATAGATGCGAATTCCCGAAATAAGTAAAAATCATCAGATATTCCAGATCAACAGAGCAGTGATTTTTTGTTACAGCAGTGTCCGCACACAAAACATTGTTCACAGACTGCCGCCATTGATCCTATTGTTCTGTTGGTCCTGAAGATGATGTGCCCCTCCAGCTCAACAATAATGTCCTGGGATATAGTCACAGAGTTGTCCCAAAGCCACTTCTGTGTTGTTTTTGATTTGTGCTTTTGGTCATTGACCTGCTAGAAAGTGACTTTTCTGTCCAGTCTGAGATCCATAGCGCTGTGAAGCAAGCTCTCATACTCTGTTCAGCTTTCCCTCAACCCTTTCTAGTCTCCCTGTCCCTGGTGTTGAGAATCCACCCAATTACATGATGCTGCCACCACATTTCATCACTGGCATGGTGTTGCACAAGTGATGTGCGGGGCCTGGTTTCCTCCAGACATGATGTTAATCTAGGTTTCATCAGACAAGAGAATCTGATTTCTCACAGTGCAAGAGTTCTTTAGGTGCCTTTTTGCAAACTCCAAGCAGACTTTCATGTGTTGCTTGGCCATTATGTCATAAAGCCCAAATTGGTACAATGCTGCCATGAAGGTGTCTTTCTGGAAGGTTCTGCCATCTCCACACAGGTTCTCTGGAGCTGGACTACTGGGTTCTTGGTCACCTCACTTACCATGGCCCGTACCATGATTGCTCAGTTTGTCCGGGTGGCCAGCTCTAGGAAGAGTCAGAGTTGCTCCAAACTTCCTCTATTTAAGAATTATGGAGGCCACTGTGCTCTTGGGAACCTTCATTATTGCAGAATTATTTTGTAGTCTTCCCCATATATGTGTATGTGTCTGTGCTCTCCTGGAATTTCCTTCGACCTCATGGCTTGGTTTTTGCTCTGATTCACATTGTCAGCTGTGTAACCTTCTTTAGACAGTGTGGGAGATGGCCGGCTGTTCATCCCGGCCAATACCCCCAGGCCGCCAGATGGAGCCCTCCCTGTAGCATGGAAGTGCCCCAAAGACCAGCAGGGAATCCTGGACAATGGAGTTTCTATTCCCAACCCTGCTGGATACCGTGGGGCCCACCAGAGGACGCTGCAGGGAGGCTCAAGGACTTACATGTGCACTAAAACCCGGAAGTACATCTTAGTCAAGGTGATAGAGGGAATGACGTACTTCCGGGGTGTAGAAAAGGACTTTTTATATGACCCGGAAGTGATAGGAGATCACATGCACTGGGGATTGGAAACACTTCCGGGTCAGGGAATATAAAAGGACTGTGGGAGCTCCCAGACGGCGAGCTGAGCTGGGAGTGGAGGATTGTATTGGTTATTGTATGAGTAGTGTGGAGTGGAGGGTGCTTAGTGCACGTAATTACTATAATAAAAATAATAATTATTGGACTTTTACCTGGTGTTTGGTTTGGTACCTGAGGGTTCAAGGGAGCAATAGCGCCTCCTACTGTTACAACACATGGGTGTGCCTTTCCAAATAATGTGCAATCAATTCAATTCACCACAGGTGGACTCCAAATATGGTGTATAAACAACTCAATGATAATAATAATGGAATAGAATTGGAAGTACCTGAGCCAGGTTTCAAGTGTCATAGCAAAGGGTCTGAATACTTGTGTCAAGGAAATGTTTCAGTTTTTTTATTGTGAAGAAATTTGTAAAATCCTGTTTTTGCTTTGTCACTCTGGGAAATTGAGTGCTGCTTGATGTGTGAAAGAATGAACTGAAAAGACTTTACTACAAGGCTGCAACATAACAAAATGTAAAAAAAAAGCAAAGGGGTCAGAATACTTTCTTAATTGACTCTATTTCATATTTTCAGATCCATCAGTTTATTCCATGCACTACACAGATACAAATGTGCATACAGTAATTATCATATATGGATGAAATTGGTATCTGGGTGCCTATGGAGACATACACCATAAGATTAATAACATTGCGTTATGCATCATGTGTTCCATGATTCTTTTATTCTCTGCCATCTGGTTAAAGCTATGGTCCAGGGACAATTTACACCTCTGCACAACTAACATTTAAAATACATAAATAGGGTCAAGTTTACCAAACACATTTGACAAATATGTCAGATATGACAAGACAAAGACAAGTATGAAATCACTATACACTTACATTCTATAAGTGCGCTATATTTACAATACTGGCATATTGTTTCTGTAAACTTAAAGGAAACTTAAAACATCTGTGTGATCAGACATTTAGCAGGATTACAGAAAAGCTGAAATAAATAGATTTCCTTTAGAGGAAATTGAGTTTCAAGAATAATATTTTAATGGAAAATGTATCATCATTAACATCAGTTCTAACAGTCTACAGCTTCTTTTGTATGACTAATACAGCTACATGTACAACTCTGTTTATTGCAGTTATTTAAAATTAAAAAGCATTTACAATATTATTTTTACACTACAAATAATCAAAAAGTTATAGTGTAGTGTGGATTTTAAGAATAAAGCATTTTCCTTTTTTAAGACATAAACGTAAAAAGGCACCACTGAAATAATTTTAAAAGCGATTGCAAGCTAATTATAGAAAATATGAGTGCTCACTATCACTGATCAGAAGCAATCAATCTTTATACAGCACCCTTCATGGAAGCCAATGTGCAAAACATTTTACACAGCAGTTATGACAATTAGAACCATAATTACTGTACTGTAGCTTGGCTTTTGAAAGACACTGCAGTTTTATAAAGCAACATTAAGGCCTGGTGCTTTTTAGGATATTACATCTGCTGAGATTCACTGGAATAAATAACAAGCTGCATGTCTTTTAAAATTACACCTACAACATAAAGTTTAAATATGCATTTTTACAACTCAAAATGCATAATACAGTCCTGTTAGCAACACTAGTATACTTGTGGTTTGAAATGCGGCTACTTGTTAAACATACACCAACAAATGTTCAACAGTTGGCTGAAACACACTTTTACACGAGAGGAATTTTACAATTCACATGGCTAAAACAATAAAGCAATGAACTGTCTCAAGTTCAAAGCGAAAGAGCAGATTAATTCTGTATTGTGCTTTGTTTCCTGCCCTTATCTTTTAACCTTGACGTCATAGAGATGCAATAAAAAATTACTTAGAGAATGTGGGAAGGACAAAAAATGAATAATGATTAAATCCATCAATTTTCAAGTAAAAATATAATCACCGCAATAATGTTCATTAAATCAAAGACTGGGAAAATAAAGCTGTAAAAAGAAAATAACCCATATATACTGTACATTCTTTTATACATATAGTTTAAAATGCCAAGCCATCAAAACACAATAATAGGATTTCAATGCTAAGTTCTAGAGTTGCAAATGAATGTTTGGTTTTCAAAAGTATGTTTTTTTTTAATACAAACTTATTTTTTTCCTAAACAATGTTAGTGTATTATATATTAATATTAAGCTTGCTTGGTTTATTGCACTAGTGAGACAGCATATGGAGTATTGTGTGCAGTTTTGGTCACCATGCTACAACAAAGACATACCAGCACTTGAAGCTCTGCAAAGTGGAGCAACTTAACATGTCCTACTCCAGCAGACTCAAAGAACCGAAACCGGTTTAGTGTCAAGCAGAGGAGACTGCATGGGGAACTAATTGAGGTCTTCAAAATCCTCAAAGGCAACAATAAAACAGATCCAGCGGAATTCTTTCTGCGTAAGGGTGGATCACGTACTTGAGGACACAAGTGGACGTTAAGGGAAAGTGCATTAAAGACTGAAGCCAGGAAACACTTCTTTACACAGTAAGTTGTTTCAATCTGGAACAAACTACAGAGACATGCAGTTATAGCATAAACTTTGACAACTTTTAAGGAGTATGTGGATGAGATAGCTTGATCGACTGAATGGTCTCCCCTCATCTGTCAAACTTCTTATGTTCATATTTTGTTAAAGATTAGTAAGTTATAAGTATCTATTTAATTGCTTTGAATAATTGTTTTAAAGCAATAAACTAGATGTGAGAGGCCTATAGACATTTTTCCAAAATTTCTAACTTCACACTGCCTAGATATTTTCTTTGAAAGGGTTTTTTAAAAGCAATATTTATGCCACAAATATTGCGGATGATCAATAAAGGTGAGCTCCAGCTTTCCTTCACCTTCTATTACAGTGGGTAACAGTGAGATGTAGTAAGGGGGTTATCTCCTAAGGGCTTCTGCACTTCTGTTCAGATGTTGTGGTCGAATACCCTGGTCTGCAAAACAATAAATTATTCACTCCTTTGAAACGTTTTAGGTGTTCTTTATGGATTTCACATCTAGCAGCAAAATTGCTCCATTACATCCAGATTTTGAGGGATGACAGAAAAAAACACATTTTTTAAAACGTATTAGACTTTTAAAGCTTTATAAATTAGATGAGTAATTTTTTGAAATATAATTGTTACCAACAAAAAGTAATTACTTGGTAGTTTTTTTCCTCTTGTAATCTTTGAAGGCATTTCACAGTGGAATGACCAACAGATATCCGCTAACATAGATGTCTCTCCATTTGGGCGATGTCCTGATGGAACCTCTCCCAATCTTTTTTCCAGAGACAAGTGCCATGTACATGGGCAAAAATCCAAATGAGAGTGGATTTTTAAAGACATGTCGCAGCCAACAGATAGGCAGGAAAAGAGTAGCTCTTCAACTAGAGCTTCGTTTTTTGCTTTTGTATTCTCCAGAAAATTGTGGAACATGCTATCAAATGCTTCCTAAGCTCTTTTTTTCAACTTTGCACAGCTTGGATTTGAAGAGCTCCCAGATTTGTGGTCCAGCAAAGATGCCTTCTTTTATTTTTGCTTCGCTAGTGCAAGGAAACTTCCATCTGAGGTATTTGAATGTTTCCCAAATTTCTATTCATTGCCTTCATAATGTTTATGATCAGCTCCAGCTTTATGTGAAGTGGGAGTAAAAAAATGTTCTTGTCGTCTACTTTCTCTCTTCTAGATAATAAAAAGGCTTCCTCCTAACCTTCTAAATATAAATTCCTGGCTATTTTGAAAGAATAAGAAGAGAGAAAAAAATGATTGAGAGCAAAAATGTGTAGCAAATACTTAGTTGAGATGGAAATAACCCAACATCAATTTTAACATCATTTTTAGCTCAAAACATACTTGAAATAATATTTTTTCTGAGCTTGAAAAATACTTATGCCATGTAGTATATCTCACATTAACAGTTTGTAGGGAGAAATTCCAATATCAGGAATTAATTCAGCACACATAAATCTATAAGTACACAGATTTTTTAGCATGGGAGGACTTCGGTGCAGACCAGTGAAGTAAATATTGTTTAAGCAGATCATAGGGCTTACATTGGAGTATTTAAAAGAACAAAAGGGAAAGATAATCCTCCCTGAACTATTAACAAGAGAAATTATGGCAGTTGTGGCAACAATCACAGACATGCTTCATCATTCGAAGGCAAAAATGGAGTACTTCTTAGATGTCCTGGATGGCCTGGATTTACAAATAGTGATTGAATTATGACCTGTTTGGTATGAAATTAAACTCTGACAACTTCAAAAACAAGCTGAAATATACATTAAAAACTGACTTTGAAGTTCTTGAAATCCTTCCTGATGTGTTGCTGTATGCCACAGGCTCACATATTAAAATAATATTCAGGTCTTGTCTGTGAATTTTAAATGAGAGCTGATAATTCAAATTCCCTTATTTTAGTACTTTAAGCTAGAGTAGCTGTTCAGAGAATGGGCTCTGTTCCATTCCAGTCAATCAACGCTCCTTTCCACCTGAAAAAAAAAGTCACATTGACAGAATGTAGTGCTTTTATAGGAAAACTACTTTTAAACAATTTACTGAATTGCTTTAACACAGTTTTAAGGAATTCAACTGCATTTGCTAGAATTTGTGATATATAACATTTGTTATGCATTGCACATGCAGTGGATTCTGAAAGTACTCAGGTCCCTTCACTTTCTGCACACTTTATTGAAATGAATTTTAAATGGATAGTTTTCAATTGTGCCCACCAGTCTATGCTCAAAAACTCAAAAATGACAAAGTGAAACAAGGTTTTCAGAAAGGCCTGCAAATTTATTAAAAATCAAAAACTGAAATCTCTCATCCAGTATTTACACCATTAATTCAGTACTTTGTAGAAGAACCTTTGGCAACAACTACAACTTTCCTTGAGTATTCTTGGGTAAGTATCTATAGGCTTTGGGCAGCTTATCCTCTTCTTCCTGTTAAATCCTGACAAGCTCGATAAGCAAGATAGGAAGCATCTGCCATGTTCAGGTCTTTCC
The DNA here is from genome assembly GCA_026402145.1 of Polypterus bichir lapradei. Taxonomy (NCBI): domain Eukaryota; kingdom Metazoa; phylum Chordata; class Cladistia; order Polypteriformes; family Polypteridae; genus Polypterus; species Polypterus bichir. The sequence continues at coordinate 29,933,238 of JANRMT010062817.1, forward strand.
ACAGACATTCTATGGAGTTTAAGTTTGGGCTTTGGCTGGGACACATAAGGACAGTCAGAAACATGTCCCAAAGTTACTGCTGCATTGTCTTGGTTTTATGCTCCGGGTTAATGTCATGCTCAAAGGGGAACTGTTGCCATAGTCTCAGGTTGTATGCACTCTGGATCAAATATTCTTCAAGAATCTATCTACATTTCCTGCATTCATCCTTTCCTCAATTCTGACCAGTGGTCCTGTCCTTATCAAAGAGGAGCACCCCATTGCATGATACTGCCACCACCATGCTTTATCATAGTTATGGTATTAGGCAGGTAATGTGCAGTACCTGGATTTCGCCAGACATAATGCTTGGTGTTCTGCCTGAAGAGTTTAATTTTTATCTCATCAGACCAGAAAAACTTTTCCCTCATGCTTTCAAGAGTCCCTTCTAGTTCCATCTAGCCAATTGACCATAAAAACTGACTGATAAAAATGCTGTTAAAATGGTAATTTGTTTGACAGGTTCTGTCATCTCAGCAGAAATCTTCTGAAGCTCTGTTACAGTGACCATTGGGTTCTTGGTCATCTCCTTGACAAGGCCCTTCTTGCCAAACGGCCAACTCTTGGAAGAATTCTGGTGGTTCACACCTTCATCCATTTTATAATTATTAAATCTACCATACTCCAGGGAACACTCAAAGCTTTAGAAATGATCTATTCTTTACCACAATTTTACTGCAGAGATCTAGAGAGAGTTTCTTGGATTTTATGACCTGGTTTTTCTCCTGACATGCAGTAAGACTTGTGGGACCTTATATACATAGGTGTGTGCCTTTCTAAATGATGATCAAGCAATTCAGTTTGCTACAGGTGGACTCCAATCAAGTTCTAGGCACATCTCATAGATCATTAAAGCAAACAGGATGCACTTGACCACATTTTAGAGTGCCACAGCAAAGGATCTGAAAGCTTGTATAAATGAAAGATTTCAGTTTTTGGTTTTTAAAAATCTGAAAACATGATTTCCCTTTGTCATTATGGACTGTTGAGTGGTGACTAATGGATGAAAAATTAAATGTTCAACACCATAAAGTGAAGGGATCTGAATACTTTACAAATCCACTATTGTTTTATTATTTCGGGTATTCAAAGGAATTTCTCTTTAAAACATAGCAACATTATGTTTCCTTTATTTTACAGTTAGCTATTTAAAACAAAAAAAATGTCAACTTACTTTGTCCTGATGCAATGTTCAAGAGGTGGAGTGAGCTCACTGTCTGTTTCAGGAATACTGCTTTGAGAAGTATCTGAAGTAAAAACAAAAACACATTATTCATTATATGGTTTAATGCACGGTGGAGCAGCGATTGAGCTGTTGCCTTGCAACAAGGGAACTGGGCGATTCAAACCTAGGGTGCTCCCCGCATGGTGTTTGGATGTTCTCCCCACATCTGTGTGGCTTTCCTCTGTTTGCTCCAATTTCCTCCAACAGAAATGCAAGTGTGGTAGATTGGTAATGTTAAATTGGCACCTGATGTGTGTGTGTGTGTTTGTGTTTACCCTATGATGGATTGGCACCCTATCCAGGGTTTGTTCCTGTCTTGCGTCCAGTGATTGCTAGGATAGGTCCCAGCTTTCCTGCAATCTAGGAAAGCAAGTTTGGGAGATGGATAAATGAATGGTTTAATGCAGAGGTCATGTTCTTGAAGTTCTACAGTGGCTGTTTTCATTTCAGCCAGCTTCATAATTGGAATCCAAATATAGAACATATTTTTTGTGTTGATCTCTGTTCATTCACTTGCTCAAAACTGAAATCCTTAAATGTTTCTTTTACTCTTACTTTTTAATAGCTGCCAGTTAACATTAAGATCTTTTGAACTGGGAAACTTCTCAGACTGCTTGATGCATTTTGCCCCATGCCATACAGAAAGACCTTATCTCCCCGGCAGTCTAACCTAGATAAAGCAAAATTAGTTGATGGAAAAACACACTATCTAACCAACAAACTTCATCTGTTTTAATAAACTCACTGGACAACAATTTTTTTCGAAGGTTTTGCTTCTTGAAAAAATGGTGGTATGATAGATAACTTCAGTCTGTACATAACTGCAATTTCAGATTGACTGTATCACATGGGAATTTGGAAAAACACAAAATTGACTTTTATTGAATTTAACGTCTTTACCACACCATTTTTTAATTACTTAATAATACTGACAACATTGAATTAGATTAGGCATGGTGGCGCAGTGGTAGCGCTGCTGCCTTGGAGTAAGGAGACCTGGGCTTGCTTCCTGGGTCCTCCCTGCGTGGAGTTTGCATGTTCTCCCCGTGTCTGCGTAGGTTTCCTCCAGGTGCTCCGGTTTCCTCCCACAGTCCAAAGACATGCGGGTTAGGTACATTGGCGATCCTAAATTGTCCCTATGGTGTGTGTGCCCTGTGGTGGTCTGGTGCCCTGCCCGAGGTTTGTTCCTGCCTTGTGTACTGTGTTGGCTGGGACTGGCTCCAGCAGACCCCTGTATTAGGATATAGCGGGGTGGATACTAACTGACTGACTGACTGAATTAGATTAACTGAGCTAAAAATGCTTCACTGCTGATTTTCGTTTGTACTCAGCAACTGATGCTTGTCATTTCAGTGTGCAACAACAGTCAGCTAGCACTGGTGAATTCCAGTTACCCTGATACCACTTTGCCATCATTGCACTGTGCTGGTAAAAGTTTTCACCATGTTTGTCACTGACTACACCGAGATCAGTCCAAGTGTGAATGCAGAAAATGAATCTTTAGTGACATGTATCACTTCATGGTTTTGTATGCTTGAAGCATTTTGTGCAGCAGCTGGAAGTAGTTTGGTGCTCTACAGATGTCAAGAAAACATCTTCACAAAAACATCTTTGAATTCCTTCCAAGCCATTTCCTCCAATCTCACTAGTAGATCTTTGAACCTCTTGCCATTGATGATGTGTGATGATTTGTGGACCAAATCTGTCTCAAAAATCAAAATCCTTCACCTTTCTTGTTCATGGCTTTCATGAAATCATTCCAAGTTTTACATGAAGAAGAGACAAAAATATCATTATTGGGCCAACAAGTGGTTTATGTGCCACGCTTTTCTGTTTCAGGAACCAAATACTTACAGAGCAGCCTGTGCGTTTTAATGTAATGAGACTCTTTAGCATGGCTGTCCCTTTCTCAGATGAAACAGCAGCAATTAGTATATCCAACTTGCATTCCTAATAGCAATGCCACTACTTTCAGATCACCACAGATGCTTCAGTTCTAGTTGTTGTACTGTATATGTATACTTATAATATGCAATTAAATGGTACATGATAGGAAAATATAAAGGTGATTTTTGTGATCAGCAGTTAAAAATCCATGTGATTACCCTAAAGTGTTCAGAAAGCAAAATTTTTATTGTCCAGTGATATCTGTAAAGAAATAAGAGATGGGGGGGATCTTCGAATTGGGCAGAGCAGTAATAATCTGCTATGGTCCACAAAATATTTTGATGTTTTTCTCATTTGGTTGGCCAGGCCTCAACTGACTTTTTTGCGACTTCCAGTACTCTCACAGGGCAGGGGTCAGAGTTAGAACTGATGCAGGTGGTGGTTTTCCTTGACTTAAGTAATCATGAAAGTTACCATCATCATTGTGCATTTCTATTTTGTTTATCTCAAATATTTGATTGCAAAAGAAAAAAGAATGCACAGTTTAAAATAGGACTAATTCTTTAATTCAAACAGATATCCTTACATATTTTCAATTTTCACAACTGTTTTGACCTGTTCATATGTTGAAACAAAACAGGCTGAACATACCAGAAATGATCAGCACCTCTAGTGCATGTATTACAAAGTTACTAATAACAATGAGTGCGAGCTGTTTCATAGTTTCTTCTAATGTTATTCATAGCCTTGTGGTGGGGTGTGTCTAGCAGGGTGTTTTAATGATCTTAATATATTTGTGCTTTAGAATTTTTACTGAACCAACTAATTATTCAGCACTGACTCACCTTAATGAGGTAAATGCCATTTAGCAGCAGGTCGAGTGCAGGGCTGCAGCTGAGGCTGTCGGTGCATGATATAAAAAAGTACAATTGGACTAAAGAGAGGTATCAACATTGAAAAGGCAACATAAATTAGAAGGGAAAGCGAAATCAAAGGAAAAGAAACGGAGCTAAAATGAGTTAAAAGAAATAAGAACACCTAGGATGGAGTGGGCTCTGCATGGGTCCCGTAGAGTGGAGAAAGAGAGAGTGTGATCCACCGTGAAGAAAGCTTTGGAGTTGCTGAGCAATTTCAGCAAACAGTAAAGGCAGGATAACGCTGGCAATCACAAGGAGTAGTCCAGAGGGAAGTGGTCATGACGGAAAAATGTGTGAAGCCAAGAGGAGATGCTGCTGTGTACAAGGCTTGGAGCAACAGTGGCTAAGGAGAAGTTGCCTGGGGGTCTCATTTTATCTTCTGGGAGGGAGCTGAACGGTGTGTGAGTCAGTTTCAATTATGTTTCCGAAAGAAGTGAAGAATCTTTTATTTTTTTATTGCTATTTCAAAGCACTTATTTTATATGAACTCTCTTTCTTTGTAACTGACTGATTTTATAAGATGTATATTTCATTTATAGATCTGGACACTATATTTTTGAATGCACTAGGATTACTTTAATTCTTTGTGGTTTAAATAAACACTTTTTGTGCCATAAATCGTGTCTGTCTCCTTATTTGCTACTGATCCATCCTCGATTTATTAACTAGTCGATGCTCCATTGATGGACAATACCAAGGATTAGTTGCCTGGGGCATCACAAGTGTTACTTCCATACTTACTGCTGCATGTCCTCTTTCCACAATGAGGGGAAGCCACTTTTCCTTCTAAATTCTTTGGTTAGCTAATAGCTGACTCCAATCTTTATATATAATATTTAAATCACCTGTAGATTTGACCTATTGACCTGAAATTTGGTACACATATACTACGTGACGTCTACTATCCACTTTCAGGGTGATGATGGACCTCCAAGATTATTCCTCTTTTTATTTTATTTTATTATAGAATCAACTCTTGGCAGTGGCCAGCAGGGTGGCCGTGTGGCACATGCGTATGGGAGCCGTTCTTATCCTTACCACCTTCGCCGTCACTTCCCTTACCTCTTCATATCTTAAATCATTCTTGAGGCAGATTGAAAATAAAGAAAACATACTAAGTAACTGCAATACAAACACTTACTTAATCAGTTTTAATGCGAAAAGATGCCGACGAAAGAAGAGAAGAAGCGGGCCGCTATGGTGGAGAAAAGAAGAGCTGCTTAAGAAGCAGCAAGCACATCAACCTCTGAGCAAACGAATGCTAAACGTACAGAGAAAGAATATGAAAACTATTAATGCTCACGTCAAGTATATTCACTGTACATTATCGTGCAGTGCGCCATTACTGGTGATTTTATAATAAATGTAATAGTTCTTAGCTTTGATAAAGCATGTTACTAGATTTGAAGGTTGGGTCAAATAGACCATACTGTAGTGTTTCCTTTGTCACTGACGTAATTCATTTTGCTGTGTATGATTAAACTTTAGATTGACACAGCAGTTACTGCTTATGTCATGGATCTTTCTCCCTTGTCACAGTCTAGGTGGAATCTGTACATTTTCCATGTGCTTCAGCTTTTTCCCACATAACCTACAAGTTTGTTGCTGATTGTAAACTGGCCAAGTATGCATGGGTATTCATCACAGTGGACCTGTTCCCAATCCATGGATGGTTCCTGTCCTGCACACAAAGCTGTTGGGACATGCCAGGCCCCCTGGCATAAAATAAGATTATGTACAGTGGTACCCCTGTATACCTCCTTAATTCATTCCAGATCTTTTGACTTATACCAAACAGGACGTATACCAAACAAATTTTTCCCATAACAAATAAAGGGGAAATGATTAATCTGTTCCCATGAAAAAAAATCCTATTGTTATTGGCATATTATACATTGATGGGGTTGTATAAAATAATTTAAACTGCTTAATACTAAAATACATAAATACAAAAGCAATTAGATGAAATAAACGAAAATTTAACCTCACTTTACTTTTTAATAACGTCTTTGTTTTTCACATCATAGATACCGTCATTCTTGGCATACGGTATGCAGCAGTCATCTCCCGGATACACATGCCACCTTCATACTTTTCAACAGTCAATTTAAATTTACGCGAAAAAACACAAAATCACGTGAAAATTCACATAGAGTTATAGAGTGGGTTGTTCACTGAATGCTAGCAACTGGCGTACTGAAGCTCGTAGGTAGTCGTGGCTTTATCTCGAGAGAGGTAAACAAGGGTAGCATGCAGGTTGTTCACTGAATGCTGGCAACTGGCGTACCGACGCTCGTGGGCAGTCGTGGCTTTGTCTTGAGTGAGGTAAACAAGGGTAGCGCGTGGTGTTCTAGCACACGAGTCATATTCCAAACAAAGGTCGTATTACCAAGCAAAATTTTTCGCATCCAAACAGGACGTATACCAAGTTTGACTTATTCCGAAACGGACATATACCGAGGTACCACTGTACTTTCTTAAAACTGAAATGTTATATTAATGGCAAAACAGGTAATTTGATACTTTACAATTCCAGCTGTCAATATCTCTGAAAAAATACTCCAAAGAAATGCTGTTCTTCCAGCAACACTTACCCACAGTTAGACGAATTTCTTCCTCCTGATTAGCTAGTCCGTCGTAGTAATACAAATCGAACCGTCTTTCGATCCTCCAGTCACTAAGTAACTCCTTACGCAAACAGAACAGAACACTGAAATGGCTTTCACTACAAACCACCCATATGGGGTACCTTGGGGTTTTTAAATAGGAGCCAACCTATAAACAACATAAAAATACAACCGTTTTACATTATGTAATGCAAAATTAAATGTGTAAAATGTGCAGATGATCTAATGTAAATTCAAATAGGTATGAAGACATTGTGAATAAACTTGGATTTAGTAGATACCACCTGGCCAGATGGAAAGAATATGATTAATTTATTGCACCTAACAACAAAATTCTGTTTGTCTCTAAGTGTTGCAAAGTCAAGTCTTGTGAAGTGAATAAAGGGCAGCAGATGCCCAAGGTGAGAAATTTAAATACTTTGAAGTTGTATTTATTAAATAGGCGTCTCTTTCCTTGAGCTGTACTTTATCTGAAGGAGAATGCCAATATTAAGAAAAAAGTCAAAACATGACAAAAAAGAAGTAAATACAAATTATCAGAACTCAGAAATTAGGATATCCCTATATCTCCTAAGCATACCATAACATTAAAACTGATCCAGCTGTTATCTTTTCAGCAGCAATACAAATTTTGTTGGATAGATAAGAAAAGGCTGGTGATGGTGGTGTCATATTGTGGGGCAAGTTTTCTTGACATACTTTTGGACTGATTAACACCTCTCACTTGAATACAATTATTGCAACTCCTAGTTGAGTATTATTGCTGACCACACGCACAACATTATGGCCACAATTTATCCATCATGTAATGGCTGCTTCATGCATGAAAATGCACCATGTCACAAAGAACAAGTCCTCTCAGTCTGGTCTGATGAACATGACAATGAGTTGAGACAATGTTCTTCAATGGCCTTCCCAGCCACCAGAGCTAAATTCAGTAGTGGGATGTGGTAGAACAGGAGTTTTGCAGTTTGATTATGCAACTGACAATCTGCACAAACTGTATGATGCCATCATGTTAACATGGACCAGAACCTCAAAGGAATATTTTTACCATCTTGTGGAATCCATGACATGAAGAACTGAGACTGTTTTGACAGCAAAAGCAGGCATTACCCAATATTAGTATAGTGTTCCTGATAATTAGCTCAGTGATTGTAAATTTATATTGTTAATAAATCTGTTTATAGTTATCTATATATTTGCTCAACATTAAAAATGAACTTTGCTCAAATTTAAATGAAACCTTGTGAAGTGATTACCTAAATTTCCTGTTTAATCATTGCTGTCTACTAAGAAAAATAAAAGAACCACTAGAAGTTATTTTTAAGTTTTTGAAGAAAGATTATATAATATTTTGCACTGCTTAAATATCAGTTATGCGAGTCACTATAGCACACACATAGATATTTATCTTTATGGATCTATAGTGTACAACAAGAAATGTTCTACTTTTTTTGCATAAAATTATACTTACCTTTCAACAACTTAGTAAAATAACATGTTTTGTATTTAGTGTGTGTTAAATAATAGCACTCTAAAAGAATCTAAAGGTGAATAAGTACATAGATTAAAATGAAATAACCTTTATAAATGAACTTTTGAGAAGGACACTTTTCATTTAAAATACATAACCTTTATTTCCCAAGAGGACTTTGGAGCATGGAACGTAGTGTGGAAATCGATTTTAAACTCACTGTGACCATGTTTATTAAATGACTGCTTTGGCCTTAATCAAACCCCTTTCTTAAAAACCCCTCCCCTTACCATAAAAAAGTAATGTTAACTTTTCTGTGGACAATCAATTTTCATAATACATTAATAACAACGACTGCCTAGTTAACAATGGTGATTACATATTAACTGCGGGATAAACATAATAAAATGCTACAAAAATTAAATAATACCTTTTATCTTATTCAATGGCTTTTTTCATAACTTTACCACTACATAGGATGTTTTAACCAAAACACTTTCATTGTAATCATGTATATGTAAATAACTTAAAACCTAATAAACGTCAGTAATCAAAACTGCATGTAATCTTTTGCTACAGTTTTACACTAATCGACTGAATTTCAGGGATACTGGAGGGCCTTTCAGAATCACACTCATGTTTGTATAAAAACATGCAACACTACTACTACTACTGCAATTTAAGATGAAACAATACTAAAACATCTAAGAGTGGCACCATGGAGTTGTTTTATGAGTGTGTGGTCCTCATTCTGTACATATTTGTAAAATTAAAGGAGATGCTTATTATTTTTTCTTGCTGATATTTCAAAGCTTATCTCACAATAAGGAATAAACCAAATCGGCATAAATATACTTGATACACTGCCCTCTAGTGGACAATTAGTATCATTTTGAACACAATATATTAAAAGACAAATGCTAAGCTTTGTTTCTTGTTTTAATAATTTTTGCAGGTATTTTTTTCTGAACCCAAGCACCAATGCTTTGACAATGTAGAACAGAAAACCTCAACAAAATCAACAAAAGACTTTACTTAAGATAATTATTAGACGTTTATGGATTAGTTGTTTGTTGCAGTAAACACACACATGGAAAACACAAAACAAACTATGGAACAAATGCAATAATAAGAAATGACCATGATTATTAGAAAAAATGTTAAAAAAGTATTCACATCTTGAATTACGGAAAAAATACAATAAATTTTTAACTAGCCATTGGAATTCTGCTGATATAGAGGCTTTCTGGTTTTTGTCACAATGTTGATACACATTATTTCTGCTATTTAAATTTAATTTTATATTTTATATAACTCATTTTGATTTACTCCCTATCTTCCAAAATTACTTCCCTTCCACTTCTTAAAAAAATACCATAAGGAGCACACCTATGCAGGTAGACTGACTGTGACTAAAATGCACCTGAAAATAGCCATGGACACAAAAACATCTTTTAATATATATTACTAGCTGTGTAAGCCTGGGCAGTAAAAAGCCCGGGGTCCAAGAAAGTATTGAAATCGTCTGAAAAAAAATTGAAATGTAGAGATGTCAGGTGATTGCACTGAACTACTCTTGCCTTGCGCCCTGTGTTGGCTGGGATTGGCTCCAGCAGACCCCCGTGACCATGTAGTTAGGGTATAGTGGGTTGGATGATGGATGGATGGACTACTCTTGGCGTCTCTCTCCTAGGAGGATTTGTTTTGCCAATGTGCTTGCATCGCTTGTGCATTAGCAGCTAAGTGAGTGTCTCTTTCTTTTGAGGTTTCGTTTTGCTGACGTTCTCACCTCACTTGTGTGTTAGCGGTGGGAGGAAAAGTAAAAGGGATACCGTTTTACCGATGTGCTTGTCTTGCTTGTGTATTAGCGGCTAAGCAAGTGTCTCTTTCTTCGGAGGTTTCGTTTTGCCACCGTGCTGGCCTCGCTTGTGTATTGGCAGCTAAGCGAGTTTCTGTTTCCTCGGAGGTGGAGCCCTTACCCCGACTCCACCTCTAACTTCCGGGCCGGACAGACACACACACACTTCCACGCGTAGACGTTTATATATAAGACAAAATATAGGGTATTACATGTGGGACATACCTTACATACGTTATAATGTTCAAATAGTGAAAGCAATCCAATATCACTTCTTCCTTTAATTCCTTTTAAAAGAGTGATGTTTCCATTCCCAGAATCTAACTGTATTTCATCATTAAATACATTTGAAACAGCTTTTCCAGTCAGTAGCAGGTTTACTAGTTCCTGCAAATTCAATAAACACAAAACAACAAACCCAAAGGACGATTAATGCACAAACAAATTGACACAACCATTTATTATTCATTCCTCTGATTAGATAATTACTAATTTACAAAGACTCTAACAAACAAGTCGTAACCTATGTAATCTATAATACAATAAAATATTTTCAATTTTACTTTTATTCAGGGTCATACATTAATTATATTCTTATAAATAGTAACTCTCTGTTAAAAAAAAAATAAGCATGGTGGTGAAAAGTCTAGCCTTTAGGGTTAGGCTATATTCCTAACATTAACAGCTAAGCCTGTATAAAGCATATCATGTATGGAATGATGCAAGAAGCAGATAACATATAAGAATATGCACATGGGAGATAGTTTGCATTATTTCCATCTAGTCAAATTTTCTTCAAGGAAAACTATAACATTATTATTAAAGTTGCCTTTTTATAGCACTGCTTTTATTCCATTAAGACACTGCTTATCAATAAGAAATCCAAGCAAACTAACCTGTGTGCAGTATCCATGGGCTCCAATCAGAGTGTTACTTGGAACATCAAAATCTTTCCTAATTCTGTAAAATGCAGAAAAAAACACTTAAAAGCACATCATTAAAGACTACAGCATGGCCACAGTGTTGAACACTAGCTATGGAAGTTTTATTTTCTAAGCTTTTCAAGTTGACTAGGTGCATCTAATGTTGACTTTTTTACAAGATCATTGGATCTTTAACAGTGTGAAAGATGGCTGGAAGCCTTGCCTGGTTGGGACATCGCTCTGATGGAAGGACAAGGGGAGAAGACATGCAATACCTCCCCTGGAACATGAGATGGCACCCCCGCTTGATTGCATCGGGGTCACAAGCTTAGAGCTTGGAAGCTCAACCCTGCTGGGGCCCGTGGCCATCGCCAGGGGGCGCCTGGGCAGTCCTGGAGCCCTGGAGTGCAGCACTTCCGCCACACTCATGACTGCTGCTGGGGGAGAATCGGAGTGCACCTGGAGCACTATTGGGTGCACTATAAAGGAGGCCGCCTCATTCTGTTTGGGAAGCCAGAGTCTGGTGGAAAGTGGACAGCAGTAGAGGGTGCAGAAGAAAGAGAGAAAGGAGAAAAGAGAAGGACTGAGCTGTATTATTGTGGTGTATTGTGCACTCTGTCCTGGAGAGAAAAGGAAGGAAATTAAATTGTGTGTTGTTGGCACTTGTGTGTGTCTCTGTGCCTGTCTGTGTCCGGTTTGGGGACTGTACGCACCCCTGGCATATCAGAGATGTCTTTTTGATTTTTTTTTACAAGATCTGAATCACCCTAAATGACTTATTTACCTTTACTCTTTCTTACTAAGACTTTAATGTTTGAAATATATGATGAGCTTCTATTTTGTATGTTTGTTTTGTTTTTTTATATTTGATGGTTGATGATTTTGCTTGCAGTGATCTGTGAACTATTCTGAGCCAATGCCTTACAAAGATCTCTGTGTAAAATATAATGTAAGTTCTTGCGAAAATTTACTTTGGCAAAACAAGCATAATTAAAAAAAATGTATGAGTCAACAAAGATCAGTGGATTAATGTGTCATAACACTATTTCAGTTCCCATCTTTGTTGCCGCTATTGCTATCTTTTAATATGGGCTTGCTCCTACAGTGTTAAGGTTATGCAATATGTTATATCCAAAGTGGCCCAGTATGAAGGAGTATGGGCAAGTGCGGGAATGTACCCTGCAATACACAGACACCCCTCATGCAGAGTTATTTCCTGCTTTAAGCCAGTGAGTTCAGAAAATGCATGAATGCAAAAAAGATGACACTCAGCTGCAGAAAGCACACGACTAGAAGGCTTAAACATAAACTATTTGGCACTTAATTCAAAAGCAATGTTAAATGTCACTTTGATTTCCTTTCCTCCAGCCACCATGTGACTGCTATGTGGTTATTGTTATGCAACATCTCAATTAAACTGATATGTCCTAGGCAAACAGCACATGAAAAAAGAGAAATGAATTTTAATCATGTTTTTTTCCAAATAGGTGCAAGAAATCAATATTTTTGATAAAATGGTTTCAACTACTTATCACCATAACATCAGCCTTAATATTTATATTTGCTATGTAATAGTAAAAAATAAAGCTAAATGTACTACAATATAGTATCCATCGATTTCTTAGTAATTAAGATGGTTCACTGTCTTTAAACAAACCAAGTTTTAGTGCTCTTTAAAAACAGAAAATCCATTACACATTTTGCGGCAATAATTCTCAATTAAGAGCCAATATTTTAAAAAAGGAATCATATAGATATATCCTTATATTATTTGACTTGTGCTCGATATAAACAATGGTTGCCACAACTACTATATCCCTCCACAACAATAGCGAGTGATCCGTGTTCCTGGCAGAGTTTTGGTCTTAGGATTATCTTCAAGTCTTCAGTTTTTCAATGTGGCCAATTATCGACTGTGGTATTTGACTGTTTATTCGGGGGATACTTTGTTACTGACCAAAACTGCATAATGATACTACCATTTTACACCTCCATTTTCCTTCACTTCAATGTAAGCCTCCCGATAAAATGAAAAGGTGCATACAGCCTAACTGCGACCAAAAAAAATGGTCTCGCCGGCCTACATACTCACACCATCATACAGAAGCAGAAACATCTACATTACACCAGACCAACCAGCACAGGCAAGATGCCTTAGAACAACAAAGACAACGTATGACAAACCACAGAGCGACATTATCCGAAGATCAGCGGCAACAAGTCTTGCACACCTAGACAGTGAATGAAAAACAAATTAAACACACAACCTTTCTGAAGAGCAGCGGCAAACTGCCAGACAACAAGAAACATTACGACGGAAAAACTACAGGGATTCCATAACACTGACAACTCAAAACAAGATATTCCCTTTATATTATGGCATTGCAATTCCCCGTTCATTTAGCATATTATATGACTGTCACCAAGTCACAAGGATAAATGTTTAATAACGTTGGAGTTTATTTGCCAGGCCCTGTTTTTACCCATGGCCAGTTGTACACTACATTTCTGGGTTACACACAGGGGAATATTTTCGCTAACAATAATGATTATGCAACAAATATGTGCTTTTTCTGACAATTATTATCGACGTCGGTATACTACATGACCTACCTGACAGCCACACTTCACATATACTGACTTACATGTGCCCAGCATTTCCCTTCTTATCCAATATTTTCTATTAAGCTGTTCATGTTACACTTTGTATTGTAAATATTCATGCTGTTGTAAGTAACTACAGTGGTGTGAAAAACTATTTGCCCCCTTCCTGATTTCTTATT
>JANRMT010062817.1:29947373-29961274 GCA_026402145.1 Polypterus bichir lapradei
AATAAGAAATCAGGAAGGGGGCAAATAGTTTTTCACACCACTGTATAATAACATACCATACTAATCATACGACTATTGTAATACTGAGTCCTCTCACAAGTCACTACTTATTAAAATATAGGCTCACCCGCCTTTTAAGGCGACCGACTTTTTAGTTGACCATTTCTTAAGGCAATTCAATATGTAGATCAATTTGATATTTTATACGAACTGATTAATTTGGTTATATTGCATTTGAGTGGTATTACTTTAATACTCGTAGTTTCTGTTATTTTTGTGATGAAATTTAAACTTTTTTTCTATATTGAGGTCGCCCTTTTGAACCCCCCTGATATTTACTACGCGGTGAGGCATTTGTACTCCATCAACATTAATTATTTCCAGAGATATAATTTTGTCTATTTTTCCAGCGCACAAAAGCAAGGGAACGATGGGAGCACCAGAACTCTGCTCACATCATGTCGCTTCGTATCGCAAGCTGCAAGTAGTAAGTCTGTGATAAGCGGAATACCGCTACGCTTTCCACTCACGGGACAGAAGGACAATCCCGACCACTTTTATATAGTAAGAAAGAAGAAGAAGATATCGCACAGTCTGGAGTAGAAAATCATCTTTTACCTGGAAAAACGAAACTACAAATCCCATCGTGCATTGCAAAATGGACGGGGCGTGTGTGAAACTCCATGCTACTCGCACAGTCTGGAGTAGAAAATCATCTTTTACCTGGAAAAAGAAACTACAAATCCCATCGTGCATTGCAAAATGGACGGGGTGTGTGTGAAACTCCGCGCCTGCGTAGCACTCACGGGACGGAAGGACAATCCTGACCGCTTTTATATAGAGGGATACTGCTTTCTTACTGTAATGTGTGATGTTCTTCTCTCCCTCATCATCATTTCATTAAAGCTTTTAATCTAGCAAAATGTTCGCAAGCACGATTTGCTAGTATCATATTCATATATCAGCGGTGGGCTGGCGCCCTGTCCAGAGTTTGTTTTCTACTTTGCGCCCTGTGCTGGCTGGGATTGGCTCCAGCAGACCCCCGTGACCCTGTAGTTAGGATATAGTGGGTTGGATAATGGATGGATGGATGGATATTAATATATTAAACAGAAAAATGTTTAGTGACAGTACTTCTTCAATACATATGTCCACAATTATAAATTGTTAGGAGTTATCTGGATGTGAGCCAAGTCCAGAAATGAGGTGTGGGCCACTAATGTCCACTCAGATTTCTAATGGGTGTTCTATTTAGGGTGTAACAACTGGGCAAATATTCTTTATAATTCATCTGTAGTAATCATCAGCAATTTTTTTGTTTATTTTTTGAAATGTGAGACTAGTGAGACTTTTGAGAATTCCCAACAATCTTAAACAAGAAGTGTCTCAGAATAATAAAGAGAATTTTCTTAGATTTTTTCATAGCACGGACTTGTCCCACAAAGTTTCTAAGCTTAAAAAAATTAACAAAACAGAATATCCCTTACTAAAAGCTGTACAACTTATATTTCCTACATATGATTTTATTAACAATGCTTAATAAGACCTAATTTAGGGTTGCTTCCTGTTTTGCACCCAATGCTGCCAGGATTTCCATAATTGTGCATGAATGGATGGATTATTCAGACTGATATCTGTAATAATTTATGTCTATATATAGAAAAAAGCCTACTTTTCGCATTGTGTGGAATGGTTTCATTGTCATTGTTTTCTTTCATGCTTTATAAAGCTCTTTGAGAAAGGTGCTACATGAAATAATAAATGTTTGATTGATTGATGTATACAGTAGCTGAGATGAAACAAAATTGAATGTTAAACATAAATCTCCAATCAGTGTCAAGTTGCTCTTCTTCCTTTGTTGTAATATCATCTATATTAAATGCCATTTTGACACACTCGCCTCACCCTTTCCAAATGCTCATTACCAACAGCAAATGTCACCATCATTTATTTTAATCATATGAACTAGACACTGTAAACTAAATAAAATTGTTCTTTAAAACTTGAACAAAAATAGAAAATAGACACCTTATAAACAAGTTAGGTAAGACATTATTACAAATGTAATAACACTGAAGGTAACTTTCATACATTATAAATTGCTAACAAATTAAAAGAAAATGTTTCAGATTTTTCAAATGATCAAATATATCCATCCATCCATTATCCAACCCGTTATATCCTAACTACAGGGTCACGGGGGTCTGCTGGAGCCAATTCCAGCCAGCACAGGGCGCAAGGCAGGAAACAAACCCTGGGCAGGGCGCCAGTCCACCGCAGGGCGCGCACACACACACCAAGCACACACTAGGGACAATTTAGAATCGCCAATGCACCTAACCTGCATGTCTTTGAATTGTATGAGGAAATCGGAGTACCCAGAGGAAACCTACGCAGACACGGTGAGAACATACAAATTCCACACAGGGAGGACCCAGGAAATGAACCTGGGTCTCCTAACTGCGAGGCAGCAGCGCTACCCACTGTGCCACCGTGCCGCCCTGATCAAATATATATCACTGTTTAACTGTTTTAAAATAATAGAAACACACTTACAAGTCCATAGATCTTGAAAATATTGCAGACAGGGTAAGCAAAATACATCCATATGGGCCGAGTTCAAACTGAAAAAAAAAATATAGGTTATGAGAGTCCTTGTCATCTTTATGTTGCCCCAAGCCCTCATTTCTGCTATTACTGGCTTATTTATATGAGATACATTTGTTACACTTGTTACTACTGTTTTTTTATTATTATCTATTTCAAAATGTTACTGTCTATTCACTTACCTATTATGTATTTATTTATAGCATAATATAGTTCTTTACTTGTCTTACACTTGTCTTGTGTTTATGCAGTTTATATAGTCTTAAGGAAAGTTATTTCGTGCCGTAGTATGCTTCAGTACTCTGTATGGATGGTATGACAATAAAGCCACTTGTCTTCACTCAACTTGATCTTTGTTTTTTTATGTCAGTTTTATTCCATAACATCCATCCATCCATCCATTTTCCAACCCGCTGAATCCGAACATACGGTCACGGGGGTCTGCTGGAGCCAATCCCAGCCAACACAGGGCACAAGGCAGGAACCAATCCCAGGAAGAGCGCCAACATACCGCAGGACACACACACACACACACCAAACACACACCAGGGACAATTTAGGATCGCCAATGCACCTAACCTGCATGTCTTTGGACTGTGGGAGGAAACTGGAGCGCCTGGAGGAAACCAACACAGATACGGGGAAAACATGCAAACTCCACGCAGGCAGGACACGGGAAGCGAACCTGGGTCTACTAACTGCAAGGCAGCAGTGTTACCACTGTGCCACCGCCCATCCATAACATTTTTCTTCATAAAATTGGATGAACTTCTTTGCAGTTTAAGTCCAAGAAATGTAAGTGGTTTTCTCAGAACCACAGAGTAAGCCAACTGCATGGTTTGAAAGTGTGATCATCTGGTTTTAACATAAAAATATTAGACTGCAATGCCTGCCATCAATAAACTCACATGTGAAGAAGCTAAGTGCAGTGTGCTCACCGTAGCCTTTACTTAGCTGCAGACTCTAAAGACAATTTTCAGAGCCATTTAAGCATTCACAATGGGACCATTACTACAAGTTTTTATTTGATAAATACCTACAGCAAATTTTAAATACAGTATGCATGGTAAAACCAAATCACAAAGGTCATATTTAGAGAATTTAATTTTTAATTGCAGATTATGCACATTGTAAGATATCTAATGTTTTTTTACAGACATGCAGTTTTTCTTCATTTGAATTGTTTGTATAAAAAAAATCAAATAAAGGCTAGCATAAAGTTTCTCCTTTTGACAGTTATTTAAGATTAATAGGCAATGTAACTCAGTTGCAATGAAGGTAAAAAATGACCTGTCTACTGCCTAGTAGATCAACTGCATTTGTTTAAAAAAATATTTTGTTTCTTTGGCGAAGTCCCTAAAATGCCTACCTTACAAATACTATATTTATTCAAACATATAATCCGTTAACCAATATGAAATGTTTTAGAAAAGCAATGTGATTGCAGGATATTGCAATTAAAGTTGAATTAAATTAAGCAATGTTAATATTTTTGAAAAACTGGCTTTGTTATTGATATTTCATTCACCCATCCATCCATTATCCAACCCGCTATATCCTAACACAAGGTCACGGGGGTCTGCTGGAGCCAATCCCAGCCAACACAGGGCGCAAGGCAGGAATAAACCTCGGGCAGGACGCCAGCCCACCGCAGGGTATTGATATTTCAATTAAACAATAAACATATTTTCTCATTACAATTTTAACTAAGCTGCTTTTAAATTAATTTAACAAGATTGTTTATTTCATTTTCATCAAACAAAAGTAAATCTTTATTTTTGTACTCACTTTGTATATAGTTTTTCTGAGAGAAATAATGTTTGATGCAATGATAATCTATATGTATTTTCCCCAAATTCCCTATTATAAAGAAAAGTAAATATTGTCTTACCTGCTGAATATTTTGTTCAAGGAACAAAGTTAAATCCTCTAGTGTATTGACTGTATTCAATATCACCTGCAAAAGTGGAAATGTAAAGATCTGATATAATAAATGAAGTTGCTTCTTTAATTATCTATTCAAAGAATGTATACCATTATGAAGAGAGCATCTCTTACTATGGACCTTTTGTTATTTTTTTCACTTTTGCATTTAATTTTAGCCACAATAATGTGAGGCACAGTGGATAAAAACCACATAAATGTTAAAAATACACCACAAAAGTTTGTGGACACCTGATCATCAAACCTACTGTATATGAGCTTGTTGGACAACCCATTGCAAAATCACGTGCATTAACAGAGAGTTGGGCCCAACTGTGTCGCTATAATAAATTCCACTCTTCTAGGAAGCCAAAACAGCATGTACAAGGTCAGGTACTAATGTTGGACAGGAAGACCTGGCTTGTAATCAGCATTCCAGTTCATTCAAAGGTGTCCAATAAAGTCAGGTCAGGGTTATACGCAGGTCACTTGAGTTTTTCCACACAAGACTTGTCAATCTATGTCTTTATGGACCTGAGTTTATGAACAGGGGTATAGTGATACGAGAACTGAAATGAGCCTTCCCTAAACTGTTTTCCACAAAGCTGGAAGCACACAATTGTCTAAAATGTCTTTGTATACAAAGTACCTTTCACTGGTACCAAGAGGCCTATCCCAAACCCTGAAATTCAGCCCCAGACAATTCCTCCTCCATCAAACTTAACAGTAGGCACTATTCAGTATGGAAGGTTGCATTCTCCTGGAATCTGCAAAGCCCAGATTCATTTATCATACTGTCAGGTAGTAAAACATGATTTATCATTCTACAGAAACCTTTTTGATTGCTGCAGAGTCCAATGCCGATGTGCTTTACACCACACTAGCCAATGATGGCCATTACGCATAGTCATCATAGGGCTGTGTGCAGCTGCTGAGCCTTGGAAACCATTTTATGAAGCTCCCACCACACAGTTCTTAGACTGATATTGCTTCCAGAGACAGTTTGGAACTCTTCTGTAAATAATGCAACAGAGGATAGGTACCGTATATACTCGTGTATAAGTCGGTTCTTGAAACCCGAAAAATCGATCATAAAATCAGACCCCGACTTATACACCCGTTCAAAAATATGACACAAAATTTTTTTTTACATCTTCTTGCTTCCTCCAATCTCGCACCAGTTTCTCAGACACATCGAATTTTGTTGCAGCAGCGCAGTTACCGATTTCTTTCACCACTTCAACGACTTTTAATTTAAAATTAGCTTCATATTTTCTCCTGATCAAATGCTCCATCGTAGATAAGTGATGCTCTTACGATAAAGGTGTATGAGGGTGTGAGATACAAAAAACACAAATCAGTGCAAATGTCACTTTGGAAGTCACGTAGGCAAAATACATAGAAAAAAAGGCAGTGTGCTCCACGGTTACTCTCTCAGATGGACGTTAGCATATCATAATCTCTTGGACTAATATCATCAGTTTTCTGCTTTCGACTTATACGACAGACATTATAAAATACCGGAAATTATATGGTAAAATCAAGCCCTGACTTATCCACGGAAAAACTTAAATGCAAGTATATACGGTAATAGTTGTGTGCTATGCACTTCAGCATTCAGTGGCCCTAGTCTGTGAGTTTGTGTGGTCTATCTCTTCGCTTTATAATAAGAGCACATACAGCTACATTCATGTACTGACTAGTGATAAAGATGGCAACCTACAGTCATATGAAAAAGTTTGGGAACCCCTCTGAGCCTGCCTAATAATTTACTCTACTTTCAACAAAAAAGATAACAGTGGTATGTCTTTCATTTCCTAGGAACATTTGAGTACTGGGTGTTTTCCGAACAAAGATTTTTAGTGAGGCAGTATTTAGCTGTATGAAATTAAATCAAATATGAAAAACTGGCTATGCAAAAATTTGAGTACCCTTGTAATTGTGCTGATTTTAATGCATGTAACTGCTCAATACTGATTACTTGCAACACCAAATTTGTTGGATTAGCTCATTAAGCCTTGAACTTCATAGACAGGTGTGTCCAATCATGAGAAAAGGTATTTAAGTTGGTCAATTGCAAGTTGTGCTCCCCTTTGACTCTTCTCTGAAGAGTGACAGCATGGGATCCTCAAAGCAACTCTCAAAAGATCTGAAAACAAAGATTGTTCAGTATCACAGTTTAGGGGAAGGCTACAAAAAGCTATCACAGAGGTTTAAATTGTCAGTTTCAGCCGTAAGGAATGTAACCAGGAAATTAAAGGCCACAGGCACAGTTACTGTTAAACCCAGGTCTGGCAGGCCAAGAAAAATACATGAGCGGCATATGCACAGAATTGTGAGAATGGTTACAGACAACCCACAGATCACCTCTAAAGACCTGCAAGAACATCTTGCTGCAGATGGTGTATCTGTACATCGTTCTACAATTCAGCGCAACTTGCGCAAAGAACAGCTATATGGCGGGGTGATGAGAAAGAAGCCCTTTCTGCACTCACGCCACAAACAGAGTTGCTTGTTGTATGCAAATGCTCATTTAGACAAGCCAGATTCATTCTGGAACAAAGCACTTTGGACTGATGACACAAAAACTGAGTTATTTGGTCATAACAAAAAGCGCTTTGCATGGCGGAAGAAGAACACCACATTCTAAGAAAAACACCTGATACCTACTGTCAAATTTGGTGGAGGTTCCATCATGCTGTGGTGTGGCTAGTTCAGGGACTGGGGCCCTTGTTAAAGTCGAGGGTCAGATGAATTCAACCCAATATCAACAAATTCTTCAAGGATAATGTTCAAGCATCAGTCACAAAGTTGAAGTTACGCAGGGGTTGAATATTCCAACAAGACAATGACCCAAAACACAGTTTGAAATCTACAAAGGCATTTGTATGCAGAGGGAGAAGTACAATTTTCTGGAATGGCTGTCACAGTCCCCGACTAGATAATCATCGAAAATCTATGGGATGATTTGAAGAAGGCTGTCCATGCTCGGCAGCCATCAAATTGAACTGAACTGGAGAGATTTTGCATGGCAGAATCGTCAAAAATACCTCCATCCAGAATCCAGACACTCATCAAAGGCTATATCAGATGTCAAGAGGCTGTTATATTTGCAAAAGGAAACTCAACTAAGTATTGATGTAATATCTCTGTTGGGGTGTCCAAATTTATGCACCTGTCTAATTTTGTTATGATGCATATTGCAAATTTCTGTTAATCCAATAAACTTAATGTCACTGCTGAAATAATACTGTTTCCATAAGGCATGTCATATATTAAAAGGAAGTTGCTACTTTGAAAGCTCAGCCAATTATAAACAGAAATCCAAAGAATAATTGGGGTTCCCAAACTTTTTCATATGACTGTATAACAGTGCCACTTTTAAAGTCACTGAGCTTGTCAAGATGACCCAATCTACTGCCAATGATTATCAATGGAAATTGCATGGCTATATGCTTGATTTTATGTACCGTTTAACACTGGATATGGCTGAACAACCTGAATTGAGTCATTTGTAAAGGTGTCTTACATTTTTGGCCATTTTGTGTATGTTATAAAATATCAGTTTTGCATTCCATTATTTTACTCATCAAGAACTTATACCTTTCTGACCACTTCTGGGTCCGAGCATGGGATTGTTTTAGGGTTCAGCATGCTCTGTGAAACCCCAAGTGTTATCCATGATGAGTATCATATGACAATCCCAGGTGTCACTGGAGTCCAAAGCCCTTATCCTTAATATCCTCAATATAAAGATCAGGCAACCCTACAGTCACCTTACAACTCGAAGCAGGAGATAGTGCATAAGGTAATATACTTTGCTGCTCCCAACCATTTTTCTGATTGATTCTGGAACCCTTCCTTTTTATGAAAACACAGGCGACATTCCCGGCACACTTTTATTCCACCCAGAAGTGTGTCCAAATAATTGTAAAATCAGCTCTGACCATACATAGTTTTACAATGTTATGTTTAGTTGTTTGTCATGTGCTTTATATTAGAATACTTTCATTTTTGACATAACTAAAATTTGCATAAATGTTTCTGGAATCAAAATGCTACAAAATGTGTTACAGTAGATTTTTTTTCTGGTAGATTTCAATCAATAGAGCTCAGAATATTAAACAAAGATATACAGTATGTTAACTTCATAATTCCTTGCATAATGCTTATGTACTGTGTTTATCAATATATATTTGACTGAAGTTTGTACTAGTAAAAGAAACATTTCTTACCATTTCTAGAATTCCATCAGTTTTATACCTTCCAGCTGGAATAAAATGCTTTCTGCCTGAAGAACTGAAACAAAGAATTTTTTTCACAAGCACATGACATATAAATAGTTTTAACAGAGGAATTTTACATATTGGAAAGAGGTTTTATGTTAAGAATTCCTTAAATTTATATTTCATTTAAAACTGTTTAACAAAGCCAGTTCATTGTTCAATTATATTCTAAGCATGCAGAAGAGCAGCGGTAAAGCAATGGTTATATTTCTAATACCATGAGAATAATACAGAAGAGAAAAAATATTGAATAATAATAATAAGCAGCATTTTAGCAGCAACTTACAGAACAACAACAGCTTTCTTTTTCTCACCAGCACGCCATAAAATTTCTGCTATGGCCAAAGCAAGACATTTGCTTAGTTGAGTCTTCGATGGTTTTAACTTACTAAAAAATATAAACAAACAAATTAACATCACTTACATTAAAGCAGTAACAAAGTTTCATTTTATGGAAATTTAAAATAGTAACTTTGTTTCATTATTTATCAAATGTTTCCACTGTACATCATTTTATTACTTTTACAAAATAAATTAAGCATATTTTTACCCGAGTTTGAAGATACAGTGTACTGTAAATATAATCAATAACTTGTGCATCACTTTGAATTAAGCTTTAATTGGTTAATTTTTTGCTGTATTTTTTTCCATATAGATTAAGCTTGCATTTACACACATGTATGAAAGTATTCAGTTGTACCGAAAATGTGAGAAAACACAATTTCCAATATTTTTGATTAGAGCAACAGAGAGCACCATATATTTAAGTTTTATTGTTAAATTATTGTTAACTAGCAAAATACCTGCGCTTCGCAGCGGCGAAGTACTGCTTTTAAATTTTTATTAAGAAGAAAAGTAAACCTTTTTAAACTGAGGGAAAATATACCAATAATTATTTGTTAAGGATCTCTTTGTATACCATGTTGTCAGTTCAGCACTCCGGTTGTAATATGACCAAGCTGTGCGAGCTTACTCTTGAGCATGCAATGTATAGTTGGCCATGTGAAAAGCAATCTTGCCTCAAATCAATGGAAACCTTTTGTAGTGTCTGTCCCTGAGACTTATTAATTGCCATCACGAAGCAGAGCCTTACTGGAAATTGGAGGCATTTGAATTGAAATGGGAGATCAGAGGGTATAATGGGGATGCGAGGAATAAAAACTCTCTCCCCTGAGCAACTGCCAGTAAAAACAGTTGCCTCAATTAGGTTCTTTTGCAGACACGTGACCTGAAGTCTCGTGCCGATACAAAGTTTCGGTGGCTGTAAGTTTTTCAGTAACATTATTGGTGTCCCAACCTTCAAAATTAGATTATGCTCAGAAGTGCCTGGAGGATTCAGAGTGTGGAGAAACTCTAGCGACAGCGTGTCTATTAACTTGTGGATTTTTCTGTGAGTATTTGGCGGCAGTGTCACGAAGTTGTTTCCGCAAGACTGCGTTAGCTGCGGAGCTCAGCTCGGAGCGAAATGAAGTGAATGAAATGAGGTGAATGGGAGGGGAGATGATGACGTGACTCCCCCACCTGCCTTAACTCTCAATCCCCCCACAAACACACAAACACAGTCTCTCGGATCTCAACTCTCCTTTATATAAATCAGTAAAGGAGAGAGGACTAAACACTAAGGAAAAAGAACGGCAAGACCGCGTCAGCTGCGGAGCTCAGCTCGGAGCGAAATGAAGTGAATGAAATGACGTGAATGGGAGGGGAGATGATGGCGTGACTCCCCCACCCACCTTAACTCTCCATCCCTCCACAAACACAGTCTCTCGGCATGACAAACGCCAGCGGCAGCATGTCTATGAACTTAATTTAAAGTTAAGCTTTACACCTTGCTTTCCTATTCGTTTGCATAAGCACAGTCCTTCACCAGCAATTTTAACTCCGTTACAGCAATTTTAGCTCCGTTACAAAGTGATTAAAAGTCTCGTTTATACCCTGCGTCTTTTCATTAAATTTGTATCTCGCGAATATCGTATTCGTCGTAGGCATGACAAACGGCAGCAGCAGCGTGTCTATGAACTTAATTTAAACTTAAGCTTTACACAGTGCTTTCCTATTGATATGTCCTCAAAGGCTTGTTCAGCTTCAGTGGGTTGCTCCTCTCTTACTGCATCAATAAACAGCTCATCTTCCTCTTTATCTGAGACATCACACACTGCATGTACGGGTTTACCTTTCCCAGTCCTGCAAACTATAGTCGAATTGGTTCAATTTACCACATTTTTTACACTGTCTTCCTTTAGCTGGACATTGACTTTTTCCACCGTGTGCTTTGTTTCCGCAGTAGCTACACTTATGAATATGCTTGTATGCGTCACTCACTTCATATTTTTTTGCTGCCTTCTCAATTGTGTAATGCGTTTTTTGTTCAGCGCTCTTTGGAGCTCTTGCTTGTTCTCTGCGTACTGCGTTCACAGTCAGTTCACGTGAGCCGCTCGGAGTACATGCATCGAAGGTTCTCAGCTGTGCTTGTGCTATCTCGTGCGATCTTGCGATGTCCACAGCTTTATTTAATGTTAGCTAAGACCCGGCACTTAAAAGTTTCTCTCGCACTTTCGCTGAGTTTGTGCCAAACACTAGTCTATCCCTGACCATCTCATCTTCGTTTGCATAAGCACAGTCCTTCACCTGTGAATATTTAGCGGCAGCGTGTCTATTGGATTGCTGCTGACGGACGGCCTTAGATGGGCAGGCACTCAATTACATGGGAGGCGTGATGATGCGGGACGCAACACCGCCTCACACAGCGACCGAGCTGCAGGCTATGGCCGTATATATGTACGTGAGTAGGTTCCAGTTATGACCGTTACGTGTATAATTTCGAAATGAAACCTGCTTAACTTTTGTAAGTAAGCTGTAAGGAATGAGCCTGCCAAATTCCAGCCTTCTACCTACATGGGAAGTTGGAGAATTAGTGATGAGTGAGTGAGTGAGTGAGTGAGTCAGTCAGTCAGTCAGTCAGTCAGTGCTTTGCCTTTTATTAGTATAGATTGAGCATATTGGGCAGATATAGTAAATAATAATAAACTCAATGACATAAAAGAAACCTGTCCATATTCTTTTGTGACAGACACTCTTGTTCTAATGATGATGATGATGATGATGATGATGATGATGATATGGTCCTTGCCTCTACAGCTGCCTATACTTTATGTTCATTATTAAACCAGTATGAATATTTATGTTCATGTGTTTTAACCTCCAAGTATTTAAAAATCAGGGAGTTGTTCGGGGAATAGGTTTTTGGGGCTACCATTTGGTACATAAAGGAACATACTTTTTACAGAAATCATACCATGGGGGATTGGTTTTATTTCTTTTAATTTTAATTGAACTTTTTTGGGCTCTGTTTTCATGAAGAGTATTTATTTACGAACTATGGAAGCACTGGTTTTATTGGATTATCTATGTATTGTTTGAGAACTCCACTGCACCATAATCATTTGTTTGACTCTGCCTTGTTTTATGTTCGAATAAAATTGCATGATGCACTAGTCCATCCTGGTCAAAACTATTGATGTGCCATTGTCAAGAAAATGTCAAGGCTGTGGGCTTAGCTTGCAATCTTGAACTCAAAAGAGCATCTTTCTATAAAATACATAAACGCCTGGGCGATTTAGAATACAGTATGAAGAAGCCCATAGCAATGCTAGGAAAATTATTCTTCTTGGACCCTTAATTAATAAATGCAACAACACAATTAATGCCAATATTACAGATAAATGTTGACACTTGTTATTTCTCATACATTTAACTATTATTAGTTTACTTTTCATGCCCACTTACTCTAATACAGAGTGCACAACACTGGAACCTATTCCAGCAGCATTGCACAACACACAAATGAACATAAAAAGGAAACAAAAATAGACAGAGATGATGCCACATATTTAGCTACGAAAACAACATTTATGGAGACTTTCCATGCATTTTAATTAATTCTTCTTGTCATCTCAAACTCCTGTTTTTTGAAATAGTGCATATTTCAAATGCTAGTTCAGTTCCAAAATGAAGAAATGGATATGATAACACTTTACAATGAAAAGAACAATCATTTAAAAAGGTACAATATCTTTCAATGTAATTTTTTTGGCTTGGATTTATTTTAGAGTCTATTACAGATACAAATTTAACACTGAAATTAGGTCAACCAGCATTTTGCTTTCATGGAATATTCACCACATCACTAATATGTATTTTAAAGATATCCATTGTGAGTGACCAATTCTAAGAATACTTTTGATTCATAGCACAACACTTCACAGAGAAAGAGATATTTTGCAAAGATGGTAAAGAGGCAGATTAAGGGAGTTTGGGCAGGACTACAGAAATACAGGGTTTCTATTAAATTTGAACAATCTAATAAATATGATTTACTTGCATTCATTATTCTAGATACAGTGCCGGATTTTAACTATATTGAATTAGCTGTGGCTTTGCATGACATCATTTGATATTTACCCACAATATATTAGACAAGTCAACAATTAAGACTAATGGCGATAACACTGACAGTAATGATTATTTTTAGAGCTCAGTGGTGAGCTACAAGATTTCATACCACTTAGCTCTAGTAATCTGGGATCAGCCCCAGCCCCAGCACTGTTTTTATGGAGTTAACATATTCCATTGTGGGTTTTCTCCAGCTTTCTTCAACACGAATCACATTCATGCTTGGTTAATTGGTTACTGCATGATAGTCTAGTATAAGTGAGTGCGGGTTTGTATAAAGGTTACCAGCAATCAGGGTCAGTTCCTGTCTTGCACCTTATGCCTCCAGGACTTGAGACTTGTCATGGATAGATCATGTTCAAATGTGTGACCAGGATGGCTATTGATTTATTTGTTTCAGGAATTATTTATACATACCTTTGACTTTAATACCACTCCATAGTACTAGGGTGTTGTACTGTGCTAGCCATTATGGATGTAGTGAGAAGTAAAGCAAAATGACACCTTTTATTGGCTAACTAAAAAGATTACAATATGGTAGCTTTCAAGGCAACTCAGGCCCCTTCTTCAGGCAAGATGTAATCACTAGTAGTAATATGTCAGGTGGGTTCTGTCAAAATTTAATCCAATTTG
>JANRMT010062817.1:29976274-29995083 GCA_026402145.1 Polypterus bichir lapradei
ATATATATATATATATAGATCTAGTTAAACTCCATTGACTCTTTACCTAATGAAATGTTACTCCCAAAGTATAGAATTTATATGTTGAATGGCAGGCCACCAAAAACAAAGAGCATGCATGATAATCTTTTGAGATAGTAAAGTGATCTTTGTTAAAAATCAAAATAAATAAAAAAATTAAAATATATAGATACATCTTCCATGGCTAAAAAAAAATAACAGTGAACACACACTTACTAAGAAAATTATTAGGAACACTATATGAATGCTGGATAGGACTCACTTTGTGGCAAAGATGCCACAGGATGTTGGATTCCTTTGAGATTCTGATCCATGTTTACATAATTTCATTACGCAATTTCTGTAGATTTGCCTCTAGAGAATGCTGTGTGTGAAACTTCCAGCAGTTACAGAATACTCAAACTAGCCCATCTGGCATAAACAATCACGCCACAAGTCGTAATCAATGAGATCAGAATTTTTGATGTGAATTTTAACTGAGGCTCCTGACTTGTATTTGCAAGACTTTATGCTTCCACATGATTGATTGATTAAATAATTGCATGAATAAGCACATGTGAAGGTGTTCCTAATAATTTTCTCAGTGAGTGTTTGTATTCCCTGGTTTTGTCCAGTTTGGCCTTTTCTGACTGCCTACTCAATAACATTTTGATTGCTGCTGAAAAAACAGCAGCTGGATCATTGCTCATGTTATGGTATGCTTAGGAGATACAGAGAAGTCCTGATTTCTGAGTTGAAAGAATTTGTATTTGTTTCTTTTTGTCCTCTTTTCACTGTTTCTTGTTAATATGGACATTCTCCTTAAGAGAAAGAACCACTTAAGGAAAGAAAAGCTTGTTTAATAAATATAACCTCAAAGTATTTATATCTCTCTCTTTATGAATCTGCTTTCCTTTATTCACTTTACATAACTGCTTTGCAACATCCCCCCATTCATAATGGTGTTGCGTTGTACTGGTGCAATAAATAGCCAGACTACTTTCCATTTCACAAGGTGGTATTTACCAAATTTAAGTTTATGCACAATAAGCCAGACTAATTTCCATTTCACAAGGTGGTATTTACTAAATTTAGGTTTATGCATGTCTTCATACCACATGTCTAATATCATAGTAGAGCACAGTAGATCATTGGCACTGTTTACATGTAAAAAAATACATAATGTGAAAAGAAGCTGTATTTATAAATTGTTATATTTTGGGTCCTATTAAAAAAAAAAAAAAAAACAAGGCACCCCATTCTAGTGTTTGATGTGAACATTAACTGAGGCTCCTGACTGCAAGATTTTATGCACTGCACTTCTGTCATATGATTGGCTGATTATATAATTGCTTGGCTAAGCAGGTGTATAGGTGTTCCTGAAATTTTGCTCAGTGAGTACAGATCATGAATCAAAACAAAAAAATAAATAAATGTATAGACAGACACTAGAGCAAAAAGTGCATTTACGTGCACAAAATAATTAAAAACAAGTGGATGACTATCAGACATCTACATTGGTCATGAACCAAAACAAAATAAATTTTATTAATATCCTGAAAAATAAAAATCAAAAACAAGTAAAGATTTGTCAGGTATATTCTAAGTAGTGGCGCTAATATTAAAAATAAGATAACTACAAATTAAAAAAAAACCCATAAAAATAGGCTAAAACTTATGGAGCCAGAATGAAGCTGAAGTATGGATGTACAAGAGTCCTGTCACAGCTGAGCCTCAGGCACTCAGTGTTTACAAAATAAGCATTTCCAGAAACAAGTGTAATTAATACAATTTTGAATGTACAGAATGCACTTTTTGTATTGTTCTAGTCCATGATATGTTCCAATAAAGTAATTATAGAGTGGAATTGTCTATTGATGCATATGAAAGTGTATTGCACTTATGTAAATATGAGCAACAATACAAAAATGCTAAACAAGTACATCATGAACAGAATATGTTGGCTTTCAATTTTATGTTTGAATATAATGTAAAGGGAACAAACTACTGTACCTATTTCCATAGCCTTCAGTTGGACGTGATCTGGTTCAAAGTTTTCCGAAGAATCTTTCCTGAAAGAAAAAGAAAACACTTTCAAGTTCAAATATACTGTACATAAACATACTAAAGCATTCTGTAAAAAATATATAAAAAAGAACAAGACTGCAGGCTCAAACTGTCCCTGAATATTGAGTGACTCTTTTGTTCCACCATAATTAAAAGCAATAAAAGAACACAAAAATGTTATCTTAAAATTTAAGAAACAATTTATAGCTATAGTGTTTAGAAAAAGGTAGCATTTACAATTCAAAATCAATAATGCAAAATATATTTGCTGCTGTGAAATCAACTACTTATGTAGTGAAAAAAATATCTTTATACTTGATCTATTACACAGTTATTCTAAACACTTTGCCTAAAGTTAAGCATCATTTACAATATGTATTGAGCCATCTAGTCACACCATTTATATTCAAAAACATAACCAGTTGGTTATGTTATCATATGCGTCTCTATTTTCTGGTATTGTTTGAAACATTCATAGCATTCACATATGCAAATGAATGCTTCCAGAACAAAGGAAAATTTTACTCCATTTTATTATCTACAATTGAATGTGCTTAATTTACTGGAGTTACATTTTAAAATAAATTCAAAATGCTGCACAATCCTCCTCTAGTAATAAAACAATTCTTGTTATTTTGTTTTCTTGTGTTTGATTTTTATTAATAAAAAAATAAATATAACATCACAACACTACTCTTGAAACAGTAACATTTATTCTATTAATGAATTACTGTTTTATGAGCGAACCTGCTATATCCCAACCACTTACAAGCATATTTATTTACAGAAGATTCAATATTTGCCTATACAGGAATTCTATGCACTTTAAATTAATATATTTGTCAACACTAACATCGGAAACTGGTACTTAAGCTTTATGAATATGTGTAATTATAGTAACCTGCATGGTTATTGAAGATCTTATTTTAAAACTTCATATATGAGAATTATTTGACGACTTTGACTTCAGGAAACTGCTGTTCCATCTACCACTTCCTGATGTAAAGCAGTTTACAATAGAGGTCAAGGTAAAAACAACACTATAAATAATACTGATGAGCTTTTTGACTGCTACTAAATTCAGGAAACCAGATGCTTTTGCTTTGTTCTCTTGTAGATTTGGGCTGCTTTCAATAAAACAATGTGGATCATTACTCAGTATAGTGAATCTTCCAGAATGCATTCAAAATGAAAGAAATTAAGGAGTGATTGCAAGTTTTATTAATCCTTGTTAAATTACATTAGTATGATAAGGTAAGTATAACAATATGAAAAACACCCAGAAAATTGTAAACTCTGCACATGAGCCTTGGATCTGGAGAAACAAATTTATTATGGTACATTTTAAAAGGTGCAGAAAGATGTGGCATTTATAGAATAAATTGTGAAAAAGATAACCATAAAGTACTGCAGAAGTGACAAGCTTGCCAAAAAATACTGTGTCTTAAAGCTTTTGAATTGAGCAAGTCATGCTCAGGACCTATTACAAATGGAAAAAATAAACTATAACAACTGATTGCTGGCTCTTTGACACCATTCAGATCACAGTGAGGCAATATTAATTAGCACTCATTCTGCATTTCTGAATAAGCCACTAGGCAGGACTCATTAGCTATGAATTTTAACCTGCCCAGTTCCTTACGTTCCTTATTCGACTAGGCTGTACCATCAAAAAACAGCAGGAACTAATGCTGAAAAACATGTAGCTTTACTCTTACACAGGAAAAGCAATGCTTACAATTGTATGGGTGGAAGTTGTGAATATTTGATGATCTCTTTGTTTGTTGGGATACATCTCTCTGTTGTCGTTCTTGAATTCTGTATTGTGCAGTATGTGTGGCATCTTGATGATCCCTAGTATCAGCCAACTGCTCAAAAGCCCTATATTCAGGCTCATCTGTTGTCCTTGTTTGTCACTGAAGCACATTCTGTGTATGGCTTAACAACTGATGTCACCACTAAAGTTCTTTTTTGCACCATCACAGTGTGTATAGCACTGTATTCGGCAAGCAATAATGATCATTTTGGTGCAAGGACAGGAGCACAGGTCAGTTTTCTTAGGCCTTTGTCTATCTATGTCACACGTGTTTCTGTTTCCCATACTTGATGCTCAGCAGATGGCGCTGCTGTTATTCTTTTTCTTGCTAGAAGCCACCTCAGCTATGCACTTGACGGTCAGCAGATGTCAATGCTGTTTTTTTTCCTTTCTGTCATGTAAGCCAGTTTGCAGTGAGAAAAACACAGATCCTGATAGCTTTGTGGATTGTTCGCTGCCAACCAACTTTTTTGCTTCACTAACACGTATCATGTCATAAGCTTTCAATTAAAGCCAAGATCAAGGTACTGTCCCCTGAGGTTCGCTAGTAATTGTGTGACAAATGGCCAGAACCCCTATATATATAAATGTCTATGTGTGGAAGTGTGTGTGTGTCTGTCTGTCCAGCCCGGAAATGCGAGACTACATCATGAAACTCAAAGAGTTGCCAAGGCAGCCCCAAATTAACGAGTCGGAAGAAGAAAGAAGTATGAGGCTACAGCATGAAGCTGAAAGAAAGTGACTTTGTTGCAAAAGTGAAACCGCTGAGGAAAGACAAAACAAGACACTCGCTTAGGAGCTGATAGACAAGGGGCACGAGCACATCCACAAAATGAAATCGCCGACTCTGCATTTCAATTTTTTTTCTCATGATTTAAATAGTTTCTCGAAACACAGGCTTTTTACAGAATGGGCTTACAAAGCTAGTATATATATTATATATATATATATATATATATAGATAGATAGATAGATCTGCGGTGGACTGGTGCCCTGCACGGGGCTTGTTTCCTGCATTGTTTCCAGCCTGTATTGGCTGGGATTGGCTCCAGCAGACCCCCGTGACCCTGTAGTTTGGATATAGCAGGTTGGATAATGGACGGATGAATGTAGACAGATAGATTAACAAGAACTTAAGAAAGAATTGCATCACATACTACAGTCAGTTTCACAAGTATTTGGACAGTGACACAAGTTTCTTAATTTTGGCTATGTATGCCACAACAGTGGATTTGAAATAAAGCAATAATTATGTGATTGAAGTGTAGTCTTTCAGCTTTAATTTAGAGGGTTTACCAAAATATTGTATGAGTCTTTTAGGAATGACAGCCATTTTTATACATGGTCCCCCTATTTTCAGAGGCTCAAAAGTATATGGACATTTGACTTACAAACTGTTCCATAGCCAGGTGGGAGCAGTTCCCTCATTATTTCATTAACTACTAAGTAGGTAAAAAGACTGGAATTGATTCTAAGTGTGGAATTTGCATTTGGAAGCTATTACCATGAGGTCCATAGAACTGTCCATGAAAGTAAAAACAGTCTATCATTAGGCTGAGAAAATAAAACAAACCCTCTATAGAGAGCAGAAACACAAGGATAGGTCAAATAAACCATTTGTTACATACTTAAAAAGAAGAAGCATACTGGTGAACTCACCCCTTCACAACATTTAGCCAAACCAAGAACACTCTCTGGGAGGTAAACCTATCATTGCCAAAGTCTACAATCCAGAGAAGACGTCATGAAAGCAAAGACAAAGGGTTTACCACAAGGTTCAACCCACAGGTAAACCTCGGACATAGTAAGGACAGATTAGACTTTGCAAGAAAACATTTTTTAAAAGTTTGTCCAGTTCTGGAACAATTTACATTAGGCAAAGGATTCGAAGATCAATATATACCAAAATGTTGGAAAGAGAAGAGTATGGAGAAGAAAAGGAATGGTTCAGGATCCAATGAATACCACATCATCTGTGAAACATAGTGGAAGCAGTTTTATGGCATGATCGTGCATGGCTGCAAATGGAAGTTAGTCACTGGTGTGTATTGATATGACTGCAGGCAGATGTAGCAGGATGAATTTGGAAGTGTATACTGCTATACTATCTGCTGTGATTTAACCAAATGCTACAAAACTGATATGATGACTCTTCACAGTATAGATGAACAATACATGCTGTGAAAGCAAATCAAGTGTTTTTCAACACAAAGTACTGGAAGATTCTTCAATGGCCAAGTCAATCAACTGACCTCAACCCAAGTGGACATGCACTTCACTTGCTGAAGGCAAAAACTGATGACAGTAAGTCCAACGAACAAGCAGTAGCTGAAGATGGCTGCAGTAAAAGCCTGGCAAAGCCACTAGGGAGGAAACATGGCACTTGAAGATGGCCATGGGTTCCACACTTCAGGTGGTCATTGACTGTAAAGGATTTTCAACCAAATATTGAAAATGACCAATATATTTATGATTATGTTAGTTTCCTCAAATATTTTTGAGCCCCTGAAAACAGGGGCACCATGTATAAAAATGTCAGTCTTTTTTAAACAGCTCATACAATATTTTTGTTAAACCCCTTGAATTAAAGCTGAAAGTCTGTACTTCAATCATATCTTGATTAGTTTGTTTCAAATCCATTGTGGTGGTGTAGAGAGCCAAAATTATGAAAATTGTATCACTGTCCTAATGGTAGTAGACCTGACTGTAAATCAAATATTATTTTTGTAGACTGGTGTGGTAGGTACTGAACAGTATGCTTCTATTTGCTGTATGTACATTTTACACCTAAACCATTGTTACAAATATAATCAGATAGGTAGGTAGAACTTTATTTGTTGCAAGAAGGAAATGTAGCTTTTTACAAAAGTTCACTAAATAAACAGATACATACATTTATATAAACACTCCATAGCCTGAATGCACATCAGAATGAATAAAAAGAAAGAAAATCATGTCTTTCGAGACATGCCTCTGATAAGTGTCTAAAATGTCTCTTCAGAAAAAAAAATATCTTAAAGGACTTGGATTTTTATACTTCTCAATGTCCCTCTGCTACAAATCTTCTGCTAAGTTTGACAACCAGGGAGGTAGCTGGAGCAATTTCCCTTATAAGAGTGTCAGCGAACATGAACAGCCAACAAACTTGGGAGTCATGTAGGTATTCATAATCTTGATTGTTTATCTCAAGGTGAATTTACTTTTATTCCAATTCCAAAAATATATGGGGATCCAGTTAACTTAGCAATCTATTTCTTAAAATCTGGCTCCATGTGTTTTACATTCTATATATAAATATAAATTATCTTTGTTATAGTGTGATTGAATGTAGAGTTTAAAAGAAGGCACTTTAAATGGGATACACCCCTTGCTACAGTAGATCCTTTATGGATTCTCCTGCCTTTTCATGAATGGTAGCTAAGAATGGAATAAACAGGAAATTTCTTGTCATTCTTTAGAGGAAAAGATATCTTTTCTCTTTCTAAAAATACATTATTTGCAAGAACTTATCTTAAAAATGTAAGCCCTAATGGAGTTTCTGAGAAATGATACAGCTGGCAACAAGCTAAAAACATTCCTTACCTTTCCTTTATATGGTTAAATCTGAAGTCAACATAACAATCTTAAGAACTTGCTAACAGAAAATCTGATTGTTATAGCATTCACTTCAAATATTAACATAGTAAAATGTAAAATTAAAACCAATTACAAAAAATGCAATGCCTGTTTATTTAATTAAATGCACTACAATCCAACTTAACATTTCTGTTCCATGTAGTAATGCTGGCTATATTATCTAAAATAATGTACTTTATTAAATACTTCAGCTGCTTGGTCTATAGTTGACCTCTAATTCTGGCCTTAGAGGAGGACCTGGATGGCTTGTGTTGCTATTCCTGTTTAAGCAATCTGATTATGCTGAATTGTTCCTGAAATACATCTGAACAACTACTTTGTCTTGTTAGAGGATGGTGCCCAGTATTAGACCTCTTCCTTATGTGTCCCATCAGAGTTTTCACATGGAAAGCACTAGAACAGTTTGCCAGATTTTTTTGAGCTAATCCGCTGTCCCTTATGTACACATCACACGCTGGAGGTGAAGGAGATGTCACGAAAGTTGCATTGTGCACTTACAAGCACACGACTCCAGAGATTTAAAGACCTCCTTTTTTTTCAAGCAAGTAATTCCTGTTGTAAACACAGTGTTTTCAATTGTTCTCTAATGAAAATAATAAAGCTGGATGAAATATAAATTAATTTCAATAGATATTTTCTAGAAATTCAATTTTCAAGAAATTAAATAGCAGAATGAACTATATTTGAAGGTTCTCCTCATACTATTTTTTATATATTCAGGGCATTAAAATTGTTAGAGAATGTAACAAAAACAGTTAGTCCAAATTAAAATTTTAACTATTGTTCATTAAACTATTTACCAATATAAAAATCATATTATTAAACAACACCTGAAACTGCTGACACTAACTTAATCCTCTATGTGGATGTTTGTAATGAATTAGTATATATGAACAATCAAGATTTCCATGGGCCTTACATATGCCAAGAAGCGATCCTTACCCAACAGAGTCTTACAGAAGAAAGACAGCCCTGTCCTACATGGTTGAATGATTCCTAAGAATGATAACAGCATTTATTAAACTTAAGTTGCATTCAGTTCTATCCTGCCTGGGCCAGGAGTATACACACAGAGTCAGAAATGCTGCAAATGCCACAGAACAATACTTAATTACAGCTTAGTCACAGATCAATAAGGACTCATTAGGGGGTAAAAATCACTGCCCCAATTTTCTATTTTTTTATCAAAGCAAAAAAATGAATAATGCTTTATAGTGTGTAAGTATGTACTGTCACACACATGCATCTTGGGGCCAGCTTAAAGGCTCTTGTGGTAGTAATTCAACGGCAGTCCACAAGGTAGCAGTGCATACCAACACCTTTTCACTTCTTCCCGCTACAGACCGGATGATTGACAGACCAACCATCGATGATGTCACTTCCGGTGTCAGTCCCTCTGGATGTGCCTCTTCCTGCCTGGCCTGCATTTAGCTGGGAGAGTCGCCATCTTGTACAGTCTTGTCTTAGACTCATGTCATGAGGGCTATTCATTTTTGCTGAAAAGCCTAATAATTTTGCACTTATAATATACGGGGTTCACAGTGTCACCCCAAATCTTCTCAATTTGTTCTATTTTTGCATTACATATGAATCTTTTATAACATTAAAGAACATATACCAACAATAGCTCAGTTTCTAATAACAACCTTAGTAATGATATTAAATGGTTCCAACCACCAGAATTGCATTGTATACGATACATTCATAAGTAGCAAACCACAATACACAACATACGTACTGTACTAGTTTTACACTAAATGTATAAAACACTGGATGAAGCAGTTATAAAGTGGAAAAAAAAAGTCTGCACATGCTTGTTAAAATGGCAGGTTTTTGTGGTTAATCACATCAGAACTTTCTCCACCTTTTTTGTGAAATTGCAACACATACAAAGAAGATGTAAACAAATCAGAAACTGTTTTAGGAAAAAGAAAATCTTTGCAGACCATGGCTTTTACAGTAGCATGCAACTAAAAAGATGTCAGGAAATTCCTACAGCAACAGCTGAAGGCAATCAGAATCACTTTTAATTGATGGCAGTAGTATACTAACTACTATTTAACATGAGACTGACACAGCCATATCCTTAATTATAACACAGTGCAACTCTACACATTTATGCAACTGGGTTTTTGTAAGTTCTTGATTTAAAAAAAAAAAAATCAGAATTAATATAAAAAATATGAAGTTCAGAGAATAACACGAGTAACACTGTGTGTGTGTTTAACCAGCCAGTATATAAAAGTACTGTCAGATTAAATGTTCTATCATGTTTGTCCTTCTAGAAGACATATTGGAAGATGAAGAGAAAAAAAAGAACACACAAACACGTGCACAAACTCACTCACACCATGATCTGTAAAGGTCGACATGACTAGAACCACCCGTGTACCAATCTGTCAGGCTATGCAGCTTGTTTATCTGACCCAGTGTACTTAAATTAAAATTAAATATTACTTAAGTTGTTTGCTTTATTCTATTTATTGTTCATTTTACTTTTCATGTATTGGTATACATAATAAAAAAAAGTTAATGTACAGTAAACCCTTATGATTCGTGGGAGTCGAGGGTGCAGGACCCCTGCCAATGCAAAAATTTGTGAATACATTTTGCGCTCATGATTACTATATATTCTTGACTTACTGCACTAACTAAGATGTAAAAAGTTATGAGAAAAGCAAGACAGAAGGATCACTGCACTATCAAATCATATGTGTCAGGCTGGCTGCCAAGCCAAAGATGAGTGTGTAATTCACCAGTTCTGAACTGCAACTTTTTATGAAATTTAAAACATATCTGTGTATATTTATGGTAGTAAATGACAAACATGATTAATATTTCAAATACAAAAGAAATCCAACTACCGGATATACTCGCGGATAAGTTCTCCCGTGGATAAGTTAGGACTTGATTTTACAGTATAATTTTTGGTATTTTATAATGTCGCTCGTATAAGTCGAATGCGGAAAACTCATGTTATTGGTCCAAGAGATTATAATATGCTAATGTCCACCTGATAGAGTAACCACGGAGCACACTGCCTTTTTTTTCCAATGTGGGTGTGGCAATGCTCTGTATCATCTTGTGCTCCTAACCTCTCTCTCTCTGACCACACAGTAAAACCCAAACTATTCCGAAGCAACATTTGCACTGACACTGTTTTGTGTCTTTTGTATCTCACACCCTCATACACCTTTATCGTAAGAGCATCCCTTATCTACAATGAAGCGCTCAAACAGAAGAAAATATGAAGCTGGTTTTAAATTAAACGTTGTTGAAGTAGCGAAAGAAATTGGTAATGTGCTGCCGCAACAAAATTCGATGTGTCTGAGAAACTGATGCGAGATTGGAGGAGGCAAGAAGATGAAAAAAAAAAAAAAATGAAGTGTTGCATTTTTGAACAGGCGTACAAGTCGGGGTCTGATTTTATGATTGATTTTTTGTGTTTCAAGAACCAACTTATACGTGAGTATATATAGTAATTAGTAAGCACAAAACGATAAACATATGAGACACAGTCCAGTTTCATAGATGCAGATGATGGTGGTGTAGTTATAAAATTAAATCCCCTGTGAACAGCCTCCTGAAAGTTAGGTAAAGTTTTCTCTTATTGTGATGCCGATGTATGCGAAGATTTGTAGAAGATGGGGGTGCTCCCAGTTTGAAGACATTTTCCAACCCAGATGAATTCACAGAAAGAAATTGTCTTAGGACAAGAACATAAATCCAGAGAAAACTGTAATCCGATGGTTGTAATTGTGATCCATTGTGAAGAAGAGGAGAAAAAAAAAAAGCTAACGGCCTCCTCTTTCACTCAGCAGCCCTAATGGAAACAACTGAAAATGCCCAATGATGCAGTGTTCCCAGGGTTGCTAGGATTTGCAGTCCATTTAAGTAGCAGGGCTACAGTGTCATCTGCAGTTTTATGCCATGGTCACAGAACTCATAAAATAATTTCCATTTAATTATGGATGACAAACCCACAAATCAGTGAATACACAAATCGTAAACCCGCAAATTGCAAGGGCCAACCTGTACTTCAATATATATTACTGTACAGAACAATCAGTTGTATTGTATTGTAAAAGTCTTCTGTTGAGTGATTTCCTGTGGTATCATTAAAGTGAAATTTACCTGGAAGTTTACACAATATGTGGACCATTCCATATCGATTTTTTTCCCTTTAGTTCAACTACACAATTTAGCGCAGAAAATAACATAGGTATTGGGTTTTGGTGGTGTTAAGAATTTTCTATTTTTCTAGACTTCATATTAAGGGTAGCCTTTTGTCCGGTTATATTCCTTTTTTGCATGTTATTCTTATTTGAAATTTAAAATATACAATTACTATTTAAATGACATTATATTTT
Source organism: Polypterus bichir lapradei (assembly GCA_026402145.1). NCBI lineage: Eukaryota > Metazoa > Chordata > Cladistia > Polypteriformes > Polypteridae > Polypterus > Polypterus bichir. Next base: position 29,988,164 of record JANRMT010062817.1, read on the forward strand.
TAAAATCATGAAAAATACTAACCTTCGAATGCTTGGCATTTCCTTGAAAAGAGATTTAACTTCATTTCTCAGTTTCAAAGTATCTTCCTTAAAATCGAGTTTCTGTACCACTTTTTGGGATGCAAGCAATGTCTTTGAGGCAGAATCTGTTTTTTTGTCCTGGGTACTCTGTAACTGTACATCAGTTTCATGAGGAAATAAATTGTTAACAGCAGCAGTATTTGCAGGCTGAAAATGTAATTGTCTATTGTACACATCTTCATCTTTTAGAGGAGTAGCCAAATTTGATGCTGAAGATCTCCTAAAAATTCGTTTTTTACTGCAGTCCTGGTTAAAAAAGAAGAAATTATTTTATTAATGATCAATCATCTTAATAAACTCATCATCAAGTCCTTCCATGAAAACCCTAAATACAAAGAGGACTTTTTGATTTATGTTAGGTAGACTGCCCAGAGGGGACTGGGCGGTCTCTTGGTCTGGAATCCCTACAGATTTTATTTTATTTTATTTTATTTTATTTTTTCTGTCCACCCTGGCCATCGGACCTTACTTATTCTATGTTAATTAATGTTGACTTATGTTTATTTTTTATTGTGTCTTCTATTTTTCTATTCTTCATTTTGTAAAGCACTTTGAGCTACATTTTTTTTGTATGAAAATGTGCTATATAAATAAATGTTGTTGTTGTTGTTGTAAACTAATACTTTCATTTATAAAATAAAAAAACTAAAGAAAAAGAATTCTATTATTTATTTTCTTTAGTTATGTGCTAAATTTGAAAAACATATCAACATATGTTTCACTTAGTATACATTTGAACAGAAATGTTACTGGGCGGCTGATTAAATATGTGAGATTAAATTTACTGGACTTAGTAGTAATGCAGTAACTGTATATTGGAAAGATATTGAAATACAGCTTCATTAATGTGATAAACCACACAGTGTGTAGACCATAGGCTTTTAATACAGTGTTTGCGTTTTGGTTTTAGTCACATTTTAATCATATCATCTGAAAAATATTTAGTCAAAACAATTATTAAACTATTTTGTTATTGTCACTCTTGCATTGAATTACAGTTTTTGAAATTACTTGTGTACACTTTTTTGTAAGAATGATTACATCAAGGAAAAGATGCAATTTTTAGAAACAAGACAAAAAAGTTAATATTTTTCTACAGTTAATTCCACCTTTTTTAATTTGGGTCAAATTGTTATTATATACATGCAAAGAATCATTAAAGAAAAAAATAATAAAAGAGAAATGGTTATATACATGAGTAAATAACCCTATTTTAGTTTCCAATGAAAAAAAAACCTTCACAGATAAGATATTTACATGCCAGGTACTTGAGATCTTTAAATGTGTTATTGTGCAGTTAAGGCATTTTGGCAAAAATTTACTTTTTTGAGATTTAAGTTGCTTCCTTCTACTCTTTATAGCCATCTGTCAGCTACATAGCTCTAATGCAATACTCTATTTTGTTCATGCTAACAGCTTCCATCTATTTCATAACCTTCTTATTCCATGTACAGTCATGAAGAGACATATACCACTGCACCAGTACATAAACAGCAAGCAGTAGCTTCTAGTTACACAGTCTTATTTGGAGTAAGTTAATATAAGATTAATGGGTCTGAGTAGTATTTTTTTTTTCTTTTTTTACATTGTTATAATTTTCTTAAATGAAATTGTGGCAAAACAATATTACATATTATATATTAAAGAATATTAAAGTTCAGAAAATTAACTAACCAGTTCCAGATGAAATCTTTATATGCTGTAGTTAAGATAAAAGATCACTTGCAAATTTATAGTAATGTAAATACTGCATACTTACATCTTGGGAACTAGAAATAGGTCCAGCCATCATACCACGCAGTGGGCGAGTTGATCTTTGCTTCTGAAGTTCTGCAAAAGCATTTTTTACTTCACCAGTACTAAAAACAGACCTGACACCTTCATTGTCATTTGCTAAAGACATAAACTTTGGCAGATTTTCCCGTTCACTTTCTGAAGATGGCTCGCTGCTCCCAGCCTCCAGTATTGCAGCCTTATTGTACACTGGGGAAGTTTTGAAAGGAGCTTTTGTGTAGGAGATGTGTGTTTTGTCATCAGCAGACCTAAAACATATATATCAAAAGCAACATAGCTGGCATACAGATAACCATTAAAAGAGAGTGCAAACATACATAAAAGAGAACTGCAAATATTTACTTGAATGCACAGTGGCTTTATAACAGTTTAACAAAGAGAAATCAAGAAAAGATTAAATATCATATTGCAAGAGTAAGAGCTAACTTCTTTCAAAAAATAGCAGAGTCAGAATAAATACTTTGCTGGGCAGGTAGGATCACATACACTTTAATTTTCACTAAAGAAGTAACTTCTGTAGCGATTACTACAGCACAGTGGGGGAAAAAAATACTGATTTATATAATATGAAGTAAGTAAAAAATAACACAATTGTAAGCTTGAGAAATTATATTGTGATTGTCTTTTCTTAAGTGTTTGATACAGAAAAAAAATAAAATTCATATAGTTTAAGGAGGCTGTAACAGAAACAACCAAAGATAGAACACTAGAATTTCACAGGGGACATGCAAACAGCTACTTTAGATTCTCCCTCAACCTTGCCGCTATATCTTTGTTATATGGATGGAAGACCCAAGTACAGAGAAAAAGCAATGTGAACTTAATGACTGGGCAAGGATTCAAAGCCAGTCTCTTGAAGCTGTGACGTAGAAGCACTAACCACTGTGCTGCCCACATTCAAAAGACAAGGTTTAAAATTGTAATTTTTAAACAACTTTTTTTTTTTTGCATTGCCATGTCCAGCATTCTGAAAGACCTATGTGTTGACAGTCTTCGTTCAGTATCAGAAAGAATGGAACACTAGGGTTAATTCATACCTTTGGCACAAATGAACAGGATGCACCAGAAAAATCCTTTACCGCTGTGTGGGATTTAAAACACTACTTTGCAGTGACATCTACTGGTCAAAAAACGAAACACAGCCAGGAGCTGTGGTTTTCAAACTCCTGAGGGCCCAAATGGCTGTGTGTAAGTTTTTGTTCCAAGCCAACTTCTGTTTTTGATTGGACTCCTAATTTAAATAAGAAAGCTGTTCTGTCCCATCTTATGTATTTTGGGGTCAATGTATAAATCGCTAAGCTTGTTAACTTTTTAGTAGAATCTACCAAACATTTACAGTGCCTGGGGATAGTGCGAAGTTAAGCAAAATGACACCTTTTATTGGCTAATTACAAAAATTACAATATGCAAACTTGCAAGGCAACTCAGGCCACTACATCCACAATGGCTAACACGGTACAACACCCTAGTACTACACTACATGGGGATAATTTTGTACCTTTTTTTATACATTTTCATCATCATCCTAATTTTCATGCCTATTTAAGGTGGTCTGCTTATTCATTCCATTATTTAATGACATTTTACTGGGTTTGACATTGAAACAATAGCAGGTTTTCACTATTCAGATGTCTACTCTACTCCTTTGGTAATTGTCATTATTAGGATACAATTAAGGAAGAAAACTACACAAAAAGGTAAATTAATAAAAAACTGCAAAATAGAAATTTAATAGTAATTTAAATGATAATTATTTAAATCTATAGCAAAAATAAACATTTTTCTAAATGTCTCATACTGTATAAGTAAAAGAAGAGGAAAAAAAGGCCACCTAATTAAATGAGATCAGTCTGAGGGAAGATGATGCACAGATAGTGAAACTGCTTGGAATAAAAATCTGAAGCCACAGGATGGTCCTGAGAGTTTGAGCACTGGTTTAATGTATACGCAGCATTTAGGTTTTTGAAAGAATCGGAATCAGTAACCTGTCAGCTAAAGTTAGTTTATTTCATTAAAAATCATTTAGTAAATACAAACAAGTGGAAATCTACTGAAGATGTAAAACATTTAGATGAAGACCAGTAATGGTGCACTGCACAAATACATTTGACTTGAGTATTCATAGTTTTCATCCTCTTTCTTTCTCTGTACATTTACCATTCGTTTGCACAGAGGTTGATGCGCTTGCTGCTTCCTGAGCAGCTCTTCTTTTATCCACCCTAGCGGCCCGCTTCTTCTCTTCTTTCATTGGCATCTTTTCAAGTTAAAACTGATTAAGTCAGTGTTTGTGTTGCAATCACTTAGTATATTTTCTTTAATATTTCAGGTAAGCTGGCACTTAAGTCTTCATCTACCTCAAGAAAGATTTAAGATATGAAGAGGTAGGGGATGTGACAGTGAAGGTGGCAGGGATAAGAACAGCACCCATACGCATGCGCCGCCCTGCTGGCCACTGCAGAGAGTTGATTCTATAATAAAATAAAATACAAATAAAAAGAGGAATAACCTTGGAGGTCAATCATCACCCCGGAAGTGGATAGGAGATATCACATAGTATATGTGTACCAAATTTTGGGTCAATAGGTCAAATGGTTTGCAAGCTACAGGTGATTTAAAATCCTCGACAAACAAATGAACAGCCACGGTAGCGTATTATAGATAACATATTTAAAGTTTTTTTAGTTTATTCCTTGCTATTTAAAAGCTTAATCTACACACATTTTCAATCTAATTAATGAGTCCTCCTCTGCAGTTGAGTCGAGTGTATCATGCAGTTAAGTATACCCTAAGCTATAACAGTGCTAATTGCACACAAAAGCCGAACAATGATTTTATGTTTCCATTATTTATTTAATTGTCTTTGTAATCTCAACTCAAAACTTTCCTCTTCTATGAACTTTTGTCTTCTGTGTAATTTTTTTTTTACTCTGTATGTAAAGAGACCTTGGGTTTGTGAAAGGCGCTTTATAAATACAACTTATTATTATTACTATTATTATTAAAAACTTTAATTGTTCAATTATTTGCTAATTAAACTTTTCAAATTGAATGCAACCCTACTTATTAATTTTGAGCATTGAAAATTGTAAAAAAGCTAGTGTTTGCTAAGTTTTCAAACCATAGCTCCTGGATTGACTGCTAACAAAAATTTGTGCAGACCAATTTTAAAATATTAATAACGGTTATATATCTGGAACATGTAATATTATGACAGAAAACAAATATACTGTATAACTCCAACTTGTCATTAATAATATACAATACCTATAAAATACAGTTCCCACCGAAACTATTGGAATGACAAGGACAATTATTTATTTTTGCTATAAACTGAAGAGATTTGGGGTTGTGATTGAAAGATAAATACAAGACGACAGTTCAGATTTTCAGCTTTTATTTCCTGGTATTAACATCTAGATGTCTCAAACAATATAGAAGAACACCTTTTGTAGAAGACCACCACATTATTTAGGTGTAGTATAGGAAGAGCTAATCTTAAAGTAAATGCAAGTAAATCACACATTATATTTGGTTATGTATCTCTTGTTTGAAATAATTGCATCAAGCCTGCGCCTCACTGACATCACCAAATGGTTGTTTTCTTCTTTTGTTCTGCTTTCTCTACTGCAGCCTCTTTCAGATGTTGTTTGTTTCAGTGTTTATTTTCCCTTTAGTCTCCTCTTCATACTCAATTGGGATAAGGTCTACTGATTGACTTGGCCAGTCTAAAACATTCCAGTTTTTCCCTCCCTGATAAAGTCCTTTGTTGAGTTGGCAGCATGTTTGGGACCATTGTCTTACTACATGACAAAGTTTCTTTTGATTGGTTTGGTTGCATTTTCTCTTTAAATTGACAGACAAAATTTTCTGTACTTGTAAACTTCTAAAGTCATTTCACTGCTACCATAATGAGTTAAATCATCAATAAAGATTAGTGAGCCAATTCCAGGAGCAGTCAAGCAAGTTTAAGCCATGACACTACCTCCACCATTCTTAACAGATGAGCTTGTATGTCAGATCCTGTCTTCCTCTATACTTTGGCCTTTCCATCACTTTGGTAGAGGTTAACATTGGTCTCACTGGTCCATAAAACTTTGTTCCAGGACATTTGTAGCTCATCTCACTACTTTTTTGAAATCTACGACCTGGCTATCTGATTCTTACTACTGATTGGTGGTCTGCATCTTGTGGTATTGCCTCTATATTTCTGCTCTCAAAGACTTCTTCAAACAGTGGATTGTGATACCTTCACCACAGCACTGTAGAGGTTGTTGGTGATGTCACTGACTGTTGTATTTGGCCATTTCTTCACACACCTCTCACAATTTTTATATATTCTTCTGTTTGATGTGTGCTTCTTAGTACATCAGTGGTTTCTTTCGCTTATAAAACATTCCAAATTGTTGCATTGGCTATGCCCAATGTTTGTGCAATGCCTTTGATTGATTTTCACTCTCTTTTGAGCTTCAAAATGGATTTTCCTTTTTTAACAACAAATACAGCCTTCAGGGGTGAGAACTCAAGCTAAAACCAAAAGTGCACATTGACAGCGACTTGCAGTTTAAACAGTCTAACAGGACAGACCTGGGGAACAAAGAGCACCTGTTGGTAATATGTTCCTATGCATTTGCTTGCCTAAAAATTGTGTAGTCTGTTACAAAAGGTGCTATCTTCTGTATTGTTAACTATACGTCACTACTGGGTAATATAATCTGAAATTCTGAATACCCATCTCATGTTTATTTTTTGATTTTAAATCCGAATGTCTTCAGTATGTATCAAAAAAAAAGAATTGGCCTTGCCATTTCAATTCTTTTGGAGGGGAGTGTAGGTAGATTTTAAACAATAAATTCTGAACTCCAAAAAATATTGTGAAAAAAGTCTAACTGAGTGTAATCCTCCCTAATTTAAGGTGTACATAAGAAATTTAATGATTTATTTCATGAAGTTGGAGTACATAATAAATAAGATCAGCTACAGTAAATATTTGAAACAATAATATATACTCAGCAAAAAAAGAAACGTCCCTTTTTCAGGACTGTGTA
>JANRMT010062817.1:29995483-30009593 GCA_026402145.1 Polypterus bichir lapradei
ACTTTTGATTTTGAGCCTCCCTTCATTCAGGGACACATTGTGAAACATTTTTAGTTTATGTCTTATGGTGTTGACTCTTTTAGTGTTCATACAAATATTTACACATTAAGTTTACTGAAAGTAAAAACAGTTGAAAGTCAGAGGACGTTTCTTTTTTTGCTGAGTATATATGCTTTAATTTAAATATTTTAGTTTAAAAATTCTCAATTGTAATAGAAATATCATTTTACATCTTCAAAATGAGAGGTCCATAGAGGCCTAGATCTTCAGTAAAGGAACCAAAATCAAAATAACATCATAATCTTAATCACCTTCAAATAGTCTAAAATGATACCTTACTTTATGTGTTAAGTTTGTCATTTTAACCTTCTGGGAGTGGCTCTTAAGAGGGCTAGGACCAATGGTAAAGAATCAAATATCAAATTATCATCATATTCATCATCAGCAACCTCAAAATAGCATACAAAGACATAACACATGCCTATATTATTGATCATCATTTTTTAAAAATTTTATGAAAAGGAGTAACTTTGACCCCTCATATCCCATTAGCGGGAGAACTAGTGGGGTCGGATGATGCAACAAGCACAACTTTAAGTCCTTCTGATCATTTTTGTTGTAGACACATACTGGTTTCTTCTTCATCATATGAGTACAATTAAAAAATAAAAAACATACAGTTCAAAAATGGCCTAAGATGACTTTTTTCTCAGTCTAGCGGGCAAATACTATGGGAGAACTCCAAAAAGCTTGACATCTTGCATAACTAGACATCAAGATGGAGTTAGCAGTACGTCGCTTGTGGGGGCTTTTTGAAACAGAAAAAAAATTTATTTCTAAGCATTAGTAATTCTTAAAAAGATAATAATTCCAAACATATTGTGTCAGAGTCATGCTATATCTTCTGCAGCAATTTTCAGATCTTTGTGGACAACAAAAACTAGCACCCTTTTTTACTGTCTTAAAGATATACTTCTTTATCTATGGAGGTCACTAACTGTATTTTGTACTGAACTACTCTTGTGACAGGCTAAGGCTGACCTAAGACTGACAAAAAATAAAATTCTACTCAGTATGAAGCCATAATGACAGACACACATTATTATCTCCATACCTTCCAAAATCTGTTTTACTCTGTTCGGAAACAGCTGTGCTTCCACCCGTCTCATCATCAGCAACATCAGACAACTGCACACTCAGTGCCCCTATAGGCTTGGATTTCACCTTTGCTTTTTGTTGAACAAAAAATAAATCAGTCTCTGCTGTTGGAATAGTTTGTTGAGTGGTTTCCATTAAATGTTTCACAATAATTTCCAGCATTGCTTTAAGTTGGACTTTCTGGACCTAAAATATAAACATGAAATAAAAAAGGTATCAAAACTCTGTTTGGTAATGTAGGTTTGGGTTTATTCAACCTTTCTTTTTTCATACTAACAGAACTCTTTGTTCATGTTGTTTTGCTTAGTAATATGAATTATTAACTCTGTCTAGTACAAACAAGTTTAATTTATCAAAGGAAGAAAAATAACACAGTTTTCTTTATAATTGCGCAACCTTTAAAATCTGATAAGCTCCCACTAAGTTTTTGTTGTTTCTGTGTTTGAATCTGAAGTAGAAACCAGTTATTATTTTATTCACCTCTTCTAGGATTGTGATCTCAGCATGATCAGCAGGGGGCTTATGTGACTCAATGATCTTTAGAGCAGTGTTGCCTATGGAGAGAGGGGCTAAACAAAAAATGTTATAATTAGATACTAAGAAATAACTCTACTTAAATCTCTGAGTCTAATATTGACAAGTATACTTTTGGAGTAGGGCCTGGAACTCATGATCACATGTAAGTGTCTGGTGGCAAGATAAACCACGTAGCTTTGCTCAGACTCAGCCCAAAGAAATTGCACAGAGCTACTATATGTGTTCATTACCCATAAAACAAAGGGTGAGGAAAACTAGCAATATCAGTTAGAAGAAAGCCAAGGGAAAGACAAACCAATCTTTTGTGGCATGGTACTACATAGCTGGAAAAGGAGCTGTGGGAGGTTAAAAATACTACAAATAGCAAGACTCATTCCCATCACACAGCACTGGCACTAGAAGCAAACTGAAGGGTGATCTCTTTTTTATTTTGGAGGTGCACAGGAGGATGATTATAGACACAAGCCTCAGGCTGCTTATAGTACAGCTGGAAATTGTGTTAATGGACAATTACCCATCATTTAATTTGATTTGAGGCTGTATGTTCATAATGTGCACAGACAGATTCCAGTTCAGGGGACTCAAGACTGGATGTTTGCTGTTTTTAGATACAATGTTCTTTTTGCCCTGTATAGACTGTGATCTCTGGTATGCTCCAGAATAGTTCGCAGCTGAGTATTATGCGGCTGGATTAAGAATTAGCAAGAATTACCAAATTTCAGATCATGATCCTTTCATGGAAAAACAGTTGCAGGTTTAGAGTAAGCAGCTACCACAGTTAGGGAAGTTCAGAGTAAGCAGCTACCACAGTTAGGGAGGTTCAGGTGCTTTTTCAACAGTCATGGTGGAGGCAATTGTGAGACTGACCAACAAATCAATGTAGAGGCTATAGTTTTGCAAATGTTGGACCATACCACAATGGTGAAATTAGAGATAATCTGAAGACAAACTTGTGACTTACTGGTCAGCCTACATTCTCATCATTACCTATGGTGTTGAGATCTGGTTAGTAACTTAAAGAAAAAGATTGCAAGTACAAGTAGCCAAAATGAGTTTAATGTACAAGGTGTATAGGCTCACTGTCCATGACAGACTGAAGAACTGTGTGCAATATGGCATTATCTAGGAACAGAAGTGCTGCTTCTTAAAATTTAGAGGAACCTTACAAGGTTGTTTGGGCATACAGTTAGGATGCCCACTTGGCACCTTCCACTGGAGGTATACAAGGCATGGCCCAATGGGAGAAGACCAAGGGACCGACTTAAGATATGCTGGAGGAATAACATATTGTTTGCCCTGGGATCATCTGGGTGCTTTCCAACAAAGTCTAGAGAAAGTTGCTGAGGACAGAGGGGACTGGTCAGTCCACCAATATGTTCTGATACTGCATCCTTCACCAAAAAAAGTGGAAAGAAAATAACAAGAATGTTTTATTCATTGATTCAAAAAGCTTTTCACAAAACTCCTCATCAATGGACAATGTCATTTTCCTTTATTTACAAATTAAATAGTTAACAATAAACACCGTTTAGGCCTAAATTTACTTGGGTACATTAAACTATATTGAAAATGACACAACTTGTTGATAAAGCCCTACTTTATAAAAAAAAATAAGTGAATAATTTCTTTAAACAAGTCAGTTGGAATTTATTCTCTTTGTCTATGTGAGGTTTCACTCTGTGGTAGAGAGGTTCAAATAAGTTTCAAAATTAAGAGATATGTCATTGTAAACAACAAAAAAATCTGATCTTAGACAAGCAAAACAGAAATTATAAAATCATTTCAAAGGCACAAAACACAATTTAGAATCCACAGCAAAGTTGTTGTGACCAGTAGGAATAAAGCAATTTTTTTATCTTATTGTTTAAATATTTCCTGTCTTTAGCAAATAGGTTTGTGAAGAAAATAAGTGACTCATAAATAAAATGAGTTCATGTAATTCATTATATTCATAGAATATAATTCATAGAATATATATTAAATATAAAAAACAAAAAAGGATTAAATTAATTGTAAGGCTCTCTATGTATTATATTGGAAGGATTCTGAATAAGACAAAATGAAGAAATAAGCTAAAAATCAAAGCACACTGAGTTATTATTGGCAGTAAAATATTAAGAAGTGAAGAATGGCAGAAAATCCCCAGGTGTACAATGCTTGTTGCATCACATCCAAGAAGACTCCCATCTGTTATCACTGTCAAAGTACTGAGTAAAGGGTCTGAATGCTTGTCTTGATGTGATATTTCAGTTTTTTACCTTTCATAAATTTGCAAACATGTCTAAAATCCTGTTTACATTTTGTTATGTTAGGGTATTGAGTGTTGTTTGATGAGTGAAAAATTAATTTAAAGGCTGCAACAAAATAAATGTGAAAAAAGTGAAGAGGTCTGCAAATTTTCTGAGGAAGATTAAATAAAATTACTGGTTTAATACTGTCTCTTAATTTCAGTTAAAGAAAGAATAAAGTACTAAAAATATGCTTAGAACAATGCAAAGGTACAAAGTAAATATACAGTATACAGCCATTAGAACTTCTATACTATTCAAATTATTATAACAAAATGAAAAAACACACGCATAAAAAGGGGTAATGAATAATATTTGAAATTAGGAAGTAGAGGGCAATTCTAGAGCTACACTTTGTTATTCCTCTAGTTTATATTACCTTGTTTTTCTTATACAGTGAATCCAGATGTAATATTTTGCGAAGCTCATTTCTGTTATTAATACTTAAATCAGTGCGCGGAAGTTCTTCATCCATGCACATAATAGTTTTCTTCAGTCCCTGAAAAAATAAACAGCATAGGCAAATGTTAAAAAGTACCTAGTGAAGACTGATTTTATGTTAAGAGTCTCGTTCAGTCCTGTAACATAAAGTAAATACAACAGCATTGTTATATTCATAACTCCATTATGGTTCAACCACTAATATTCATGTATTCGTTCGTTCGTTCGTTCATTCATTCACTCAAGCAATCAATCAGGCATTATAGTCATGTTTTGCCTGTCCAGTTCTAAGGGCGCTATACAAATTAACAGATTAAACCTTTAAGGTTTTTCTATAACGTTAATAGGCTTCGATGAATCATCTGCATTATTAAATGTAAATTAGGACCATATCATGCGACAATAAGATGATGACAAAAGAAACATCGTACTTATGCATAAAAGTATTAAAAATGCCGACAGCAGCTGTTATAACATACAGTACTTGTATACTGCACAGTTTCTACCTTTCGACTGAGATATTCTCTTACTAACGATGCAGCCACTTCTTCCACAACAGCATTTCCGTTATCCATGTTAATAGCTCATCTGTAAATATTTCCTTTGTAGAAATAAAAACAAACCGAAAATCGCAGCAGTTATTCGTATTTAATTAACGGCACCATATTTCCAACGATCTGCATTTAAATTGCAAGCATACTATTATCACTTCCACCTATTCAAAACCGGCAGTAGCCAGCGGAAGTTCCGCCTTCCAGGTGCCCATTTGACGTCTTGAAAGTCAGTTAGGCGAAATTTGTTTTATTATTGGGTCTTGCACAAGTCCATCGTATTTTAACAGGGGCAGTGCTTCTGTTGCCATGGTGAAGCGTTGTCAGTCGAGTGAGTCAGACAATAATTAGTTTGCCTTTGAGAGGACGTTTAAAAACGATACAGAAGGGATTTAAAAAAAATAAGGCGCGATTACAATTTAATACAAACTGCATTTTAAAGTATTATTTTAGTTGGTATGATTTATACGAAATGACTCTTTTTTATCTCTTTCTTTCTAAATAGGGACATTTATGCAAATATACAAATACTTAAAATCATCTGTCAGCACTGGGTCAGTGAAGGTAAAACGTTTCTTGCCGACTATAAATATGTATTCGTTATACGGTAGCAATGAGTCTGAAAACAATGGAAATAAAAGAAAACTAACGTTTAAACTATATGATATAGTAGTATATAGTAGTCCGCTTCAGCCCGGAGCTGCTCGCGCATCAGAAATGCGTGCTTATTCTAAACCAATCGCACACAATTAAGACACAAGTCTAATACACGAAACCCCTGAAAACAAATATAACAAAGCAAAGATAACAACCTGGACAAGGAACAGTGCATCTCTTTCACAATATCTCTTAGCCCATCTATTTTTGCACACCATGATCGAAAAGGGCTTTGCATATTTCTCCAAAAACTAGTACAAAACAGAAATCCAGATGTGACTGACGTCAGTTCTTTAAAAAGAACGTTCTTTTCAAGCGAAGCCAACTTACGGTCACTAAGTCATGTAATACTTACTGGAAACCTGAGCATCCGAAGAAATCCACATGCACCAGATTTTGAAGGTGCAAGTCAATATTCAACCATGTTCCTATGGTGTATGGCTGATATACGCATTCGGTGTTTATTGTAGTAATTATTTATTTCAGTTTATAATGGTGATCAAATACCTAATTCTCAAAGTGAACATTGTTATAGGTTAATTGTCAACAGATACTGCAAAGACAACCAAAAATAACAAATATTTGCTCTGACAGTCACTTTGAGTTGCAAGTTGTTTTCACTGATTCTTTTTTGAAAACATTTATTAAAACCATGCCAAAGTCATTGAAGTTTGCTGATGCCAGTTTTTAAGTCCTGCTACAAAATTTTTCAATTGATTTACAATCAAAACTTTGACACTTTATGATATTTTTTTGCCTTTGCTTAGTTAGTTTGTTAATTTATCTTTGTTGTTCACAAGTGGAAATTTACTTTGATCCAGTCAGCAGCATATAGGAGCACATCTCTACATACAAGGCATGCAACTTACGTCTCTTTTCTCCAGTGATGATGAGGAGCCTAACAGCCTGCGCTCTTTAGCAGCTTTATGGAATAGTGATGCCTCCAAGGAATCTACCACTAAAAATAACATTGAACAGACAGTAGTAGTTTGGGGTGTGCCAATTGTTTTACTTTGCCTAAACACTATGTAAAGGATTTTGCAGTTATACAGCTGTATTGTAGTACATTCCTTAAGCATTTGATTTCTTCCTAGTATTATTCTCTATTTTCTGTGCAGTGACTGGGAAATGTGGCAGGTTTAATTTAGTCTCATATAATCACTGCATTTTGTGATCAAACAAAATGTTAGTATTATTGTAAAATAAGGTATAGACAAATACTTTGAATCTAAAAAGGGGCAGAAAAAATTCCATGAATGCCCAGCAGAGGTCAGCAAAATATTATAAATGCAGCAGATTACTTTTTTTTTCTTTCTAGCTGGTAAAATAGTAATTTCATTCGTACATCAGATATAGATAACAGCTTGCAATGAAAGTACAGATTTGTATTTTAATACTATTAAGTCTGTATTATTACCTATAGCAAGAAAATGGTACTGATAGATAAGTTTATGGAAACATCCGTTATGATAACAAGAATAACAGTTAAGAAAAAGAAATTAAAAAGGAAACAATGAGCACTCTGACCCAGAATATTTAAAAAAAATTAAAAAATATATTTTGTATGTCTAATATTTAGGAGTTTACTGCATAGTTAATATAACTAAGTGAGCTTCTTTAAAGTGAAATTTAAATATTCCACAAATTGCATACCAGAGCTCCTCAATTACATCCTGAAGGGCCACAGTGACTGCAGGTTATTTGCTTTAACTAATTTCTTAATTCTTGTTTAGAGGATCTGTTCAAATGTTTTTCTTTTAAAATATAGCAATATTTAATTAATACAATTGTAGAATAAGCATTTATATTAGGGGTAAAATGACATTTTCCCTTTATTTTCCTCTTTATTTTTCTGTTTTTGCCCATTCCCTTTTGCTCTCCTGTTTTTCTCTTGGGTGAGGGTTGAATTCTGTTTTGCTTGGCTTTGTGTCTTTTTGTTCCTGCTTTCTTTTTTAATTTTCTAATATTTTTTCTTTTCTTCTTTTTTTTTCTAGTTTGACTATGAAGTCATTTGTTGTATGTGTCGACTTGATTGTATGCAATGTTATTTCATGCAATGTTATTTTCTTTAAATAAATGAAAATGAAACAAAATAGTGTATTTACTATTAAAGGAGTAGTATTTTGGCTTAGTTTTAGTTAACTCACTTTACAGGTTTCAATGGTTGCCTGTTTTCTTTACCAGCCATCAGTTTATTTTAAGGTGTAAATTAGAAAGAAACCACCAGCTCTTCAGATAACATGTATATATGTATCATGACAAATCTGTGTTAATAAAATGCTTTGAAATAAATGAGAGAGAAGGGATGGACCACAAGGGACAAATCTGACCATGAAACATTGATAATGTTCACAGAAAGTGAAAAATCCACAACTTGATAAAGATTTGTCTTAGAAAAAATAAAAGCTCTAACAAGCCATATAATTAAATCCCAAGTTGTATTATCTCTTAGGCCTGGCTTCTAATTATGAAACTGGCTGGAATGGCAAGTTGCAGCCACTGAGGCCCTCCAGGACCTTAATTGAGGAGCACTGCAGTATACTGCATTGTTCTTAGATAAACTGCCAAAATGAAGACAGCTACAGTAATACTTGGACTGACTTTCTTCTCTTATGGTGTATTTCTGCCTAGATAAATTTACTCCTATGGTTCTAACTTTTTTACTCCATCACCATATTCTTTGTGCCTGTCCAACCTTTGGCTCACAATGTTCAGCATTTAATGCCATAAAAAGATTTAGAGGATTGTATTATGGAAAAGCCTACATTCTAAGCTATATGCATAGCTTTTAAGATAAAAATAGTTTTTACTAGGCATATACAGTATGTAAGGCCCTTCTGCTTCACCACATCATTTTTTCCAACTAGCTACCTCCACAAATATGTCTATATATGTCTGTAATTTTGACCCAAGTATTTTAAATGAACAGGGCAGGGGCCCTTCTCACACGTAGTCCAGTTTATGGTCACAGGGTTCTGGCTGGAACCTAATGTGAAAGCATTGATCCTAAGGCTGACACCAGTCCAGAGGCAGCAGTATTTCTTTTTTTATTGAATTTATTAAAAGCATATAACATTCCATACAATCAAGTCAAACGTAACAAAACTAAAATCAAATCAACCCCCATCCATGACAAAGAGAGGAAGGCCAACAACCAGAGCAAAACTGTTAAGTCTAGTAAAGAGAGAAAGGCTTTTTTTCCCCCAGTATAAATGCTTACTCTGAAATGTTATTGATTAAGTCCTGCCAGGTTTTAAAAAAGTTTTGAACAGATCCTCTAAGTGAGAATTTCATTTTTTTCCCATTTCAAATAATATATAACATCACTTACCCACTGACTTAAAAGAGGTGGGTTAGGATTCTTCCAGTTGAGCAAGATAAGTCAACAAGCTAATAGTGAAATAAAGACAATTACAGTTTGTCCTTCTCCAATTTAAGCCCATCTGGGAGTCCACCAAACACAGCTGTTAGTGGATTAGGAGGCATGGTGACACCAAGGCTGTCTGATAAGCATTTAAAAGTTTTTGTCAAGAATGATGTTAATTTGGTACACACCCAAAACATGTGGCCCAGTGAAGCTGGAGCTCGATTGCAATGTTCACAGGTTGGATCTTGCCCTGGAAACATCTTGGATAATTTCAAACTGATAGATGTGCAGCAGTTTTTCTAACAAAGTTAAGTGGCACACACACACACACACAAAGCCGCTTTAGACCTGGAAATTAACCAAACACACAAATACACATCTTCAGGATGTGGGAGGAAAATCAGAGAACCTAGAGAATAGACAACACAGACATATGGACACCATGCAGACCTTACATCATCCATGTCTTGGTGTGTATTTGAACATGGGATGTTGGGTTGCCAACCACAGCACTATGGTGTTTCCCCTTTGTACTGTACGTACATTTTATTTTCTTCGTTAATACGATTCAAGACTCATTTTCTTGAATGTCTCCCATTGATATTATTTTCCCTCTAGTTCAGTCTCTAGCTTGCATTCCTGTCTATTGAATTAAGCAGTTTAATATCTAACTAATAGAAGTATGAGCTAAATTTAATGTCTATCAAATGGCCATATGCAGTAATCTGATCTTTGTCATTCATCCATCCATTATCCAACCCACTATATCCAAACACAGGGTCATGGGGGTCTGCTGGAGCCAATCCCAGGGTGCAAGACAGGAAACAAACCCTGGGCAGGGCGCTAGCCCACTGCAGGGCACACACACACACCCACCAAGCACAATTTAGAATTGCCAATGTACCTAACCTGCAACTAACCTGTTTACATAATCAGTTGGAGGTGTGCTGTTGTGAAACAACCATCTAATGTGACATACCCAATGACTAACTCCTAGAAAATAAAACAGGTTTAACATTGTCTTTACTTGTAGGGGTGGGCTTTGTGTGCATGAGACCTGACAATCAATGAATGCTCATTCAGAAGATCAATTCATTTAATGTAGTGACGAGGAATAAGGAACACAGGTGTTTTGGATATCACATGCAAAACAGAAGTCCCAAATGTGCTAGAAGGTCAGCACATTGTCAGTAAATGTGACATGGGCTATGATCTTCAGTCATTTAAACTGACATGATGGAGCAGCAAGATCAAAGACTATGGTTCGGCAAATCTGACATACAACACGACTAGATGTTGCATAGCATGACACTGGCTTAATTGGTATATGAGTAGATAATGGTGATAATTTACCAATCCTGGCTTTTTGCTTCTAGGACCAATGTTTTAGTAATTGGGACTGGAGAGTATCTGTTTCTTTTTCTAAAACCTAATGCATTTAAAAGCACTGTGTATTGTATCTCCTTATGCTCTTGTGAAATTCTAAAAACAATATTGGTAATAAATGTTTACAAACAATTTTCCACAATGTGAAATCAAATTGCTTAGTTTTTATCATCATCCCTTGACTCTAATGGCATTATTTTCAAAAGAATTTGAGAGATTAAAAAGGCATTACAGTCATTATTTAAGAGAGCACCAGTTTTCGAAGACTGAAAAAATAGTTTTGATAATTTCTATTTCATAATGGGTTTTATTATTGTTAGCTGACCTGTAATCTTGTTGGTTCACTTACGTTTTAAATTTGTTTTTTATAAGGTACCTTGTAATTATGCTTGCTCTGCTACATGCTATAAAGACTGATAGAGTTGATAATGCCTTTCACTATAAAATAATATTTTGTACAAACCCTGGATCTGGACCTGAGGAGGACATACTCTTTTGGAGGCCATGGACAGTTAAAGGTGGTGGGGATGCCCAGAAAAACTGGCAAAATAAACAGACCTGTGAAGAGTGACAAGAGGTGCAAACATGGCACACTAAGAAAGCACTGTATTCAGTGTCTCCTTGCTACTGAGGACTGTCAGCCTGTGTGTGGCTGCTGGTGAGCCTTGGATGTTGACCCTGGCTTTGAGTTCGCTCTGGGAAACGGGGTAAAGTGTGGCAGTTGGGATGTCCTTAAAATTGAGTGGAGGAGGGTGTGCGGGCCCAGGGGATGAAGCAGCTTGCAGTGTGTAGCATCATAGGACCAAACAACATGATGAAGGTGTCTCTGAAAAAGGTACATTTTAGGGCCACACTAGCGGTCTGGCATAAGATAGCTGAATCCATTCCTCTATCTCCGACACCAATTAGATCATTACGGTGTTTTCATATTACATATTACGTAGTTTTTATAGTGTACCCGAATATATAAGAATATAGCTTAGAAACTCAGCATCACTGACAATCTTAAACCATAAACCAATTTTCATTGTTGTGCTAAGCTAGTGAAAATGTAACTTTAACCCAGAATTATTTTAGTCCCAAAATACTTGTCCCCAATCTTTCCACTCCTTTGGCTTTTCCTCTTTTAATTAAGCAAACGAGCCAATAGAAAAATAAAATGCATTTGTGTCTACAGTCTTTTATAGGGGATTCTTTAACATTTTCAAATAACAAATATCAGGTGATAGGCCTGAGTTTGGTCAAACTTAGGCTAGGAGAGTTGGAACATAAAGCTTCGAATACCAGAGAACTAACCTTGGGCTGGGTTTGGGATGATTAAGCTGAGTAATAATGATATCCTGTAACATTTTCTTCAATATATATGCAGTGTTCTCCCCAGAAATTTTTACCAGCCGGGTGGCAAGAAAAAGTAGCCGGGTGGGGCGGGACAGGGAAATTTGGTGGTGGGGAAAATTAAGTATGCACTATTTTTATTAGTTAATTATTATTAATTATTTTCCAAAGCTCAATATGACTTCCTTTTTTAAGGTTTGACACTTGTGCCAGAATATTTTTATTAAATGTAAGAAGTATCAAATTCAGGATCCTGCAACCCTAACAAAAATTTTAAATAACAATTGTTGTGACATAAACCAAGAGGCACAATTATTGTCGCTGTCGGTAAGAAAAGTGAAAACAATGAAAAAAAGTATAGGAAACCTTTTGAAAAAAAATTAAAAAATATTCTTCAAAGCCAACTTGCATATGCAGAAGGTGTCTTCAGTTAAATATTTATTCTTCTTTTCTTCCTAGAGGCCCAGTTGTCTGCAGCTTTCCCATAATCAAAGTCCCCAGGATCTGGGCCCTCCAAGGAGATCACTCATCGTACACTGTCGTAGTGACTGTACTGCAAACTCATCAGACAGCCATCTAGTGTCACTGGCCATTTTCAGCTTAATCTAGAGAATGTTCAGAATATTTTGAATTTCCGTTAAACCAGCCATCCTAACTGAAGAATTTTAGAAAAAATAGAATAGCTGCCTTAAGATGTTCAGTTTTGTTAAATAAGGTACAACAACTGCTGCTTGGGCACTTGCAAGGGCCAACCGGCGGTTTACACAGTGGCAGTTGACCAAGAGTCCAGATGTTTTATCTCTAAGCAGTTTTGCCACACCTTTCTGTTTCCCAATCATGACAGCCGCTCCATCTGACCCTAGTCCAACCAGATTAGCAGTTTTCAAGCCTAGAGTGTCCATAGTCTCACTCAGTGTGTTGGTTATAGTCTCCACTTTGCCATCAATCATATTGTGGGTTGATACAAAACTAATTCTGACCTCTTTAGTGACCTGGCAAACATATTTAATGTAAATAATTAATTGTTTTACATCTGAGATATCTGTGGTTTCGTCACACAGAATACTGAAAAATTTTTCTGTGTGTATATTTTTCAGTATGTTAGATTTTATTTCTGATGCTAAGACATCCAGCAGCTCTTGCATTATTTTTTCAGAGGTGTAATGTGCATTTTTACCAAAATTGAGATGTTGTAAAAAGGAACAACCTATTTCTTTACAGTGTTCCAACAGCTTTTCAAACAACGTTGTATGTGGCAACTCATTTTTTGCCAAACAACGCATGGATCATAAAGCTCCCACAAAGGCATCTCTCTGTAAGTTATTTAACACAGATACAGATCTTTCAATTTGACCAATTCCAGTTTGCTCTAGTACACACTTTCCTAAAAGATCAGCAGAAGACTCGATGTGCGTTTTACTTTTTTCATGGTCCAGCAAGCTTTCTTTTCGAATTCTTGTGTATGGCACGTTTACCTAAAGTAACCCCTCCTTGGGGGGTGTTTATTTGGGTATTTCATGCACAATGAGCACCACATAACATTTTCTTTGACCATTAGCCAATCAAAATATTTAAACCATTGTTTGTTTATGCCGGATAAGCTGTGCTTAGATTTATCAAATGGCAGAGTGTGTGCTGAAGAGACTTCCCCTGATGGACCAACCTCTGCAATGTCTTTGTCTAAAATTGCCACATGAGGAGTTGACGCTGCACCTTCATTAATTTGTGATGTCTCTTTTCTGAAATAACTGAGCAGTGTTGTTTTCTGAACACTTCTTTTTGCTCATGTTGGTAAAACGTTTGAAAAAAATGTAAAGTACCTATGAATAAGACTTTTGAGTGGGAAAGGGAGAGCCTATTGAATATTCAGTCCACACTTGTGCTACTGCAGGTACGCATTCTCGACATTTCCACTTTAATCTCGACGCTTATGTCGAAAAAAAAGTTGACATTTCTACTTTATTCTTGACGTTTATCTTGAATTTAAATTCGACATTTTGACTTTATTCTCGTAGTTTGTCATTATAGTAGAACACCATAAACTAAACTTCATCTTAAAATGAATGCTTAATTTACTAAATTTTCTCCAACCCCCTCATAAGTTATGTAGCAACATGTCAACATGTTGACTTTATTCTCATCATAAGCATCAAGATTAAAGTGGAAATGTCGAGAATAAAGTCAACATCTCGACTTTATTCTCAACATACAGTTTTTTTTCTTCACTTTGTCCGTATTTTTTTTTTCTTCACCGTGGCCCTAATACGCTTCCGTACATAACCCTCAGCAATTCAGTGACAAAACTTTTGCTCAGGACACAGTGTGTGCTGCAAGGGTTTCTTCACACTTTTTGCAATATGGACGCAGGTCCAAATATGAGCAAATATAAG
>JANRMT010062817.1:30009993-30025743 GCA_026402145.1 Polypterus bichir lapradei
TATATAGGTTTGCTATGTAATGTACGAGAAGGGAGCTGCTGTACGCTATGCCGCACTATACAGACTGCGCTGACGCTGAGAACAGAGATATCACTTCCTGACGCCTTTTTTCTGATATCTGACAGACTAGTTCAACTAGATGTTTAATTTTATCAGTCCTCCTCTTGCCCGCCCACCTCCATATCCTCCTTGCTTGTGAAGTGCCGTCGCTCCTGCTATTAGCATGTACAGCGCCCTCTCGCCCGCCCACCTCTCCATACTCCTTGCTACTGTATTAAGCTGCTACACCCCCGCTATTACCATGTACATTGCGCTCTCGAAACCCCACCTCCCCATACTCTTTGCTTGTGAACTCTGTTCCGCCTTGTCCACGCTATTAGCTTTAGCAATATTTGCCCACCCGCCCGCTCATCCCTTGCTATCTCTGCAGCTCATTAGATCTGCCTGTGCCTGCAGATCTGCGGATGTCATCTCACAATGTCATGCGAGATGACAGCCGGGCGCTCAACTAAATTAGCCGGGTGGAGCGCCCGGCTAAAAGACGCTAGGGAGAACACTGATATGTTTTCAGAAACGGTAAAATGTCAGCCTGCCCTTTAGCAGTGATGAGAACCTGCTGCTTTAAAAAAACTGATGCATTTCAAGTAGCCTCATCTCTCTTTCCCTGAATAAGAAACTTTTTGCTATGTTTTTGATTGAGGAGACCTATTCTGTATCTACGAAAAGGAGCCATCTGAGAATATTCACACATATTTTGCTGTTGCTATGGGACTGAATGAAGATTTAATCCACTGTTTGGGAAAAATCATCATCCCAGATCCTCTTGATCCCATGTTCACTTTGTCAATAATATACAAAGGCCCTTAGAAGTCCAGCAAGTATATAAAATGTATTTAGCAAAGACATTGAAGAAGCATTCTAAGCAGGATGTTAGTCCTTCACTGTAATCACAGATATGCTAACAATGCTTTGTCCAGACAAAGCTTTTATAAATATGAATATACAAGAGCATCTCTAGCATGGCTGATAGCATGCAAGGCTTTAGGCAAGCACAATTAATTAAAAGATAAAGCAGGATGATCAAGACATGAATAATTAAATATAACAACGGTGCTTAGACTCAGGGTCAGAGACAGCTTCCTACAAAAATAAATAAATAAATAATAATAGTAATAATAATGCTGAGAAACAAAACTCAGTGTAAACTATTTTTGTTGTAATGGAAAACATATGGCATCTGTACAAGGATAAGTTCAACACAGTTGCATCTCTTAGAGCAATATTTGCTTATTTAACAAAATTAGAAAAGCTTTGTGAGCCTACAAGTCCAAGATCCTAAAGTGTTGTAAAAAGATTCTCTCCAATACCCACCCATAATGTATGATCCTATGCATCAGTTTGTACTTGCTGTTACTGATTTTGATGCAAATATATATTGTTTATAGATTAAAACCTAAAGTAAGTGTCTTTGTCTGACTGCTACTAGAAAGCAGGGAGGTTAGTTTGTTCATTCCTTGTGTAACTGTGGTATCTTAATGGGACAAGGGGATGGATTTATGAAGCCCTATATTGTTGGTAAACTGGGTTAAGATAAGGGGTTACAGGTAACAGTTACATAGTTTTGACATTTCTTCCTATACCCCATCTGGAAAAGAATCTAAGAAGCTAGTTGTTTTCTTTTGTGTTAGGTGTATTTCACAGGTGATCTGATAACACAATAAAGCACTGAATTTCCACCATTTATTTATAAGTGTGGCTGTTGCCCAGTACCTCAGAGATGGTTTTGTTTTTACTAAGTTGCTCGGTCCCAGGATCAAACATGTGCTTTTGGTAAAGGAATAATCCAGAGGTTTCAAGGTAAGGTTCATGTTTGACTAGTGTCACAAACTCCACAAAAAGTCATAGCAAGGTTTGGGGCAGCCACCCGCATATTTGGTTTCCTGGCTGCAAATTGCAAGTAAATGATAGCACTGATATGCACAAAACCGGGTCCAAAACAGAACTGCGGGAATAAGGAAAAGGTGGAGGCTTTTAAAGGAAAAGACAGGAAGTGAAGTCAGAGGGGTCGGGCTCAGAAGGGTCTTCAGCCATAGGCTCAAGCCCGGACGTGACATCAAAGGGGCTGGAGCCGACAAGGTCTTCCTCCATAGGCTCAAGTGACGTCAACTGGGCCAGGTGGAATCTCCCGTGAATGGTCTGCAGGAAAGCGAGAAAAAGAATCAGTGCACTCTGCCACATCCCAGTCTGACTCGGAATTGCCCTTACTCAAGCCCTTTAGCAGCATCCCATGTGCATGTGTGTGACACTAGTAATACTGGCTGATCATGTGTTAGGACAGTGGCAGTTTACTGTGTGTTGGTAAGCTATGCAAGTAAAAATGTCACTGTAGTCTGTACTTGTGACAATGAACATGAAATGTATTTAGACATTTTCTCTGCTTTGAACCACCTGTAAAAATGTAAAATCTCAAATTCTTCATTTTTGTCACATCCATTGCAATATACAGTGGGTAACCATTGCAAACGATAAAGCTGTGTCTCAAAATGAAATTAAGCTCACTAAAATATAATTCCCAATATATTTTTAGAATTTTGGGGAATTGAATAATATGCCAGAAGCAGAGGTCCAAGGCAGGAACCAACCAAGAATGCACTCCACTACAGGACACATACACACACTCACTCACACTGGGTCAGAATCACCAATTAATCTAATACACGTTTTTGGGATGTGAAATGAAAACTGGAATACTCAGTGAGAAGCCCATGTAGCCACATAGACGATAATCTAGTTTATTGGAGATTTATTGGAGCCCTACTAACCACTGCAGCACAGTGTCTCCCAAACTCAATTTCAATCTAATTATTCTTAAATTCCATTTAACGACACCACTAGAATGTATTACATATGTCTGTCCAGAGAATTGTCCACATTTAGAAATATACAGTAGGTAAAATAAAATGCAAAATAATTTTCCTGGAAACTGGAAAATAGTTGCCTGGTATATTTTTATAATTATTTTGTTCTGGGGGAGTTCCTTTCCATAAGTTTTAATGGAGAATACCCTGTGCAAAAGGTTCTGTTTTTAAGAATGTTTCAAATTTAAAGAGTTACTATCCAACTGAGTACTGTTTTTGTAACACATGAAATATACCCAGTAATACACACACTCACATAGACTCCATACAGAAGGTATCCCCAACAGAAGAATGCTACCCAACAATTAAAAACAGCATAATTACGACTAAGAGGTTAATCGATATCTGTGGACTTTTGCTTTACAAGGTAGTCCAGGCTTACACAAGATGTCACTCATCACTTTTAGTCATCTTGCTGAACAGTTCTGTCTAAATCTTTGTGGCACTATTTAAGCACTCTGGGCCATGTAATAAGATGAAGAATGCCACATAAAAAACTATTTGTTGTGGTACAGTGCAATAGATGCTCTTTCTTTCCCTCTCACTCTGTCATTTTTTCACTCACCACATGCATCCACTTCTGACACTTCCTCTTGTTACACTTGCTGTTTCCCACCTTCTGAGCCAGCTTGACTACATTTCAATAATAATGATCTGAAAATTGTATGGTTGCCATCTGGGTCTAATGAGTTACTTCTACTTGAGTCTCTCTCTGCTTCATCAGCAGTAACCTAACCCCTTGAATTACATGGCAAATGTCATTGCAGGAATTTACATATCACCGTGTGCTTTTGCATCTTGTCAGCCCTCAGCTTTTCTCTCTTGTTTTGAAGCAGGCAAATAAATATAATAAAAGAGAGAAAACTTTGCTGATTAATGTAGTGAAGAAGAAAAACTATTTTAAACATTTGTTCGGTTTTATTCATTATCATAACTATAATGTATTAGAAAGACTTATTTTAATTATTTTGGTAGAAGTAATAGTAGTAGTAAATATCAGGCATGTGCTTTGTTGGAGAGAATTTTAAACAACAAAAGTAAACAGAATTTATACTGTGTCTGCAAATGTAATCTTTGCAACTTTCCAGAGCAAATTCTGTAGAAATTAATTTCTTTTTTGTTAGAAGTAGCAGTAGAAAGAAACTCCAACCAGAACAAGTGCTTATTTTAAACAAAAGTCTGTAACATCTGTTGATTGGATTATTTTGATTGACATCACATATTTCTCATGCCTAAGGCGATGGCTTTAATCCATTGGAAATGAAAAATTTTAATTTTCTCACATTCTTCTCATCACTGTATAAGTTCTGCTGCTCATGCACAAAAGTCCCACAACCAACCAGGCACTGGAAATGGCTATGATCCAAAGTTAAGTGTATAGCCATTGTAGTAGATCTGGCTGCACTGGGTTTCTTTTCCTAGACACTTAAAAAAATAATTTCTAAATGATCAATGAAGCCAACCTGTGATGGAGAAAATGATTTTATCATTGGAAATAGCATTGGTTGAATGTTATTTCACAGTTAAAATTTTTAATCCGAGGACCAAAATAAAATCAGTACTTTACTGAGACCCAAGAAGAAGATTATTACATTAATGATTGTTGAGCCATAGATAGATAAATAACAATGAGCACATAATAAAGAAACAGTAAGCATTTTTGTTCCTATTAAAGCACAATTCTCACATGAAGACTAGTTAAAGAGAAAACGGGAATCAAACATATACTTAATAAAACAATAATTATAATTCCTGAGGCATATCACTGCCAGTATAAATTCTTTGTGCAAGATTTAGTAAAGCTGAGAGAAATATACTCTTCTTTATAATGGGTGAGGAGTGAGATTATGATGATTTTTAAAATATAGTATAATTGGTCACTCAATACAGTCACTTGACACATAATGCCAAAATAAGCAATGAAGTAGTCAAAAATAATTAATCTTGTAAATAGTGTTTTTTCAAATGAGCTTCACCAAAAAAATACATGCTTCTAAATGAGTTGGCAAATTGTTCTGTATCTTATTTTTGATTTAACAATTCATAACAATATGTATAAAAGTTGAGTTGTGTAGCTAAATTATTCCAAACACAACATATATGCTATATGTCTTATTTATAAACGTCTACGCATGTGTGTGTCTGTCTGTCTGGCCCAAAAGTGAGAGGTGGAGTCGGGGTAAGGGCTCCACCTCCGAGGATACACAAGCGAGGCCAGCACATCGACAAAACAAAACCTTCAAAGAAAGAGTCACTCGCTTAGTGGCTAATACAAAAGCGAGGTGAGCACATCGGCAAAACGGTATCCCTTTTACATTTTCTCCTGCTGCTAATACGCAAATAAGGTGAGCATGTCGGCAAAATGGAACCTCCGAAGTAAGACAGTCGGTTAGCCACTAATACACAAGCGATGCGAGCACTTCGGCAAAACGAAACCTCCTAGGAGAGAGATGCCCAGAGTAGTTCCTTTTAATTACCTGACATTTCTACATTTCAATTTTTTTTCTGACGATTTCAATAGTTTCTAGGACCCCGTGCTTTTTACAGCATGGGCTTACACAGCTAGTATTATATAAGGGTAATCGGATAAATCTTGACAGAAAATTCAGCGAACAGCCCAGTCTAAAATGTTTAATGAAATGGGCTGACATTGGGTTGCATACACAGCTTTACAGAATGTTTCACCTTTTGATGTTAACATGGTGTTCTTACAGTTTGGTGTGGTTCAACAAATACGTCCTTCACTCTACCAGTAGATTGAATTTTACTGAACCATTTTACAATTGCAAGAAGGAATGCTTCCTCACCAAGGCGCACTAAACTTAACAAATAACTTCTTTGCATCTTTGCATGATACAGATTTGGACCAAATTATATCATTACAGTAAACCTGTGATGAGGCACTGATCAGTAGTCCATGGCCAATGAAACAGCATTTAGCATGCAACACTGCCACAAAACTATATATACTTAAAGCCTATTGACTCCCCCACCCCACTCTCCCCATGACACACCGAAAATCCTCACATCCTTGACTTTTACCTGTTATTTTAATTTTGGCATTTAAAGCACCATCTACCTCACAAGGTCAACTGTCATTCCTTCCTCACTCCTGTTTCTTGTATGCGTTTTCACTTATCAATCATCTTAATTTTGATTGTTTCACAGGTTGTGAGAGATGTAGTGTCATAGTTTCACACAATGTGATACAGGAAGAGTGTAAAACAATACACTCAACACCCAGTCATACCTGACTATGCCACCTAGTGTGAAAATGGCACCAGGACCAGACTCTACCAAAACCTAAGTTCTGTCTGATTGTGCTGGTATGGTAAAGTTCCAAACACACAAGACAAGTTTACAAATACACAATGATTTATTTCATTAGGCCCCAGATCAAACTTAAAGAAACCAAGCCACTAAAAAATAAAAATGCAATTCCTCAGAGAAGGATGGCCATGAAGTACTGGACACTTCTACCGTAGTTCCAGAATACTGGTTGGTGCAGCCCCAAACACTCTTCAGGTAGTAATGCCAGTACATATGTGGGCAGCTGGATCTACAAGCAAGCAGATAGATACTCTCCAAGTAAAATAGGAATATCACAATTGAAGTTTCAAACCATACAGACCAAATTATTGATTTATATATCATTAAAACAATAAAACCATCTCCCACTCAACTATTCAATACAATCAAAAAGGAAATGCACAGCAATCAATACATAAAATCAAAAGTGAAGAGAAAAAGAACACAAAGAAAAAAAAATGAATACACGCAAACCAAACATGTGCCCAACACAAAGTAATCGAGACAGTTCTACAGAGATTTTAACTTTATATAAATATATCTTGTAGGAAAGAACACAGACAACTGTGAAGTGTTGGGGTACCCGTAGGCAAACCCCATATGATTCAAAGAAAACGTGTGTTATAAATATGTTAAAAGAAAAGAAAAAAATCTGTTGTTGCAGATACAAGTTTCCAAATAGACTACTCAAGATGGCAGAGATTCCATTGATAAAGACTTTCGGCAGGAAGTGGTGGGTCCAGGCAGGAGGACACTGGAAGTGACATCAAGGTTATTAAAGCCATCAATCTTCCAGTGTTAGAGGAAGAGGTAAGGTGTTAGTCAATGGTGCCCTTTTGTATTCCGATGGGAAATTACCATTGTCTGAGCCTATAAGCTGCCCCCAATATTCACATGTGTGACAATCTCTAAATGAGATGTCCATTGGTTGCCCAGTTACTCTCCCCCATTTGCCTTTAAGTCTCCACACATTGGAAAACATGTCTGTTCAACTTGTAAGGCTATTGAGTTGTCATCAGTCGCAATGAAACACTGCTTTCCTTGTTTCTCAGTTCACACGCTTGTCCACTTTGTCTGTTCTGCTTCAGATTTACTTCCAGCGCGTGAAAAGTTATCTTGCTTCTCCATGCTGCTTGTCTAGTTCATGGCAACTACCCCAGAAATCATGCTGCTCCCCACTCTTGTCCTTCTAAAATACCTAAAATTAAGCTTCAACACAATCACAGAATGCACAACACACCTACCCTTATTATCCAATGACACCCTGTGTTTCAGATTATAACACAAATGCCCTCATTGCCCAAAGGCAACTGTCATCAAGAGTAATTAATTAAATATGAAACACTCTAA
The DNA here is from genome assembly GCA_026402145.1 of Polypterus bichir lapradei. Lineage (NCBI taxonomy): Eukaryota > Metazoa > Chordata > Cladistia > Polypteriformes > Polypteridae > Polypterus > Polypterus bichir. The sequence continues at coordinate 30,017,571 of JANRMT010062817.1, forward strand.
AACAGGTTGAAGGTAATACTCATAGTCAATATCCATATATTTAAATAAATTAAATCATTCATTTAACCCACTTAACCCCAGTTCTTACTTGTATATGTGACAGTAGTGTCGTATATAGTTTAAGAAATGTAAACTACTCCATGCCCCGAACTGAAATCGATTCAATATCAAAAACCATCATACATACCTTCTGAAAATTTCTGCAACTTTCCATCCATTTACCAGCCATGCTTTATCCAATTCAGGGCTGCAGGGATTCAGAAACTGTTTATGAAGCACTAGAGCTTGTAAATTGAGTGACTTCCATCCATCCATCCATTTTCCAACCTGCTGAATCTGAACACAGGGTCACGGGGGTCTGCTGGAGCCAATCCCAGGGCACAAGGTAGGAACCAATCCACCACAGAACACGCCCACCACACACTAGGGCCAAATTAGAATCGCCAATCCACCTAACCTGCATGTCTTTGGACTGTGGGAGGAAACCCACGCAGACACAGGGAGAACATGCAAACTCCACGTAGGGAGGACCTGGGAAGCGAACCCGGGTCTCCTAACTGCAAGGCAGCAGTGCTACTACTGTGGCACCGTGCTGCCCAAATTGAGTGACTTACATTTTGAAACTTCAGAAATCAAAATATATTAGTGTAAGAATTCCAATGTATGTATGATATCTGGAGGTAACAAATAACTTTAAAAATAAACAGCGTTAGAGTTAGATTGTGTGTTTGTTGTTGTTACTGTTTGAGCTGCTTCTATTTTTGTGTCTAAATAACAAATAGTAATAAAGTACTTAAACAGAACTGTCAAAAGATATTCAGTTCAGTTTTTTGTGATTACAATTTACAGAACAAGGAAAAAAATATTTAGCCTTACTGAAGCACAAGATGAAAATCAGATGCTACAATATAATTTGCTGAGTACCTCTAGTCCACTTCCCAAACTGATTTAATTCTTAAACCAAGCTTTTATTGATGATCCATGGTGGTCTCCTTTCTTGACACACTGAGTTCAAATTCATATTATCCTGTACCTCAAAAAAAAAAAAGGTTCAGAAAATGAACGGCTGGATGTATGCATACAAGCATGAACTGAAGAATTGATTTTACAATTTTTAAAGGTGAACAAATTTCAAAGGCACTGTCAGAAGAATTTGTGTGTTCACTGCTTCTGCAGTATGTTAATAATACATGATTTTCTTTTGTGTTGTTGTTCTACTTGTGAATCGCCAAAGCATTGTAGGGCTTATTGACCTTTAGGATTCAATGATATTGATAAGAAGCCTTAGAAACATATATTATGGAATTTCTATGAAGAGAAACATCTATCAATCTTTATTTTCTGAATCCACCTTTTCCCATTATGTGATTTAAGGAAACAGGATTCTGTTCCAAAAGAACCAAACATGGAAGGAATACATTCTGCAGAACAAATAATACCTAATTAGCGAGTAAAAGCCAATTAAGAGACACGTCATTTAACCTTTCACGTGTCTTTTGGATGCACAAGAAAGGTGGAGTAAGGCAGGAGTATGAATACTCTTCATAAATACAGTAAGGACTAGAATCACGTACCTTCAGCTATGAGGCAAAATAGACCACTGTGAGAAGATTAGTTTTACCATACTGATTATTGTTTGATTGTGATAGCAGTGCTGCTCAGTATGAGACAAACAGCAGGTTCAGATATTTGGTGTGTGTGCCTGGCTGAGGAGCATGATAATATATAAAGTAGTCTTATTTCTATGAGCCAGATATTTACCCAAGACTTTTAATGATTAACTATTTTGGGATCTTTGAATTGTACTTGATGGCAGAGGGGTGTTACTAGAATATACCATTTATCTGTGTGCTGATTGTTGTAATTGAAATGCTTTCCAGATATTATATATAAATGAACCTAAATGATAAAGGAAACAGTTTATTTAAGACTAACCAGTCTTGCCGTGGAGAGTGTAGCTGTTTATATGGTGAGGCTCCACCACTGGTGTAAATAAAGGACACCCATCTTAGATTCATTGGTAACGATGACTTTAAACTATTCTTTTTCTGTAAAAGGAGGCTCAGGTCAGGTCAGGTTGGGGAGCATGCACTGGTATAGCGTTTTGCCGCACCCATCACATGACAAAATAGCTTGGGATCCTGGTTGGCAACACCCCAGGCAGACACACAGTCCCGTCCCACCCAACAGAAATAACTATCTATCTGCCGCAGCCAGGTGTTATGTGGCCGTTGACTTGGCCTGGTCCAGCCACTCGGGTCCTTAACAGTGAGGATCCTGCGAGCCGGATCACCCTCGGGGAATCATGTAACGTGACCATAGTGCTGTAACTGATGCTCCCTCACAATGCAGGTAATGTGCGTCAGTCGGGACTCTGTGAGCAACCGCTCATTTGACACAAAGTCAAACCAGCAGTGCGCAAGGATTCTCCAAAGAGACACACTACCAAAGGAATCCAGTCTTTCTCTCAGGTCACTGGATAGTGTCCACGTCTCACAACCATATAGCAAGACAGGCAGCACTAAGACTGCCTGGACCCTCATCCTTTTGCATAGATATCAGGAGCACCACACAACCCTTTCCAGCAACCTCATGACACCCCCATGCTCTCCCAATCTGTCCACTGATTTCATAGGAGGAGTCACAAGAGGTCACCAGAGACATGAATGTCACTGCTGAGGTAAGCAAACCTCTCGACAAAGTCAACACACTTTCCACAGACAGACACACTGCTGATGGCTGTGCCTAAGAGGTTATTAAAGGCCTGGATCTTGGTTTTCATCCAGGACACTCACAAGCTCAGACACTCAGACTCCTCACTCAGTCTCTCAAGAGCCCTGATCATTGCCTCTATTGACCGGAGGATAAGTCAAAAAAATTACCAATGATAACCCATCAAATTATTAAACTCATAAAAACATTTCAGTGCATTGTCCCGTAAATCATTTCCTTCTTCAGCATATTTTTGTGTGGAAATAGTGTTTTATTTTAGCAATTTATTTTTACTTAATTTCTTCTTGAATGCATATTTTTTCATAGTAATGTTGGATTTCTTTGCAATGTAATAATAGACTTTGTGAAAATTGGGCTCCACTAGGAATGGTTCATAGCCGTTTAAGAATATAAGCCTAACAGTTTGGAAATTTACTTGATGTCCAAGTGTACTTATTTTTTGTGTATTTTTAGTAATAAGTGTAGCAGCAGTAATTCATGGTCAAATCATCTCACAATGTGAATTTAAAAACTAATTTCAGCCTGCTGCTCACTGTTTATTTCATTACACTTTCCTCTTACATTACTTGCACACTGAGCAAATTCTATAGGGGTATAAAATGAGGCAAGGTAGGAACGTTATCAAAAAGTACTGTAGTATCTGGTCACAAAATGCAGATTTTAAAGCAAAAAATCCATATATTGTAGTGTAATTTTTTTTCAGCCCTTTGAGTTAAATATGTGAGCTTGCCTCCAGCTGTCACAAAGCAGTACATTTAACCACCATAAAATACCAATCATCAGCTGCAGAAAGTACTCAGTAGAGGACAAATTGTTTCCCTAGGGCTGATTCACAATCCAGCTTGATCGCTGTTTTTATTCACCAGATATATAGGAACAATAAATTAATCAATGGTTAAAGACTTTTGAAGAAAAATGTGTTCAGTATGAATTATTACATATTTTAAGATGAAGTTCAGTTTGAATTTTGATACAAAAATATTATTATTCAATCCTCAATAAAGTGAAGGTTTTATAAGATATATCATTATTGCTATATGTATTTTTCTGTTATGGTGCCCCAACAAGTTTTCACTCATCAACATTTTTTCAGTATGAATTGCTTTTAGTATTTTACATTTTTGACCAGCTGTAGATCTTGTAGCACTGATAAATAAGTTAATAATGTAGTTTCTTAACCATATTAGCTTAGTTTGTATATTGCACAGTGGTTAGCACTACAATCTTATGGCTAAAGATTCCATTGTACAAGTTCACACTTAACAAGAGGTAGCTCAAAGTTCAGTTCACACATATTAAAATGAACTAGTTCATGTTCTATATAAGATTATCACCTGGATGCACTGGGATGCATCATCAGTGATGTATCCTGAGGTCATCAGGCATTTTGGGTCTCACAACATCATACACACTCACTCAGGTGACCCAGCCGCGGTTGATTAATCCCTAACTTGCGTCCCAGTAGCGATCCACGATCAGCCCTTTTTACCCAAAGCCTCCTTGAAGCTTTCTCTGCGGCTTCACTTGCGGATTTAATGGCCCTCTTTTTGGCCGCTCCTGTAATGCCCAGCCGTGTGAGGACTCTGCAGAGTGAGCATCCTGCAAATCCTCTGCAGCCAACTTCTATGGGCTCATAGAGTACCCTCCAACCTCTGTCCCTGCCTTCCTCCACCAGCTCCTGGTACTTGGCGCGTTTCCTCTCGTTAGCTTCCTCGATACACTCTTCCCAGGGCACTGTCAGTTCAAGCATGATCAGCTGTTTTGAGGCCTCAGAAGTAATGATCATGTCTGGCCGGAGTGATGTTGTCACAATTTGCTGAGGGAACTTCAGCTGCTTTCCCAAGTCAGCCTGCAGCTGCCAGTCAGAGGCTGTATGGAAGGGGCCTGTTATTACTGCTGCCTTTGCCTGGGATTGCTCTCCCGCTTTAACGAAGGTAACTGCTTTCTTTGAGCCGTGGAGGAGTTTGCTTGTGTTGATGGCTGAAGCCAAGCTTTTGTCAACTGCCTTGAACACCTTGTCATGGCGCCACTGGTAGCAGCCATCTGCCTGAGCCTAAGGGCAGCTGCTGAGTAGATATTCTAGAGATTCCTGAACAAAGTGGACAGGAGGGTTTTTCACTCTTCCCCCAGACATGGAGGTTTGCTGGGCTTGGCAGAGCATCATAGACCGCCTGCACCAGGAACCGGACTCGAAAGAAATCTCCCTGCATGATGTCCGACCAGGTGATTCTTCACTGGAGAGTACTCTCCCATCTTGTCCATGCACCCTGTTGCCGGAGTCCTACTGCCCTGCTCACTCTCTTTTCCTCCACCCCTGCTTGGACCTCTTCCTGGAGTAGATGGATTCTCTCCTTGACCTGGGCCTTGCCTATCTGGGTCTTTGCCTACTTGTTGCCAAGGTGCCCATCAGAGCCTTCTGTCTCAGGCGTGACTCTGCCACCTCCACAGCATTCCCGCCCTCCATTTCCTGCCTAATTTATAATACCATATTAAATTCACAGTCCCAAAAAGGAACCAGTTCACATTAATTTCTTCTTAATTTTTTAGGGCAGAGTGGTGGCACTGAGGCTAGGGATCTGCACCGACAATCGGAATTTGGCTAATTCGAATCCCGTAAATGCCTGAAGTGACTCTACTCCATTGGGCCAATGAGCATGGCCCATAACCTGCAAATGCTTCATCCTGGGTATGACATGAACCTGCATCCAGCCTTGTAAGCAGGTCCTCCAACTTGCAAGGAAAACTCAGGGGTTGGTGGTAGGAGTGGCAGTCCAGCCACTGTAAAAAAAAAACCTCACACTGTTCCAGTGTGGTGCTGAGCCTGTTGCACAGCTGCATTCAGGTCCCAATCCAGGTGGTTTGTTGTGTTGTTGTGTGGGTGTTGCAACGCATTGTAATCAGCGCATACTCCAAACCTCTAAGCTATTCTTTTTTAGTAAAACCTCCTTCTACCCATCCAGCTCCAGACCCTGATCAGTACCACTTCTTAAACTAAATGAATTACTGTATACTACTATAGAATCACGGACAAAGATTACTTTAAAAAGCCAAGAAAAACCTGTGAGTATATATTTTACCATTAAATGCATCATAAAGCAAGACACGTCAAAACAGATTGGTTTACAAATGTAATTTAGCTCTACATTTTTACTTATCTATACTAATAAAAGGCAAAGCCCTCACTGACTGACTGACTGACTGACTCACTCACTCACTGACTCACTTCTCACTAATTCTCCAACTTCCCGTTTAGGTGGAAGGCTGAAATTTGGCAGGCTCATTCCTTACAGCTTACTTAGAAAAGTTGGGCAGGTTTCATTTCGAAATTCTACGCGTAACGATCATAACTGGAACCTAATTTCGTCCATATACTGTAATAGCCTCCAGCTTGGTCGCCGTGTGAGGCAGAGTTGCATCTCGCATCATCACGCCTCCCACATAATTGAGTGCCTGCCCACATAAGGTCAATATTTGCGGGTGAAGGACTGTGCTTAGCATATTCATAAGTGCAGCTACTGCGGAAACCCTCCCTCAGCGAAAGTGCGAGAGAAACTTTTAAGTGCCGGGTCTGAGCTAAAATTAAATAAAGCCGTGGACATTGCAACATCGCACAAGATATTCGCGAGATACAAGTTTAATCCGATGGTTGTGCTGCTTCCAGACATGTATTTTCGTATTAAAGCATTTAACCAATCACATTTCAGCCATCATTTGTTGCCAGGCAGAGAGGCCTTGACAATCCGTTGTGCAGGCCCTCTAACACAGAATAAATGTCGATTAAACTGTTGCTTCAACCAATCAGATTTTGAGCTGGTGTTAGTAGGGCCCTCTAGCAGGCGTACAGCAACGTCACCGTATTCAGACCCATTGATTAGATAGAAGTCGATATGAGGAACTCTATGAGGTCACTGAACACATTGCAGGCACTCCGAGCGCAAAATCCTCGCAAGCACTACGGCCAACTCCATGGCAGGATTCTGGACAATATTATTTGCCAGACACAGACCAGATTTCAAGACCACGAAAAACTGATGTTTGTCATGCTCCTCGACCCCCAGAAGTTTTGGGAATACAAGAAAAATTTCCCACCTGCAGCCTTCTCCAGTTTAACACAAGAGCCACGCAGCAGTTTTTGATCTGTCTCGGCTAAAAACAGAACTGACTGTAATGTATGCCATGGATGATTTTGCAGGAAAATCTCCCACTGATCTCCTTGACTTCCTTCATCAGGAAATTCTGAATGAGAGCATGGGGCAGCTGTACACATTGTTATATTTGGCGGTGACCATTCCCGTGTACACTGCTTCTGTCGAGCGGACATTTTCAGCCCTAAAGTGAATTAAAACTTATGCCAGAAATACGACAGGGCAGGTTCGACTTTCAGCATCAGCTTCGATGGCGATAGAAAGGGACTTTTTGATGGAACTGAAGCGCACAGATAATCTGTACGACAGAGTAATTGAACTACTTTTGAGGAAAGACAGGAGGATGGATTTTGTTTACAAATAATCCGAATTTTTGGTGAGTAAACTGTTGCGATTTTCCTAAATAATATTGCAAGTTTATGAGTTATTATTGATGTTTTTTATGTCTGTTGCGGCTGTAGCTGCAGTAGAAAGGAACTTGTTCACCCCTGGTTTGTCTATTCAATAAAGGCATTTATTGTGACTACAGGAGTTATCTATCTGCGATGCAGCGGCTCTCTATACTGTATTTCTGCATATTAAGCTGGTTTTTATAACCGTAAATTAGTTTTTGAGGGGCAGGTTGATTCAGACAAAGCACTACTGAAGGCCTAGGTGTGAAATGCACGGTCCGCCACTGGACCAGATGATACGTAAATTTGATAAACATTACAACCTGAAAATAAACAAAACTGTAGAGAGGCTCAGATTATACTTCTCCTAGTGCATCTCTCTAAATCCTCCGTGCGGGAACATTATCATAAGGCTTAACAATCTTATTGCGTAGTGAACACTTCGATGACTGAAACCTGTTACCTTTACAACGGTTGACAAACACGGAATGTAACTTCAAAACAACACGTCCTCCAAATACAAACCTGATTGAAAGAAATAATGATAATCAAATCCTTGATGACAGCAACACTCATAACAGTGACAAAACAATCACATTGACAATCAGGTTATGTTATTTTTAAAATGTTTCCTCTTCTTTTTCATAACTTCTTTAACGCACTACTTCTCTGCTGTGAAGCACGGGTATTTTGCTATATATACCCCGATCTACATACTGTGAAATAAACGAACCACACGCAGTGGCGTAAGCTGACTTGCTGACCAACCACAAGCGTTACCTGGTAGGTAACCACCCATATAGTCAGATTGTGATTCAGACTACGAATGCCTTGAATGTAATTACCCCGATCTACATACTGTCAAATAAACGAACCACACGCCGTGGCGCAACGTAAGAGGCT
>JANRMT010062817.1:30050743-30081971 GCA_026402145.1 Polypterus bichir lapradei
ATTTACAATGAAGATCTGTAAAGTTATTTGGATTTTTAAAACATTATCGTTGAAATACACAGTCCTGAAAAAGGGACGTTTCTTTTTTTGCTGAGTATATAAAACCATTTTACAGTCCCCTCCTTTCAAATATCCAAGAGGACAATGGGAAAAGGATCTCTCTCTCAACATATCAGAAAAGGAATGGAAGGTAGCAATGCAGAGAATTCATTAGCGCTCCGTATGCGCAAAGCATACAATTATTCAACTCAAAATTATATATCGAGCACATCTGCCTCACTTAAAATTGTCCAAAATGTTTCCAGGGCAAGATCCAACCTGCGGACGCTGCAATCAAGTCCCAGCCTCACTGGGTCACATGTTTTGGGCCTGCACCAAATTAACATCATTCTGGACGAAAATTTTTAAATGCCTTTCAGACAGCCTTGGTGTCACAGTCCCTCCTAACCCATTAACAGCTGTGTTGGTGTACTTTCAGATGGGCTTAAAGTGGAGAAGGACAAACAAACTGTAATTGCCTTTACTACACTACTGGCACACAGACTTATTTTGCTCAACTGGAAGAATCCTAACTCTCCCCTTTTAAGTCAGTAAGTAACTGATGTTTTATACTATTTGAAATTGGAAAAAATCACATTCTCACTTAGAGGATCTGTGCAGAAATTTTTTAAAACCTGGCAGGATCTAATCAACATTTTAGAATAAGCTTTTAAAGCTCTGAGGAAGCAGATTCTCTCCCTATTCCTTTTTTTTCTTTTTCTTCTCCATTTATCTATATTCACTTATTAATTTATCTATTTACTTATTTTTACTAGGTTTAAGTTTTATTCTGCTGCCCATGCTCTCTTTCTCAGGGGTGGGGGTTGATTGATTTTCAATCCTATTTTTGTAAAATTGATCTATTTGTATGTAATGTTGTGTGGTTTCAATAAAATCAATTAAAAAAAATGGCTGTTCATGAAGTTATTGTGGGGTAACCAAAACCCATTGTTATATCTTACCTAGAAGGCCAATTTTGTATTTTAAATGGATGATGCCCTTCTTCGTACAAATCTGCTGTAGTCTCTTTTGAAAAGCAAGTGGTGTAGAATCGTATAAACTGCAGGAACATTTTACTTAACCTTGATATCCAGTCACACAATTAGTGGCCTTCCTGAATTATTTCAAGGGAGCTTCAAATCCATTCCTATTTATTTTTCAGACTTCATAGCAAAATTCTCATGCTTCACTAGACCCCCACTCTGAAAATACCATAACAAACTAATCAGATCCTCAGGCCACAGGCACAGATTACCTTGGTAATATGAAACTTCTGTTGAATTTTAGTATTTTAGATCTTCTTATATCCTGCATAATTCTTTATCTTTAATTCTTCTATCAGTCATGTGTATAATTATGTTATTTTTTTATTTATTACTATATTTTTAAACATGATTACAAGATTCTGTTTTGAGCTTTTGCATTTTTGCTAAGTAACAATCAATGAAATCTTTTCCACTTTTCGCTCCCTGTGTGGACAATAGTCTCCATCATAAATTTTCAAAGTATGCATTGTCAAACAGAAACATATACAGTTTGTGCAGTAAGTTTGCTGCTCTTAAAGAGACGGGAAATGTTTTATTCTAAACACAAATATGATGAAGTGAATGGTTCCACTAAATTAATTGCCCTATTCAGAAAGAGAAAAGAAAATATTCTCGTCAAGGTTATTTGCTATTGAAGCTTTAGAAGCAGGCAGGGGCACACTAAGCCTGCTCTGTTTTTTGTTGAATGTTCTTGATTTTGAATGAATGCATGAGTCATAACATACTCAACAGAATGTCAGTTTTTTCCAATTACAGGCATAATGAAATGAGCAGAAAAGTCAATGTTTTAGCATTCTGTTGTTTGTAAAATAAATAAATAAAAATAATATTTAAAAAAAATCAAGTTAACTCTGAGTAGGCGAACAATTCCAAAACAATAAATATAAAGATCACTAGTGTTTGCAGAGTTAAGATCAAGGACAGAGAGTGTGGAAGCTGCACGTAGGAGGATTCATGTGGAGGAGGTTCCGACGTGAAGCAGAAGTTGCTCTTATACAACGAGGCTTGTACTGCACTTAGAGAGCACTTATTGTACAAAATTGTGAAGCCTCCAATGACTTAAAAGTGTCACCTAAGTTAGAAACAAATAGAGCAGCAGAACAGCATTTCACAACCAAAGAAGTGTATTAACTTTTTGCATTCTTCTACTTCAGACCATTATGGAAAATTGTGATTCCTGCTTGGATGTTTCCAAACCACTTCAAGCAAATTGTGGGATAGAGAGCAGCTTTCTCAATCATTTGAAATCAGGACAAATTGCTTCCTGTCTGTTGTTCTCCGGAGTGGCATCCTTACTAAATGCTGCCTTCCTGCTGTCACTTAGCACAATCTGACCTTAATTAATTCACTCATGTACTGGAAACAGTAGATACAGAAAAATGTTTTGATGGTACTGATTAATTCAACACATTTCTGTTCTTTTAAGAAACAAAGATTGGTTACTTAGAACAAAAGCAGAGTTCATAATTTCTTAGATTAATGTTGCCTGTGTTTTTTTAATTAAATGAGCTAAATACTGTTTTGTAGAACTGAGTTCTAACTGAGACAAAAACATCCATCCTTTTTTTTGCTTTTCACGTTTTCTGTTTCGCTTCCCGGGTCCTCCTTGCGTGGAGTTTGCATGTTCTCCCCGTGTCTGCGTGGGTTTCCTCTGGGTACTCTGGTTTCCTCCCACAGTCCAAAGACATGCAGGTTAGGTGCATTGGTGATCCTAAATTGTCCCTATTGTGTGCTTGGTGTGTGAGTGTGTGTGCCCTGTAGTGGGCTGACACCCTGCCTGGGGTTTGTTCCTGCCTTGTGCCCTGTGTTGGCTGGGATTGGCTCCAGCAGACCCGTGTGACCCTATGTTAGGATATAGCGGGTTGGAAAATGACTGGCTGACTGACTTTTTCTGTTTCAGGATCATGGAGAGGCAAAATTAATTCTAGCACCACTTGAATAAAGTAGGAACCAACGTTTACGTTCATAGCAGAGCGCATTCACACAGGACCAATTTAGAGTTAGACAGGATTGCCAGTAGGATCAAAGGATACTACAGGGCAATAGAGCTGAAAGTACATACTAGATTTTCAGTACAACAACAATACAACAGAGAAGCTGTTATTTGAAAGAGTTTATAAGGAAAGCTTGAAAATTTGGGTTTAACTCTGAAGAGGATTACAACAGCCCATAAATGGCATATTAGTTTAACTGCCTTCATTGTGTCTGCATACTTGATAATTTTTTTGGAAACCTCAGACCTATTGGTTACAACAACTAAGGTATGTTCTTGAGCAGACACCAAGCCCAGAATGACATGTAGATGCAAGAAAATTGAATAACAAATGTGTTTATTGAAGAGAAAGGGGCTTTCAAGAAGATCTAAATGCACAGGAACACAACAGAGCCTAAAGTACACAAGGCCTGACAATACATCATGGGTCTGCACCTGCCTACCTTCCTTCTTTACTTCTCATCAGTAACACTACCATGTCATTCTCACATCTTTTTTAATCAAGTATTTACCTCTATTTTTCATCCATCTATAAGTTTATCTGCCGATGGGACAGGTGGACTTTTTAAGAGATAATACTTAGAATAGTTGTTCTTAGTCATCCAATCCTCCTTAAAAGGAATGTACCTACATGCCAGGAGATCCTCCTAGTGGTCCTAGGTGCAGTTGCTCCTTGTGCTGTCCCAAACGTCTTAAAGGGACAAATCCTGGAGAGGAATTCTGGGGAAAACCCTGAAATGCCCCATTGATGCCCTATAATTTCCCTTGGAGACCAAAACTTTAGGTCCTGTTCTCTGGAACTCCTCAAAGTCCCAAATAGATAGTGTTCCAAATAATCTCCTGAACATGAGGTTGATATTCTGTCCATAGAATATTCTAGGTAACTCCTTGGGTGAGATGGAGATCACCTTAGAATGTAGAATTAATTTCAAATAAATTCCAAGAATAATGTCAACATGGTTCTGTCAGATCCTGGAAGTTTTTACTATTACTTTTATAGCTTGTTTTTTTATTTATTAATATTATTTATTTTTTTTATATATTGGATGTTTAATAAGGACATTGTAATAACATTTTGATAAAGATATGTACTTAGAAAAAAAAAAACTTTAGAACCAATTAACTGCTGGTTAAAACAAACAATGAAGAAAGCTCAGAAATTCCAGAGAGTTTGTCTGAAGGAATACAGGTGGGGTGAGATAAAAGGCCTTTAACATGCCTGTCATGTCTGGAATAATTCTTTTCTATACAGCGCTTTTCTCACTATTCAAAACACTCAGTAATTGCAGGTTAAGGGCCTTGCTCAAGCGCCCAACAGAGCAGAGTCCCCTTTAGCATTTACAGGATTCGAACCGGTACCCTTCTGATTGTCAGTGCAGATCCCTAGCCTCAGAGCCACCACTCTGCCTTGGAATGGAAGGGATAAATTGGTAGAATCTATGACACTCCCCACCTACCCGGAGGAATACCAGGGCTAGAATGGGGGCAGCACAGACATTGTGGCTGAATAGGATTGATGTGAAGAAGGGAGCAGCTTATTCCATTGGTCATTGGAGAACTGGGTTCTGTGTAATTAGGACTGGTCACTGAATCAGGAGAGTCATTCTGTACCACAACAGCACTGGACAATGACTATTTATGAAGAAATCTAATTTAAATATAAAGCTACATTTAAGAATAACAGGAAAGTGGCTCCTGCTTGTGCCTTGCTTTGTGTCTTTCTTTGTCCTTGTCTTCTTGACACCTGTACTATTGTCACATTGCAAATCTTCAACTGCTCGTCATTAAATTATTTCACAAAAGCAAATATTTTCAGCATTACCATGGACAAACATGTTCATTTATAACAGGTCCTACTCTGATGAATAAAAAAGTGATGCCTGAAAAATATTTAGATTTAGGAATATTTGTAACACACAAGTTTTTTTTTAGAAAATCTCACCACCTGTTTTAACTAGGTATGAGTTGGCAACACATAGTTGTACTGGCAGCATATGTAGTATTTAAATTTCCCCTTGGGGACAAATAGATTCTAATCTAATCTAAAAAAGATGGTTCACTCAAGAATGATAAACTGCTAAGATTGCCTGTCAATTTCTATTCAATGTTTCCAAAAAGTCTTCAAAATGTTACTTACAGCTAACATACTTTGGAACATGTCTGTAGGAAGAAATATGTCCTAAAACGGTTTAAAATTCACCTTTAACCAACTCTAATTTAGGCACGCACTTTTTCTTGTATATAAACAAATTTTAAAGTAACTTATTTCATGTAACCTCCTCACCTTGGTTTGTTTAGGTTAAAAAGTTGTCACTACTGCAGTTTTTCCCCGAAGATCATACTAAGAAAAAATCTGAATTACTGGTAAACTGATTATTGATGTAATTCACTTTGGATTCAGAATATAAAACTGAAAAATCAGCTCCCTGTGATGCCTTTTCAAACAGCAGTGCTAGCTATGCACTTGCCACCCACCCTCCTTTGCCTTCTTGTTATTCCTCTCTGGCTGGCAATTATTGTATTTTAAAAGGAGCTGGCTAAATAATTACCATCTGCTATCTCCATCTGTAATGCTTAAATTCTAAATACAAAAGCAAAAATCCACACTTGTAACATCGCTTTAAAAGAAACAGTCAGTGAGTTTCTTTTCAAAGGCAGGTATCTGCAACTTACATTGTAAGCCTCTGGCTGGGACTTATTATGTTTTGAAAGAAGTGATGACCATCTAATATGACCATTTTTTAACACAATATGTTGCTGTGGAACATTTCATTCATACTAGCATACAGAAAATTTACAGTAAAAATAAACCTCCGATTATTTCCTTCTGTTCACATTCTAAACAAGTCATTTTCTAAAAATGAGAAATACTCGCACTGTGTAGTCTTGGAAAAATTTCTTCTATGAATTTTCTCTAGTGCTTTTCTTCTTATATAATATGCTACCGTGGCTGTCCGTTTGTCTGTCCAGGATTTTAAATCACCTGTAGCTCAAAAACAGTTTGAACTATTGACCTGAAATTTGGTACACATATACTACGTGATGTCTACTGTTCGCTTTTGGGGTGATGATTCCAATTACTTTTTTTATTTTTATTTTAACTTATTGTAGAATCAACTCTTGGAAGCACGCAGCAGGGCCGTTCTTATCCCTACCACCTTCGCCGTCACTTCCCCTACCTCTTCATATCTTAAATCATTCTTGAGGCAGATTGAAGACTTAAGTGCCAGCTTAAGTGAAAAATTAAGGAAAAGTTATTGCAACACAAACACTGACTTAATCAGTTTTAACACAAAAAGTGACAATGGAAAAAGTGAAGAAGTGGTCCGCTAAGGTGGATAAAAGAAGAATTGCTCAGGAAGCAGCAAGCTCATCAACCTCTGAGCAAACAAATGCTATACGTACAGAGAAAGAGTCTGGAAACTATGAATGCTTGAGTCAAGTGCATTCACTGCACATTATCATGCAGTGCACTGTTACTGGTATTTAATAATATGGATAAAATAAACTTCACACAGTAGTCCAGATGTGGCCTCAAAAGTACTGCTAAAGTAAAAGCTCTCTTGAGTTGTGGTCCCAGCATCTTCCTTGTAATATAATATAATATTCTATTATAATTTATGTTTGTTTCCATACATCAGGACTCTTATAAATTGCTAGCCGGGATAACAACCAGCACTGCACAGCATGGGAGCACCAACAAAATTTATGAACGAGGTATAGCCAATGGCGTTCCACTATGCAGATGAGAAAACTATGCAAAATTACCTGTTTTCAGCTAATGGGGTCTAATGCTATTGTCTCCGCAGTGTTCCTGTGCCCTTGGGTGTGTGTGTGTGCATGAACAATCTTAACTTTCCAGTGTAGAAATGGGGCTTGAAGGTTAAGCTTCTTATTATCTTCTGTTATAACATATTTGTACTTCCAGTTCGAGCTTTATGTAGTCAAAGCTATGCAGCACAGGCCACTGAAGAGGTAGGAAAAATTTCATTACCATTTGATTCCTTAAAAACATTTACCATAATTTAAAAGAAAGAAAGAACATCCATTTGCACAATGCACTGAGAACAAGACATTAAGCTGATTATTACGCTAGGACTGAGTGTGATCTTTTTCTCTTTTTCTTCACCCATAGCTGGTGCTAAATTTGAAAAATCCAGCAAAGAAACCTGTATTCCTGCCATATTGTGAAAAAGAAGCAATCAGTATGATGTCTGCTTCAAAGAAGCAAAAAGTTCTAGTTCAGGAATAACAGATATGAAAAACATTTTTTTCACCATTTGCCATCCTCAGACTCTCTGGCAAATACCAGGCTGTAAAGTGGTTAGCATTGCTACTGGCCAGCCCCAGTGCCTTACAATGTGTGTAGTCTGTGTGTTCTTTCCATGTTATTGTGGCTTGTCCTTTTTCACCTCAAAAACCATTTTGCTCTAAACTTAAATTGTTCATGTTTCAATTTCAGCAGTTTATTTTCCAGGTGTTTGCAAGGCTCTCAGTTTGCTTAAAGTCTACATTTCTGGGTTTTGTCTTGTCCGTTTCGAGAGATGAACGTCTGAGATGGAACTCCATTAGCATTGGTGTTATTTTTCCTTTTTTTTATCATCCCAAGGTATCCTGTATTTACTCAATCTGAGGGGCTTCAACTATAATATATGTAAGCATATATAAGTATGACTGGCAGAAAAAAGGCTCAGAAAGAAACGGAAAAGACAGCTAAAGCTCCATCTAAGTCTAAACAGGCCTCAAGGATTTATTCTTTCAAGACTGTTTAATATCACATTCTAGGCTTACAGTATTTGGACTGTACTGTAAATAGATATCTCTACTTTATTCCTTGTACATGGGTGGGGGGGGGGGTGGGTGGGAGAGAGAGCAAGCTAATTCTGAATTTCTGATAAATCCTTTTCATCCTCACTAATGTAAGTACCAACACAACAACAGGGTTCCTAGTCACAACTCCTTGCAATACTGGAAATTAAGGTTAAAGTTATAATATGTAATAATGTACAATCTTAACTAAAGATTATAAAATGACAATAAAAGTTCAGAAGCAATGTATCTGTGACCAAACAGTAAACTTTATGAGCTGGAGTGTCAAAGGTCTCAATCACGAACTAAAGATGAAGAAAGTATTCTCTTACCTAACAGGTTTAAATGCCATGATAGTAGTTTTACAGGAGACTCACTTAATCAACAAGGATCCGTTTAGCTTGCAAAGAGACTGGTCTGGCCAAATATTCCACTCCAACTATACAAAGAAACCTAGAGATAAGGGAATCTTAATTCACAGAACAATTTCATTTGTAGTATCAGATGTAGTATCAGATCCTGAAGGGTGATATGTGATGGTTATGGGTAATTTATTTAATTATGAAGTGATTTTGATAAAGTCTCCATTTCTGAATATCAAAATGATCTGCCAATCAAGCAGGAGTAAGCACCAGCATTCCATTGTTGGTTGGATTTTTTTTCTGACATGAACTTATATATCTTGCTAGTCATGAGTAAAAGAGTGACAGGTATTATTAAACATACAAACATTAGAAAAGCTTGCACACTTAACGAAAAAGTCTGGCATGGACCCATTCATGTCAAAAATGCCATGATTTCTTATATTAAACATCATCTATCACATACTGGCCAATCTCTGTATTTTATTCAGGGTGATCTGTGAAAAAATTACTACCTACAGAATAACTGATAATCCAACTAATTTAATTTCATTAAGAAGATTTTACTTGTCAGCTCAAATTGCTTTTCAAATAGTAAAAGGAAAAACTACAATTACAAAAATATATAAAAAGTACAAATTGAATGAATATACAGTATGAAATTACAATTGAATCAAAAGTAGGCAAATGGTTCATACATGTGCAGTACATACAGTGGATTTTAAAAGTATTCAGTCTCCTTTACTTTCTGCATACTTTATTGTTTTGCAGATTTAATTTTAAATGGATGAATCCACAATTTTGCGCATCAATCTACACTAAATAACCCATAATAACAAAGTGAAAACATGTTTTTAGAAGGTTTTGCAAATTTCTCTCATCTCATCTTCTTTTCCATTTTTACTGATGATGATAATGGTTAACAGATATATTAAATAATCCAAACTGGAAATCTCTCATTCATATAAGTATTTGGACCCATTATTCAGTACCCTGTAGGTTCCCCATTGGCAGTAATCACAGTTTTGAGTCTTCATCAGTAAGTCTCTACAAGATCTGCACACCTAGATTTGAGCAGTTTATTTTATTTTTCCTGGCACAACCTCTCAAGCTTTGTCAGTAAACTGTCATCTTCAGGTCTCACCACTGATGTTCTATGGGATAAATGTTTGGCCTTTGGACAGTCAGAGATTTGTCCTAAAACTACTTCAGCCTTGCTTTGGCTTTATGGTTTGGGTTACTGTTGTTCTGAAAGATGATCTGAGGTCAATGTGTACTTTGGAGAAGGTTTTCTTCATCTACCTCTCTGTATTTGGCTGCATTCATCCATTCCTCAGCTCTGACCTGTCTCTCCCTATGGCTGTCAGTAAGAAGCACCCTCTTATTTCATGATAATGCCACCACCATGCTTCACCTTAGGAAAAGTATTAAGTGATGAGCAATGCCTGATCTTTGCCTGGCCTGGTTCTGCTGAGATAGTTTAAGTTTTTTCTCCCTAGACCAGAGTTCAAGCGGGATTTCATATGCCTTATACTTAAGACTGGCTTCCATCTAGCCACTTTACCATAAATGCTTGATTTATGGACACTGTTTGGTTTTTGTCTTGACATACAGTCTGAATTATGGGAGCTTCTATACACAGGTGTGTGCCTTTTGAAACGATGTCCAATCAATTCATCTTAACACGGGTGGACTCCCACCACATTCTAGACACATCTCAAGGAAAATTAAAGCAAATAGGAGACACCTGACCACAATTTGACGTGCCATAGTAAATGGTCTGAATATGTAGGGAAATAAGATATTTCAGTTTTTGATTTTTAATTCATTTGCAAACCTTTCTGACAATATGTTTTCACTTTGTCATTAAAAGTTATTGAGTGTAGATTGATGGGCAAAAATGGTAAATTACTCATTTAAAATTAAATCTACATCCCAATAAAGTGTTCAGAAAATGAAGGAGTCTGAATACTTTCTGTACATTAAAAAGACTCGACAAGGATCTTCACGTTCTCGACCTTGCAATATGCCTTTTTCATCCATCCATCCATTATCCAACCCGCTATATCCTAACTACAGGGCCACAGGGATCTGTTGAAGCCAATCCCAGCCAACACAGGACGCAAGGTAGGAAACAAATCCTGGGCAGGGAGCCAGCCCACCGCAGGACACACACACACACCCACACACCAAGCACACACTAGGGACAATTTAGAATCCCCAATGCACCTGATCTGCATGTCTTTGGATTCTGGGAAGAAACCGGAGTACCCAGAGGAAACCCACGCAGACACGGGAAGAACATGCAAACTCCACGCAGGGAGGGCCTGGGAAGCAAACCTGGGTCTCCTAACTGCAAAGCAGAAGCGCTACCCACTGCAACACTGTACCGCCCAATATGCCTTTTTATGATTTTCAAATATTTAAGAAACAATTTGCAAAATTTGCCCTAAATCCTTCTCTATTGTAGTTTCAATAATAGCCTGTCACAGTGCGCTTTACTATATAAGGGAAAGGTAATTAATATTGTACACTGGTGACAAAAGTGTGTTTTGCTTCCTCCAGCTTGTCTTTTAGCTGCTCACTTTAAACAATTTGTGTGCGACAGAAGTAGCAGTAAATAACCTACGCTTACACTGTCGATATGTCACATTTTTTAGGTTACAGTCTGCAAAAATTGTCTGTCTTTGTATTACCATAGGAAAATACAAGTTAATGGTTATGTCACCCATCTGTTCATCCATTCATCCATCTGCAGAATCCTAATTTCAAAATCTTGGATCTTAAAGCAATCTTGGATGAGCCTGAGCCCAACCCTAGCAATCTACTTTATTTAAAGAAGGTAAATATTTTTTTATTTTTTAACCAATTGTGGCATACATTCATATGCCCTGGAACCATGTTACTAAGTGAAGTTATTTTCAGCCATAATGGAAGAGAGACATGCATACTTTGGATGTAAAGATAAAAAAAGGCCTATGCATCATTTTCACTGGCTTGTTTTCACTAATCCTGATACTTTAAAGCAATGGTTTGTAGTACTTCGATAGGAAATGTGAGGCACCAGCACTTACTATAATGAAAGCTGTCAGAATGGTCCTTCCGGCTTTGAGTCCTTCTGACAGTTTAATTTTGGCAAATGAAAAAAATGTTTCAAGGACTCCATGACTGATGGCAGGTTTAAAATCATCCCTAGCAGTATCACAAATGGCGACATCACATGACAAAGTGGGCCTTTTGTTGGATACATCTAAGTTTCCCAGCAGCAGCAGAAGTGAGAAGCAAGTCCCACTTTCTGCAGCAAACGCATTCACACGCAATAAGCATTGTTTTATTTTCCACATATGTCTCACCAATTATCCAGACTCTCACCTTAACTAAAGACTGTACATTTTTGTCTTTCTGTCTCTCCAATTCTATCCCTTTCTTTATACCTGTCATCTTCGATTCGCCGCAGTTCCTTATCTGTGTGTAGGGACTCATACAAATAAGGTTTACTAACAAGGCTAAAAGCTACTTTCATATTTGGACATTTTGATGGGATAAAATTAGAGATTAGCTGTGTAAGTGTTTATAAAAAATCTAAATTTTACCTGATAAAAAATGCAGCCTTAGCTTTTGAATCACTATCAATGTATAATCAATGTACAATTACTGACGCTAGCAACCAACAGCATGATCTGGATTTGAAAGTTTGTCATATATGGAGAGAAAGAATGTTGTAAAGAGAGCACTGGACATCTTTGATAATGTGTCTTGTAAAAATAAATAACTTTTGAGAAGTGTGATAAAAACACAGACCCGACATCATAAAACAGTTTGTTGCAGCCACCCGTATAATATTCCTGGCTGCAAAAGGTTTTTTAAATTGACAGCGATGTTCGCAATACTGAGTCCAAAGCAGAACTGATTTCTTGGTGGTAAGATGGCGACTTTAAAGGCCTATATAGGTACTGATGTCATTGAGGGGGCCGGGCCCTGAAGTGATGTCATCGAGGGAGCCGGAACCTGGCAGGATTTCTCGGGAAAGGTCTGCAGGGAACAAGTAGCAAGGCAAAACATAGTGACAGATACACTCTTCTAACAATTCAGTTTTCTAAAGCATACAATTGAGGTAGACACTGATATTATAAAAAGCCTGAGAATAATCACTGGGCAACAGAATTTTTCAGGATTTTGCTTACTGAAAGGTGTATGGTAAATATAATAGACAGATCCAAGCTAAACATAGTCATAATTTCAGATTGACTGGATCACTTAGGAATTTGGAGAAAAACGAAATGAACTTTTATTGAATTTAGTGTGTTTAATCACTTAATGATGCTGACACATTGCATTAGTTCAACTGAGCTAAATTGTTTTGCTGTTGATTTTTGTTCAGAATCTGATGCTTCTTGTTTCAGTGTCCAACAATTGTCAGCCGGTATTGATGGATTCCACTTACCCTGACCCCCCCAGGGTTTCCAGCATTGGCAATGTCATGGTCAAACCTTTCCCCACGTTATTCACCGACTGCAAGGACATTAACAGGAATGACGTTCAGGTGTGAATGCAAAAAATTCATCTTTAGTGTTATGTTACATGGTTTTGTACGGTTGAAGCATGTTGTTAGCCTTCACCTTCCTTGTTGATCGCTTTCACCAAAATGTTTCATCACTCCAAGTTTTATATGAAGTGGAAGTAAAAATATCTTTGTTGGATTGATAAGTGATTTATGTGCCACACTTTTCTGTTTTCTGGAACCAAATGCTTATGGCGTGGCCATTTCTTTTTAATGTAATGAGTCTCTTTAGTGCAGCTGTGCCTTTTGTAAATAAAACAACAGGACATGGTATATCTGAGGTGCTTTCCTAGCAGCAGTTCCATTACTTTTAGATCACCACAGATGTTCCAGTTGTACTTCTTGCAAATAGGGAATTGCAATGAAACAGTAGAAAAATTAAGAGCTGATCTTTGAATTCAGCAGGCCAAATATAATAAGATACACCTAACAGTGTTCAGGAAACAAAATCTTTGTTGTCCAGTGTCTGTAGGGTAGCAATGGATTGTGCAGATTGTGCAAAACAGAAGTGCCTATGAGCTTGGGGGGCCCACTCAGGGCCGTGTAGAAGTTTTAAAAAAATGTAATAACTTAAATCATTTGCACAGTTCATTGCATTATTAATTCCCAGTTTCAGTGGCATGTTTGTACCATCGTGAGGCAAGTCCAATCCAATCCATGATGATATTATGTATTCGGCAGGCCTACAGTTTACACAAATTTAGACTTTGGGAATTCGGAGGCTCGGAGACACAACACGTCCTAGTTCACCTTACAGGGAAGTGCACATTCCCAAATTTGGCGACCTTTGGTGTGCCATAGTGGCGTGTACAGAAAAAGTTTTGAAGGACGTCACAGGAATAGTGTAAATATACATTATCATTGTAAATAATTGTTACTTTTGTACTTTGATTTTATGTTAACAGTTTTTGAAGATAGAACTTGTAAACGGTAAATCATAGCAATTCTTTTGTTAAGTTGTGGTCCCCGTTAGTCTACAAATGGCGAATATTTGAACAATTTGAAGCTTTTTTATACTCTCGCCATATGACAACATGTCAGCCAGTAAAAGCGGATCCGGCAAACATTATAAGAGTGGCATTGCTAAATGTAAGGCATGTCAGCAACAGGAATTGAAACACGTTAAGCTTACCAAGAGTTCTACCTTTCTCAAAACTGAGCAAGGGCCAGCGGTGGTTACTGAGAATGCTGATGCTGGTGAATCATCGCAACGGGCGATACCAGGTTATGTAGACAGTACAGTGAGTGAAATGGTTCCGAGTCTGGAAGTAGCGACACAACGGCTTCAGATCAGGTGCTATCTGCTGAAACTGTTCAAAATGGAGAACCTACTAAAGACAAATAAGCAATTTATATGACAAAGCAATTTCCTACTGACAAGGCAAACTTCTTGGAACCATTGACACCTCATTTTATGATATCCATTTTCTCAGAACTTGTGTAAAACAGGTTGACTGTGTAGTAGTATCCTGTCAGCCAGTGTTGTCGCTTTAATTTGTTACAAATCGGAATTGCTTCATTTTATAGCACAGAGCAGTTTTTACTTTAAAATGTAACGTAAGCTAGAATCATCCTCCTCAAAAAGTTGCCTTGGAAAAGCAAGCAGGTCCACATCTTACATATATTCTATCCCCAACTCCCACATTCCATTCCCACAATTTATTTTATTTTTGCTAAGAGCTGCTGTAATAAAGCGATTAAAAAAGTTGTTACAAATTCCATTTAGAGAGCCGGTTTGTTTATCAGCAGCGTGTGATCTGATAGTGATGCGGTCATGGACAACACTGCTCAGCCAGCCCCTAGGATCTAGTGGTGAATAAATTACTAACAGTTATGCTAGACAGGAGAAGCCCACCTCAGGGCGCTGCACAGGGGCCTTCAGCAAACTAGCTATGCCACTGTCCAGTGTATTACATAAAAAACAGAAAAAAATTATTTCTCCACAACCTAGACAGGGTTCACTTCCTAACAGGATATATTTTAGTCTTTATGGCTTTACCTATTCTAGCTCTTAAAAGCATTGCTTCATCTGAGGACTCATTGTTTTTCGTTCTTCATCCTTCTCCAGGGTAACAACTGAGAATTTCCACTTCTCTCTTATTATTGTCACCCCTCCTTCCCACCATTAATAGTATTTATCTGCCATGGTGCTGTGTTAGCCCATTACACATAGCAGGCATAGCTTTCAAAGACCTGGGAATCAAACTGGAGAAAAATGGCTGAAAAAAGCATTCAATGAAAACTTTTTCTCATTTGTTGAAATGTATTTTTTGCTGAAAAATATGTGACCATTTCATTTAATGTGTTTGATTAAACCTTTTTTTTTCTTCCCATTGTGAGTGAATTATAAATTTCCATGTATACACTTTGCTTCTGCCATGTACAAATGGAATCAAGAGGGATTTTCTGTTCATCCACGTCCTTTTGTTAAGTAGAAACTGTCAGAGAGTTCAAGCTTTGCAGGATAGTACTTTAATGAGTTTGGATATCTTTGTACAAACTGAGCGCCAAAGACACAGAGTGCTAAGAGAAAGCATGGCATTGAGTAGGTGGATGTATGGCTATTATTTTTTCTTTTTAAAATGAATAGCTGGTGTCAGTCTGCTGACGTCAGTGATCAGGTCTTCCTGTCTCTTCATACCAGCATTGTTTAGTAACAGAAAAAAAGAGAGATTTTAGCAGTGTATAAAATCCACTAACGTTGCATAGCAACAATGTCAGGTCAAGGTTTTTCAATAATTACTAAAAGTGTACTCTTTAAAAGGCTGTAATGCTTGCAATAATGTGGCCAATTTTTGAGAGGTAATGACAAAGAAGCAGTTAGTGACTCATGCTGTTTTGCATTAAATAAAAAATGTGCATACAAAAAGAATTTAATTAAAATTCTTGCATGTATAATACTGTGCAAAAGTCTTATGCAATCTAAAAAATATATTTTAAGGCTTGTTATTTGGGTGGTACATGTTTACTTTCTCATACAAATAACAATATAACATTAGAATAAATATGAATATATTCCTTTGTGTAAAAAACAAGTTAATATTTTATGTCACCTCATGTAGAATGCAAAATGAATTATTTTGCTTTGGTACACTGTCTATAATTAGACCTGTCATAATTTTGTAAAAGTTTCTTTCAGGAAATTTGCTGCAATGCCATTTTGATTTTTATGTAAGTCACCATGGCACAACAGCCAATTGTTATGATGTCATTGTGGCAACTGTATAAAAGTCAGAGTTGCACAATAAAGTTACATTAAAATACTGTACATGTAAGATATCATCTGCCATCTGCGGACTGATGCTATATAGAAAGTATCTTGTTTAAAAACTTTCTAAGCATTGAGTGAATGCAGATATAACCTTCTCTGCAAAGGCTGACTTGGACAAGGGGAAAGGAATCATGGGTTGATTTGCTACTTATATATGATTTGCTATACATATTGTGATAGATAGCCAGTCAGGGTGTCCTTCTGAGGAGAGGACCGGGGGAGAGAATATGCCAACAGTAGTACCTCCCCTGGGACACGAGAGGGCAGCCCCCCTGATTTGCATCAGTGGCCACCAACAGGGAGCGCCTGGACAGCTCCACAGCCTTGGTCTGAAGCACTTCCAGCTGCCAGAAGAGGATCAGGGAGCACCTGGAGCACTTCCGGGTACAGTATAAAAGAGGCGCCTCTCTCCATTCAGGGAGCCGGAGTCAAGAGGCAGAGGACAGAGCTTGCAAGAGAGGAGTGGAGGCAGCAGTAAAAGAAAAGAAAGAAAGGAAAAGGACTGAGCATTGTGGGGTTTGTGCAATGTGTGCATTGTTCTAAAAAGGAAGAAAATATATATTATATATTATATATATATATATAATATTGGGCTAGTCAATTTAATTTATTATAGCCAGGCAACAGATACTGGTCATCTCTTACACTTAACTAGTTGTACCCTGCCTTCATTAATAATGTACTGCTGACTGGATGTGCAAACTGTCTATAGTGATATGATAGAAGAGAGGACTTTTTTTGCTTTTATATCTTTTTTTAACTTAAAAAATCACTAGTGTTGTGATTCTACCAGTTCACAAAATTCAAATTAAGCCATTTTCTGTCCAAAATCTTGCCTTAGACTTAGAATTAAACCAAAATAAGCATTACACACAAAGACACAATGAATAGCTGTGGTTGCATACTTATAAAGTCCTGGGGATAGTCCGAGAACCACAGTATCAAGAAAGGCCCACCCCCTTAGGCTAAAAATTAATAATATCAGAAAAATGGAAATAACTTGTAATAGATATATTGGTAACATAATGAAATAAAATAATTCATAGGCAAAAAAGTATTTATTCAGAATACAGCTCCATGCAAAACTCTGGACACCCCATCAAACTACATATTGTCGTAAACTAGGAGTCCCATAAGTACTTCCACAGATTGCCCTATAGAGGGGATTTCCATTAAAACCCTGACTAGAAACAAAATGGACCTTGAAGAATCTTTATAAAATGAGCACAAAAGCAATTGCCTGAGAAGGCAAGGCAATCCATAGTAAACACAGTCCCAATACAGAATTCCAAGTCCAAATTAAAAACAGAGCATAGGTTCAAAAATCCAGGATATCACAATAAGCACAAAGCACAGCAAAACACAAGTAAACACAAGTGCACATTCGAAATAAACCACCAGGAGCTATGTAAGGCTCTTCAATATATTTGATGGAGGGCAGTTTCTGGCTTTGATTGGCAGGTGGCCCCACCTCTTGGGGAACCACCCCTAAACACATGGTGCATAACAAAGGCTACATAGAAATATAGACAAAACCAAAAATAAAGAATGAACATTAAGAACATAAATTAATGATTCAAAAATTAACAAAAGTGAAATTAAACATGCACTTGAATCCCAGCCACAGGAAAAAAGCCTGGCTGAGATATGACACATATTTTGTTGACATTTGAAGAAAAACATAATAAATACAAATCCAACAACAAACACACAAACTTGGCATTTTTATGAAAATGTTAATGTAGAAATACAATTTATTTGATGAACTGTAAAACTTAAAAAAATTGAATAAATATGGCATTTGCAAATGTTTGGGCACCTTTCAATTGTAAGGTCTCAGAACTCATTAGGTCATTGTCTGGCTTAGCTCATTAGGTGTTAGTCTGGTTAAGAATTCTCATTAGGGATTTTCAGCTGATGATAACTGCAAAGCCTAATACATTTTTTGACTCTTCAAACATTGTGCAACACTCAACAACCATGGGCTCTGAGGGTCTAAAAATTCTAAAAATTAAACTGATTCCTACAAAGCAGGGGAAGGCTATAAAAAGATATTATAGTGCTTTTAGTTAGCAGTTTCCAGTGTCGAAAATGTTATTAAGAAATGTCAGTTAAGGCAAACAGTGGTAGACAAGTTCCAGGAGATTAAGAAAACTGAAAGACAGAATAGCCTGTAGACTGTGCAAGAAGGAAAACAAAACTCCACATGACTGCAAGCAAAACCATATACTGTGGACAAATGAAGGTAAAATCAAAGTCTATGGCCACAACCACAAAAGGTTTATTTTGAGAGAAAAAAGGAGCGGCATTTGTTAAAAAGGACACCTTGCTAACGGTTAAGTACAGTGGTACATCTAATATGTTTTCATGTTGTGTGCTAGCAAATGACATAAGAAACATTGATTTACCGGATACAATGGATTCCGTCAACAAATTCTCAAAGAGAATGTCAGACTGTTAGTCAGGAGACTCAAGCTAAAAATAGGATGGCTTCTACAAGACAATGATCTAATCCGCTATGAAGTCTCTCGTGAAACACAAGGTGAAGGTTTTGGAATGGACCTTACAGTGACCACACTTGAACATGATTGAAAATCTGGGTAGATCACAAACATACTATGCCTGCAAGACAGCCTAAAAATATCTTAGAGCTGTATGTGATCTGCAAGGAAGAATGGGGGGAAGTTCCCAAAATAAGAATTTAAAGACTCATAGCTGCCTATGAAAACATTTGTAAGCTTTAATTTTTGCCAAAGGGGGTGTTACTAAGTCAGGGGTGCCCACACTTTTTCGGTTTGTGAGCTACTTTTAAAATGGCCAGGTCAAAATGATCTACCTACATTAAAAATGTTATATATCTTTATCTATATCTTTATCTATATATATATATATATATCTATATATATATATATATATATATATATATATATATGTATACAGTGGGTACGGAAAGTATTCGGACCCCCTTCAATTTTTCACTCTTTGTTATATTGATGAGACCAAGATAGAACTTTTTGGCCTTAATTCTAAGAGGTATGTGTGGAGACAACCAGGCACTGCTCATCACTTGTCTAATACAGTCCCCACAGTGAAGCATGGCGGTGGCAGCATTATGCTGTGGGGGTGTTTTTCAGCTGCAGGGACAGGACGACTGGTTGCAATCGAGGGAAAGATGAATGCGGCCAAGTACAGGGATATCCTGGACAAAAACCTTCTCCAGAGTGCTAAGGACCTCAGACTGGGACGAAGGTTTACCTTCCAACAAGACAATGACCCTAAGCACACAGCTAAAATAACGAAGGAGTGGCTTCACAACAACTCTGTGACTGTTCTTGAATGGCCCAGCCAGAGCCCTGACTTAAACCCAATTGAGCATCTCTGGAGAGACCTAAAAATGGCTGTCCACCAACGTTTACCATCCAACCTGACAGAACTGGAGAGGATCTGCAAGGAGGAATGGCAGATGATCCCCAAATCCAGGTGTGAAAAACTTGTTGCATCTTTCCCAAGAAGACTCATGGCTGTATTAGCTCAAAAGGGTGCTTCTACTAAATACTGAGCAAAGGGTCTGAATACTTAGGACCATGTGATATTTCAGTTTTTCTTTTTTTAATAAATCTGCAACATTTTCAAAAATTATTTTTTTTGTCTGTCAATATGGGGTGCTGTGTGTACATTAATGAGGGAAAAAATTAATTTAAATGATTTTAGCAAATGGCTGCAATATAACAAACAGTGAAAAATTGAAGGGGGTCTGAATACTTTCCGTACCCACTGTATATATAGTACAGGCCAAAAGTTTGGACACACCACCTCATTCAATGTGTTATCTTTATTTTCATGACCATTTACATTGGTAGATTCTCACTGAAGGCATCAAAACTATGAATGAACACATGTGGAGTTATGTACTTAACAAAAAAGGTGAAATAACTGAAAACATGTTTTATATTCTAGTTTCTTCAAAATAGCCACCCTTTGCTCTGATTACTGCTTTGCACACTCTTGGCATTCTCTCGATGAGCTTCAACAGTTAGTCACCTGAAATGGTTTTCACTTCACAGGTGTGCCTTATCAGGGTTATTTAGTGGAATTTCTTGCTTTATCAATGGGGTTGGGACCAGCAGTTGTGTTGTGCAGAAGTCAGGTTAGTTGGACGATCATTTATTTTTCAACAGGACAATGACCCCAAACACACCTCCAGGCTGTGTAAGGGCTATTTGACCAAGAAGGAGAGTGATGGAGTGCTGTAAATGGTCATGAAAATAAAGAAAACACATTGAATGAGGAGGTGTGTCCAAACTTTTGGCCTGCACTGTATATACACACACACACACTTTATATATAAAATATATGTTGGCGTACCTTGCATAACTGAGAAACCCTTATGGCAAAATAACAATTCAATGCATTTATGGTCACTACGGTATTTGGACTTAATAATCATGTGGGAAAAGGCTGACTCGCATAAATAAATACAGCTTAATAATGTAGTCAAGGAGGTAGCACATTTCCTCATGTTTGGGTACTTTTCCTCTGTAAGTTCCAAAATTTTCCATGAGCCCCAGAGTTCAGCTGAATGTCATCCTGTAGTGTCAAAATCTCATCCTCCAATGTAGAGGAGTTTTAGGTAAAACAGTGTTGCAATTTCTGATGCGAGTGAATCCCCTTAACATCTTCTCTAAATGGATAGCACATAAATGTAGCGATTGGCTCAAGTAAAGCAAAGTCTTGAAACCGTCTGTCAAAGTCTGACAGACAAATTTCAATCTGCTCTGTGTAGGGTATGCAGTCAAGTTGCGCACACGCCTTCCATTGCGTCTCCAGCTCTGACACGAGGTTTTGGATGTTCTCCAAATCAAGGCGCTGTAGCTTTGAGAACAGATGTTGCATTTTTCGTTTGAAAGCATTAACTGAGCTAATCATATTGACCATGGTTTTGTCTTTTCCTTGCAGCTGTAAGTTAAGCTCATTTAACATGTTGGTCAGATCGCTTTTCAGAAGGAAGTCAGTTTCGTAATTTTTATGAACAGTTCAAAAGTGCCTTTCCACATTTTCCATCTTTGGAATAGCAATGATAGATTGACAGATCAGACAAACGCACTTCGATTGTGACATTGTGAGAGAAACATTCCTCTTCCAATTCCACATGTCCAGCCCCCCCAAACCAATTTTTGTCCATACCCCTTATTTAGTCGATATAAATTGGAAGGCTAACTAGATCACTTAGATAGCAGGAGTTTTGCAGTAACTCGCGCATTTGATTGTGCGTGCGGGATGACCCATGTGTTAGAAGAAAAGAGATCTCAGACTGGCTGTATGTCAATCAAGTGGCAAATGCCATAGAGAGGATATGATAGACTAACATCTAAAAAAATTTTTTTTGAATGCAACGCGATCTACCTGCACTACTTTTGCGATCTCCCGGTTAATCACGATCTACGCATTGGACACCCCTGTACTAAGTAATGACTTAGTAGATTGCCCAAACTTTGCAAATGCAACATTTACTTTTCTGTTATTTTTTACATTTGCTCAATTCGTCAGAAAAATTGCAACTGCACCTTAATATTTTCATAAAAATCTCAGATTTAGTTTGTTTGCTGTCAAGGTTGAATTTTACACATTTTTAACTTCAGATGTCAACAAAATCTGTATTTGACCAGGTATGTCCAAACAGAAGGTGACCATATTCAAAAATAGAATGTGCACAATTATATTTAAAAGAAATCAAAAGAAATAAATAAAGAAAAAAATAGACGTGAGGGAATGTTCCATAAAACTTAGGATGCTGACATTGTTTTTGAATATTAGGATTGCCCTGTCGGATGCACACTTAAAAAGGTATTTATTCCTCTTTGGAAAAACAGAAGTTCATGCCTGCCTTCATGAGGCTTAGGCTGGTAAAATGATAAATACTCAGCATATGGAGAAATATCTAGTGAAGACTGCTTCAGAGCAGTTGTTATGATGAAATACTGGCAGCTAATGTGCAGCAATAAACATTCATTAACTAAGAATGGACCAGGATGTAGATGGAGTCGTTTTTGATTCCTAAAGAGTATGTTCATAATAACTTTGTATTTATAAATATGGAACAGGAAAAGCACAAACTGTTGCACTGTATCTCGTCATTCTCATTGAAGGAGTTAAAAATGAACAATTTCATTTGTATAACATTCTAGTTCTGTAAGGGTTCAAACAGAAGCTAACATACAAATATTTGTGGATTCCAGTTTTAACAGTTTTTCTTTGATTAACAAGCATGTGAAACAATAGGGATTTGAGTGTTTGTGCTACTAGGGATCTGAAACATATTCCATACGACAAACCAAAACAATCATTAATCGAGGTCTTGTTTAAACCATGAATGTTGTGGTGCTGCATTGAATATACATGTACTGTGGATTGACCCGTCATTAAAGCTTTTCATTTCAAATTGAAGAGGCTTGATCAAATGAACAAGACAAAGAATTCATTTACATAGTTTACAGCTAAAACACACAGGCTAAAATTGTATTTTCAGAGAGGTTAATTGTGTTAGTAGACAGACAACACTTCATTCGGTGACTCATTACAGCTGAAACTTGCATTTTAACAATGATTTATCTCTTAAATCATCCCACACAAATAATTTCTATAACTCTCATTTCCTCAGGTTGCTACATCAGTAATGCAGTAAGCTTAAATCTTATTCTTACCACAAGTAGAATCTGTTTATCATTTACTTTTACTTTTTATAAAAAATCAATACATTATTTAATGAATTAATAGTTTCTTTCTATTATTATCAAATTACAAAGCAAACCATCAAATTACATAGCAAACCATCACAGATAGATAGATAGATAGATAGATAGTGTAAGTGTCATTGTGGATGGACTTTCGCCCCAACTAGGAAGGAAGGTGAATCCTTTCTTGGCCTGTAAGCCATAACAGAAGGACAACATGAGAGGAGGCATAACTCAGCCAGGATGGTGCTTGACTATTATCCAAGTTGGGGTGGAAGATTAATGAATCGACTGGGAAAGGTTATCTATCAAGAGCATTTCCTTCTCCTGTACAATAGATGGCAGTGCTCCTCTGTCATGGACCCAGTATGGACACCACCGCAGGGATCAATGGGATTTGTAGTCCTGTCGGACAACCCTGTCGAGATTCTTGGTTGCTAATAGAGAATGCTTAAGGGAGAAGAACATCCTGCCTTTGTTGAGCTCCCATGTCCAACATATAAGACGACGCTTGACCTCATCCAGGTGAGTCAATTGGCAGGCAGAGGGTCAAGCTCACTTGAAGGTATTGTGGATTGAAGATTGTGGCGTGGGCTTCAGAAAAGGATTGTGATTGTGAAAAAAACATTTATTTGCACCAAGGACTATCTTAGTGAGGTTCAGTGGCACTCCTTGGAGGTCACAACCAATAGATAGATAGATAGCACTATATAACTACTATCTCCAGCAATTTCAGAATGAGTCCTATAACCGAGTCTTCCTTTTTAATAAACTTGTTGATTTGGCAGACTTCACCTGAAGTGATGTCAACGGCCCAGCACAGCAAATTGCAGAAAATTGTAATGGCCATCACAAAGTTCTACATTATATAAAGGATAACATTACTCAAATTAAAGCAGTTCAATCTCCTAAGAAAAAAAAGTGTTCCTCCTTTTCTTATAAGTATAGTTCCTCTGTGTTATGAGACCAGTCCAGCGTGTCACCGAAGTACTTGTAGCAATGTACCACCTCTGCATCCACTCCCTGAATAGTGATCCGGTGTAAAGGCACTTTAGTGCAGTTAAAGTCAATAACCAGTATCTTGGCTTTGCTTATTTTAAGTTGCCATCAATTGTTTCTACACTAAGAAACTAATTTCTATACAGATTCCTATACGCTGTTGCATCTTCCTTGCCAATTAATGCAGAATCACCTGAGAATTTCTGCAAGTGGCATTACCTGGTGTTATATCTGTAGCCTGCGGCATACAGAGTTCAGGGAAAATCAGACAGGTCTGTTCCTTGCCATGTTCCAGTGTTGCTCACATTCATCTTAGAGATACAGTCCTTGAGCCTCACAAACTATACACTCTGCCAGACAGATTGTGCATTATCCAAGTGACCATATGCTCATCCACCTGCATGGAGTATGTCACCTTAACAAGAATGGCTAGATGGTACTGAATGCACTGAAGAAATCAAAAAACAGAATCCTCATAGTGCTGCCAGCTTTTTCCTGATGGGAATACACCTTGTGGAGCAGATGGATAATAGTATCTTTCTCTCCAAATTAGCAAAGACGGCCATAAATTATCTCCCAAAAACACTTATAACAGTGTTACAAAGCTACCATTATGTATTTCGACTTAAAAATCAAAATGGAGGTCCCAAATAAATATAAGAAAAAATTCAATCGTTGTGCAATAGTTACATGTGATTCAAACTGTAGTCTAAGTGCTTTCAGGTGGCAACATTTGTCACCTGTACTTCCACACTTTGCAAGGTGTCATGTATTTGTAATGCAATACACTATCATTGCCCTTTTTTCCTTTGATAAGAACGGACGAGCAGACAGCGCGTGCCTTTCTCTTTCTTGTCTTTATTGAACAACAACTAACAAAATGTGCAAGGTATTACCAATCATATCACTAGGTGTCAACCCACAATCAGACATCAATAGCTGAACTGAAATGCACACTTATACTGATATATAACAATTCCTCCCCTCTAAAAATTTGAAGTAATTAAATTTTCCCTCTTTTTTTTTTTTTTTGAAGAAATCAAAACATTGAATTCTAAATATACATTTAATTTTCAGTTAGTCTCTGTGGAGGCTTGCGTAAGCGAATTGGGTAATGTCTCTCTTCACAGGGTAATTTTTCTTGATTTGTTACTGCAATGTTAGCCTCTGCAGAAGGTGATGGAGATAATGAACATGGGCTCTGTACCTGTGCTGCTTGAGGAGATGGTAAGTGCTCTGGACAGTTGATTGAAGCAACAGCAGGGGAGTCAACAGGCAGTGTGGGTATCTCTTCAGCTCTGACCAACCCTGATTTTCTCAAATGGTTGACATGACGTCGCCATATGACACCTTGAGTAACCTCTACCTTGTAGGACAAGGGACCAGTTTGCTCTTTGACTAGTGCAGGAACCCATTTCTGGTCTTCTCTGTAGCTCCTGGCAAGAACTGATTGTCCAATGGCAAAGCTACATGTAACCTTGTCAGTTGCTTTATGGCCTTGTTTCATTTGTCTGTCTTGCACATTCTGCTTGAGATTTGGTTGCAGCATGTCTAATCTAGAGCGAAGAGGACGCCCCAAGAACAACATAGCTGGAGTCTGGTTAGTTGTAGCATGGATAGAATTCTGATTTGCAAGTAAGAAGTTGGCCAATTTTTGCTGAAGGGTCAGCTTCTCATTTGTCATTGCTCGAAGGGCTCGTTTCAGACTTTGCACAAACCTCTCTGCCAGGCCATTTGTGGCTGGATGCCATGGGGCAGATTTATTGTGCCGTATGCCATTTCTGTGGAGGAATATCTGGAAATCTGTTGCAGTGAACTGGGGTCCGTTGTCACTCACTAGTTGTTGTGGAACTCCAGTTCTAGCAAATAAATCCCTCAGTACTTCAATGGTGTGAGAAGAAGTGGTGGAGCTCATAGTGAAAACCTCTGGCCATTTAGAGTATGCATCGACTACCACCAGGAAGGTTGTCCCCATGAATGGTCCTGCAAAGTCGATATGAAGCCGCTGCCAAGGTAATGTAGGCCATTTCCATGAGTGAAGTGGTGCACATTCTAGCTCATTCTGAATCATCTGGCAGCCACTAAATTGCTGCGCTAATTTCTCGATATCTTCATCAATGCCTGGCCACCACACAAAACTTCTGGCAAATGCCTTCATTTTCACCACACCTAGATGGCCCTTGTGAAGCTCTTCTAATACTCTGTCTCTTAGTTTAGTGGGTACAATGGTTCTTAACCCCCACATCACACATCCAGCATTTAAGGCAATTTTATCACGTCTCGAGTAATATGCAGCCAGCAGGGATTTGTGCTGGGCTGTCCAGCCATTCAGTGTGGCAGCATACACCTGAGACAGGATCTTGTCATGTTTTGTTTCCATTTTTACCATATCTGCCGTGACGGGCAGACTTTTAATCTGGCTGATGGAGATCATATCTATTGTTTCCTCATCTCCAAACTCATCTTTTTCAGCCTCCAGTGGCAGTCGTGACAACCCATCTGCATTTGCATGGCAGGCAGTACATTTTTACTCAATCTTGTACCTGTGTCCACCTAAAAACAATGCCCAGTGCTGCATTCGGGCAGCAGCTGTGGCCAGAACTCCTTTCTGTGGACTGAAAATTGATGTTAGTGGTGCAAAAGCTATAGGCCTCTCACTGCCATCTTCCATAACATGAGACATCACTGCTCCGATGCCATATGGAGAAGCATCACAAGCCAGCTTGATTGGAAGGGACAAATTAAAGTGGGTGAGGACTGTGTCAGATGTCATCAGTTTCTTTGCATCTTTAAATGAATGTTCACATTCTTTGGACCATTTCCACTGTTTGCCAGCTTGTAATATCTCATTGAGTGGATGTAGTCATTTGCCAGGTTTTGAAGAAACTTACTATAATAATTCACAAACCCCAGGAAGGATCTAAGCTGTGAAACATTTTGTGGTTGCGGTGCCGTCAATACAGCCTGAATCTTGTCCTGACATTTGTGCAAACCTTGGGCATCTATAGTGTGCCTGCAATACCTGACACTGGGCTTCAGGAACTCGCATTTGCCTCGCCTGGCTCTTAGTCCATACTCTTGTAACCTTTTCAGGACCTCTTTGAGGTTTTCTAAATGCTCTTCATCTGTTGCTCCAGTGACAATAATGTCGTCAAGATAGCACTGGACGCCTGGCACTGACTGAAGGATCTGATCCTTTGCTTTTTGCCAAATAGCTGGGGCAGAGGCTACCCCAAACACCAGCCTGTTGTAACGATAAAGACCCTTTATTGTATTAATGGTCAGGAACACTTTAGAGTCTTCCTCTACTCTTATCTGGAGGTATGCATCTGCTAAATCTAACTTTGAAAAACGTTGACCACCCGACAAACTGGCAAAAATGTCCTCAATTCTTGGCAGAGGATACTGTTCAGCCTGCAGCACAGGATTAATGGAGACCTTAAAGTCCCCACAGAGCCTGACTGTACCATTTCTCTTTACTATTGGGACAACTGGGGTTGTCTACTTTAGAAAGTATGCCGTCTGTCTCCAGCCTATCCAATTCCTTTTCAACCAGGGGTCGGATGGCATAGGGTACTGGACGTGCCTTGTGGAACTGTGGGGTCGCACCACTCTTAAGTACAATTTTAGCTCGAATGTGCTGAAGAGTCCCAATGCCACTTTTAAATACAGGGGCGGCATTTCTTAGTATCAGCTCTAGGTTCTGTAGTCTGTTGCACAACTGGCAAAGCACGAAGGCTTTTAATCTCTCTCCAGTCAACTCCCAGCTTTCTTAACCACTCACGGCTCCATAATGGTGCATCTCCATTTTGTATTATGTGTAAATCACGTACCTCTTTCTTTCCATTATACTCTACTGTCACATGCAGCACTCCAATAGGCACAACCTTTTCACCTGTGTATGTTCTGAGAAGAACAGAAAAGGGTTTCAGCTTCTCCTTCTTGAAAAACACCTTGTAATCTTTCAGTCACATAACTGAAACAGCTGAGCCTGTGTCCAATTCCATTTTTACCACCTGGCCATCTATCTTGGGGGTGAGCCAGATTGCCTGCTTGTCTTTTCCACTAAGGCTAAATAATTTCAGACTGGCTAATGCATCTTCACTATCAATGACAGAGACTTCTGCAACATTATGCACATTTTTGTTTTCACTGTGATGCAGTGTGTTCCGCACTACACTTTGCCTTTCCACTACGACAAACTCTTTGAATATGGCCTGTTTTGTGGCACTGTCTGCACTCTTCATTTTTAAATCGGCACTATGAGGAATGATGGGTCTCGCATCCACAGCGATAGCAGGGCCTTTTATGTATTTTGTTTATCTTGGCTGCCGCCATTTTATTCACTCTGCTCGTATTCACTCCTCTTTGTAGTTCAAGTGCATCTTTAGCTGCAGTTTCCATTGAAATAGCAATTTCTACTGCTCGTTTAAATGTCAAATCTCCCTCAGTTAACAGCCTCTTCTGGATTCCCTCTTGAAGGATTCCACAAACCAAATGATCACGCAATGTATCGTTTAGCCCGTCACCAGACTGACAATATTCTAATAACTTTTTCAGTTCTGTCACATACAGTAAGCCGCAATTGTCTCTCCCTCATTCTGATTACATTTATGGAATCTGAAACGTTCCGTAATCAGTAATGGCTTTGCTGACAAATGATCCCGCATTACACGGACTAAGTCGTTAAAACTTTTCTTAGCGGGTTTGTCTGGGGCAGTTAAACTATGGACGAGGCCATCAGCTTTCCCTCCCATGGCACTCAGTAGCGCAGGAACATGTTTTTCAGTTGGAATATCATTTGCAGCAAAATACTCTTGCAGCCTTTCAATATACATATTTCAATCTTCCATGGAACTATCAAAAACATCTATCTTTCCGATGTATGACATGTTTGCAACTTATCGTACTCACGTTGTACTATTGCATCGGGTCCTTGCTTTTCTGCTTACTCTGTGCGGTTCTCGCTGCAGTTATTCAGTGTCACAGTGCTCAAAATTAACTTCTTGATCTCGTCGCCATTGTCATGTATTGGTAATGCAGTACACTATCGTTGCCCTTTTTTCCTTTGATAAGAATGGACAAGCAGACATTGCCTGCCTTTTTCTTTCTTGTTTTTATTTAACAACAACTAACAAAATGTGCAAGGCATTACCAATCATATCACTAGGTGTCAACCTACAATCAGACAGCAATAGGTGAACTGAAATGCACACTTATACTGATATATAAGACAAGGTATCTTTTTTTTGCATAAATAGAAGAATTTGTGGTTCCTTATCCTTTTTGGGATCACAGTCTTTTACAATTTGAAAAATCTGTACACCTTTTTGCATACAGTGCATCTGTCCTGATTCACTCCTTTTATCATAAATGGCCTGTATGGATAGAAGCTTAACATCAATGATGAAGTGGTCCAGTTAGTCTATATGCTCTCCATACTGAATCTGTGAAAATTAGTGAGTTTCCTGTGAAATGGCTTAACTTTTCTTGGCAAAAAGTACTAGGGTGGCTGAGCCTCCATAATATGACAGTATTGAGAGACCACATGGGATTCTTTACTGATTAGACCACACACACACCCTATTAAAAACTGATCCAACTGCCATCCTGCAAACAATCGTATTGCATTCCTTGATGTACCACCTGACTGATGAGCAGTTTTATCCATGGGCCAATAAAGTGTTTACACACACAGTGACCTTCTTAACTCCTGACCTAGATCCATAATGAAACAGCCATACTACTAATCCCTTAGCACTCTTTGTTCGATGTTGCTAACCATTTTTGAATCTCATTTACTATTGTATTATCGTGATATTTCCCTCTACTTACTCTTTACCTAGGGGTAAGTCTACTCATCAGATTCGTTACCGGGTTGATCTACTGTTACTCCTTAAGATTAACACACGCATACAAAGCTATACGAATACACACAGAAACTCAACAGTGCCTTATGAATGACAAACACACAGCTGGTTAATCACTAGCACTTTAAACCACACAAGTGCCTTATGAATAACACAACCTGTCACTCTCCTAGGACTTCATGAGACTTACATACACACAGACCCTAATCACAACAGTGCCCCATAAATCACAAACTTTAAACCACACAAGTGCCTTAGGAATAACACAGCCTGTAACTCTCTCCACACTTCAAGAAACTTACTTATTATTGGCACAAACAACATATGATGTTTTAAAGATATCTCTGACCTAAATATTAATTTTTGGTCTCCAAGAATACATTTAAACATACAAAGGCTCAGCATCCCTGACTATTGGCCATTTATCAGCCAAGAATGCCTTACTTTACATACTGTTCCCTACTATTGGGTGGAGCTCTCACCCTCAGCCCTTAATAAACCTCACAGCACAGAGGTAATGGCAAATCTCCGGCTGCACCAGGTGCTCAAAGAAATCAATTATTACTTCAATCACTGTAGACATTAAGACAAAGCATAGAAAGTTAAAAGCAGCACGGTATTTATAATAATAACTAGCAAAATACCCGCGCTTCGCAGCGGAGAAGTAGTGTGTTAAAGAAGCAATGAAAAAGAAAAGGAAACATTTTGAAAATAACGTAACATGATTGTCAATGTAATTGTTTTGTCACTGTTGTAAGTGATGAGTGTTGCTATCATATATATATATATATAAATATATATATATATATATTTACACACACACACATAAACATATATATATACATATCTATACATATACACATATATATATACACACACACATATATACATATATATATATCTACATATATACACATACATATACATACACACATACATACACACACATATATATACACAAATACATATATATACACATACACACACACACATATATAAACATATATAAACATATACATACATATCTACATATATACACACACAGCTATTTCGTATCAGTGCAATACACTGCTTGTTAAAACGGATAACTCCCGCTCTTACGTGCAAGTTTGCGTGGATATTATGAACTATCGTATTTGTTCAAGTTCTATTTAAATTTTAAATAGAAGGAATTTTTATTTAGTCGACAGAAATATCTTTGGTAGGAATGGTAAAAACAGACAGGAATATTATTCCTGAATAAATCAACTCAAACCTTAAACAACTTATAATATTTTGCTCTCCATAAAAATATATCCTGTCTAAATTATACAAGTTAGAAATAAAGTAAACATTAAAAGTACAAACATTCAAATTTCTTTACTCTTATGTAATTTTATATAAAAAATAAACTTAGATTTTAAATATCCCAAAAGATTTTGCTCTCCATAAAAATATATCCTGTCAAAATTATACAAATTCAAATATGAACATGCTGCATAACAAAACCTGGAAATATAAATAAAATGTGTTCCTTTCAGCAATAACAAATCAAATCATTCAGTTGT
>JANRMT010062817.1:30101971-30124665 GCA_026402145.1 Polypterus bichir lapradei
TTTTGCTGAGTATATATATATATATATATATATATTTTTTTTTTTTTAACACTTAAGATACTGGTACCTGCAGAGGAGCACAAACTAAAAACATTCTCTGCATGCTTTACTTAAATGAACAAGCCATGACCTTCACAAACAAAATAGTGTTTTACTTTTAAATATGGACCAAAAAATAACATGAATATCCTACTCCAAGTTTAGGTATGTGGTGAATGACATATCAGGATATGTATTCAAAGAAGAATGTGTTGAAGTGCCTGCTTGACTGTAGGGCAGATGAGACGCTTGATGATTGGAGCACCTGGGTTGATTGTGCAAACTCTCTGGTTGCCTCAAACCAGCCATCACCTCAGATGCATGAGCATGCCTTTCTGCAGC
This sequence comes from Polypterus bichir lapradei, assembly GCA_026402145.1. NCBI lineage: Eukaryota > Metazoa > Chordata > Cladistia > Polypteriformes > Polypteridae > Polypterus > Polypterus bichir. The sequence goes on from JANRMT010062817.1 coordinate 30,102,353, forward strand.
ATTTGCACAACGCTCAAAACAATGTACAGCTTGAGAGATGACACTGGTAATTGACTGAATGACTTGTTGATCTCGCTCTGCTTGCTGCCGCTGCAGATTAAGGAAATCCTGAAAAATAGCTTTCACCTCAGTTAACTGCTTTTTTTTGGACCATGTTGTTGACTTCACCTCCACATTCTTGAGAGATGTGGTAGGTCAGAATCTTCTGCCGTTTCCTCAGACTGGTCCAGGGAGGGTGACTCTGTATTTGAATCATTTGTTGGTCCACCATCAGAGGGGATGACTGAATCATTTGGTGGATGATCTATAAAATCCAGAAACTTCAGTTAGTTTTCACAATTTAAAAACACTATAAACAACCTAATTTATTTTACTTTATTTTTTTTTTTTTTACTTAAACATCCATAGCTCCATAAAACATGTAATTCACATTCAGCACAATGTAAAAACAACATATCAAATTGAATCATCAATGCTTTTTTCCCCCCAAACATTACCATCACTCAAATAGACAAAAATGACTGGAAAAGGGAAAAAATTGCTAATTAGGACACACTGGAGTCATCATCTTCATTTTCCTGCCCTTCAAAGAGATCACAGGACTCTGTTTAACACAAGTGAAAAGTAGCCTAGTTGATTCGTGAGTCTTTAAGTGAACTTTTTATTAGTGCTCGTACACATCTCAAAGTGTTTTTTAAAAAGACTGTTAAAAGGCGGTTTTATATATATATATATATATATATATATATACACACACACACACATTAATCTCAATCTCAAACATTTTAGAGCTCAAAAATGTACATATCGAGTCACATCAAATGCAATAACATTATATAGGACTCTCCGCGAATCTACGTGAAACAAATTACAGAACTTACCATAGCTGTTGATATTTGTAGAAAACGAAGACACCATGGGTCTCTGGCCCAGTATGCGGTCCATTTCATTGAAAAATTTAAACTTCGTCTTCAATTTCCCCCGAGAACCACTACGTGAAAGGTCACGCTTCTCTGCCAGGTAACGCTGTTTCAGCACCTTCCATTTGCTGCGAAGAATATGCCATGGCTTCGTGTAGCCATTTGCAGCCATTTTTCTTTCCAGATCCTTAAATGTTGTAGCATTCCTTTGTCGTTTTCCATCAAAAATAATGGTGATGTCGTTTTCCTCAATTAAATTGAGGAAATAACGAGTCTCTTCATCAGACCACGCGAACCGCTCCACCATTCTCGTTTTGATTGCACGTGATGTGTATCATGTGACATTTATTTGCGTTAAAACCCTTTTTTCCGACAAAAAGTGTTTCCAATGTAGTTTTTGCGACATCTGAAGTATCGATATGGAATTTATGCGCTAAAGTTAAACGGAAAAATATTATGTCGACATGTACAACATTTTATCGATAATTAGCATTTCCATCAGCTAAAATTTGAAGCGCTAAATATTTTTTCGCAAAAACTCCTTGGATGGAAACCTGGCTATTGTCGCATGTTAAGGCGGCTTTTTGTTTCTGCAGTTATATTTTTGAATAAAAGCGCAATTGTTGTGTTAGATTTGTAGCTTTTGTGAAATTATTTGTTTGATACTTCAGGCTTCATACATTATATAGTTTATGCCTACATTTTGTCATCTACTAGTAGAATATAAAAAACGTTTCTGTTTTAACAATGTGTTTACACAGATTACTGTAGAAACAGAACAGACATGAAATGCGTGTGTTCCAAACAACGATCTATTATTTCCACTCTAAAACTCCACTTCACTCCCAGAAAATCAATCAAGGCATGAGCTGGGAGAAGTTTGCGCACGTTCTAAGTCGGTGGGGGGATGGAATAGCCGGCTGCTTGCAGCCTGATTTTTATCAGCATATTTAGATGACAAAAGACGCTGGTGGAGAGCTGTGAACGATTCTAAGAAGCAATTTAAGGTGGGACGGATTTATGAGTTTTTTCGTAGGCTCTGGTAATTCTAGTGTTAATTCCTTTTCTGCTTCCTCCTTGCTGGAGAAGATGTAATTTGTCTTGAATATCCACTTTCAGTTTGCCAGGATACAAGAGGCTGTATCTGATATCGGCTTTCCATAACTGCTGTTTAATGTTGAAAACAGCTGCACGTTTAGCAGCTGTTTAAGGTGAGAAATCAGGGAAAATACGAATGTGGTTATTTTCAAATACAATCTCTTGGTAAATACTAGATACCTCGGGATAATAAAAAATAAGAGAGAAAGTAAAGCTGCTGCTAACGGAGTTCTGCTTCAGGCGTCCATCTCCCGTAACGGACGAGACCAACTCCTTTAGGTAATTTAACTAATAAAGTATAAAAAAGTAATTTCTCTGGAAATAAATGGAAGGGGAAAACAATTATGTAAGCATATATAAGTCTGAATTGATTGAATAATATTATCTGCAGATTATTATTGTAAAGAACTGACATTATTAACCTGCAGGTAAATGTTGAGGTAGTTGATAACACGAGAAAGGTGCATATAAACATGGGATTGATTTAAAAATGGACAGTGCTATCAGGAGGTGGGAGGCTTCAGTGGCTTAGGCCCCTGATCTCTGGCAGTCTCCGATATACACGAACGCAAGCTCGTGATCTTCTTGCCCTTTGTGTACTTTTCCCATTATGCAATAAATGAGTTCCTTTTGAAATTTTTATTTTTTTAAATAATTTTAATAAATTGTTGTTACTTACCTAATATTAATAGCTAAATGGTGAGCTTATTTCAGTTTCTTTTCTAAGGGTAATATTAACAGTGATTTTATGTTAGTATTGTTCATTTTATATTAATAGATATTTTTCATTTTCTATTTATTGGATATTATTTTATTGGATATACTTTCAAAAATGTTACATTTAAGAACATTGAACAACAATTAGTTGCAGATTCTCCACCACATGTATTGATGCTTCATCACTTGACTTGCAATCTATTGTGCATGAAAGATACTGAACCATCACAAGCCTATTTCTGATCCATGTTTAACTCCATTATGAAGTGCTGTCAAAAATACTAACACATGCAAATGCAATGCTATGACTCTTGGATTAAGTAAATAGAAAATGTGAAATGCTTCAGATTTCATATTAGTTAACTTAGCTGCTGAATGCCCCTGAAGGTTATGCCATACATAAGATTGCCTTATTTGATTTTTATCTTGTTCTCTGTTACTTTTAATGCTTGAACTGTCTATTCATTCTTTAATATATTACAACTTGCTTTGTAACTTGTCTTGGATAAAGGTGTTGATTAAATAAATTATTATTATCATTATTATTAGTAGTAGTAGTAATAATTGTCCTCATCATCATAACTGAGAGTTTTTTTGTTACACAAAAGAAATAAAATATTGGCCTCAAAAGAAAACTCAAAGGAGAGAGTGCAAACAACAAAAGAGTTTTGTACAACACCTCTATTAATGGCAACACTCCACATACTAGCAATATTCCTTATCACATGTTATTTTTGTGGATACTGAAAAGGAGCAAATTAATATAGTGCATTATTGTACTTTATTATAATAAACATCACATACATCTTAGTCACCATACTGTGAATTGTGCTTTATTAAAATGCTCTCTTTTTGTCATTTTTGTATCTTTCAGTTGACTAATGAATTGTATGGTTCTTAGTTTCCAGTGTCATTTATCCCACATGGATCTAAATTTAAAATACAAAAACACTTAAAACTTTAAAGACCAAATATTTAAACTCAGAGTTTCTGCTTTAATGAATCCACTAGATGGTGCAGCCTGTTATAGAAAAAAAAATATGCCCTGCAACTCCTATATTCAGCTCAAGCCTTCCATTTTCTTCTAATCCAGTCTTAGGGGAAAGCAGCTATGTGTAACCACACCCTCAGGCTCTGTAGATTTTTCACACAGAATTATTTTGAAAGAACATAACAAAAACAAAAATGTGACTCCAAGGGCATCTATAGAAAATTATTTTCATAATGACATTTCATTTCCTGAGGGATACAAAACCACTTTTCATTTAATGGCTACAATGCCTGACAGTTTATAATCAAGCCAACCTTATTTTTATGAAATAAGGAAGATTAAACAACAAAATTCATTTAGGAAGACTGCCTGGAAGTACTTTTCAGTCTAAGGACTAATTTAAGCCTCACAAAGCTTTCATTCTGTTATCACTGTCCTGAATATTTCATTCAACAGCATATGTTAATAAGGTTATTAATGTTAAAAACTGTAAAAAGGATTAAATTCCTAAAGTTGCCCTTTACTGACGAAGATACATTTAAGACACAACGAATATAACTGCAATTTCATTTTTGTTAGATTCAAGGCATGATGTGCTGCTTTCAATGTTAAAATATTGAGTCAGCAGTCACTGCCAGTTAATACAATAGGCTTACTGTTGTTCTGTGGATGTAAATATTTTTCAAGCTTCCTTGTTCAATATCTTCACATGCATTCATTTAACTATTTTTATTAGACAGAAAGCAAATACCATTTTAAAAACCTGGAAAGCCAAAAAGAATAATGGAGATGAAAAGCAAAAAAAGCTCATTGGGGGAAAAACATTAATTCATTTAATCATTGAATTTCTATATCCATCAATTCAATTGATCCGTTTCCTGAATTTGATTATTCAAATACACAGTTGCAGGGGATCATAATGGATGGGTAGTACAGGTCATCACAATATACAGTACACATACCTATTTTAAGATTTTAATCATTCTAACTTGCATGGGTTCAGGATGTAGAAGGAAAGCTAGAAAACTCCAAGAAGATCTACACAAACATGCAGACTCCAAACAGACACTGACCGACGGGAGATTTGATCTGAGGATTTGTGTGTAAGCTATGAGATAGCAACACTGCCAACCTGGCACCCTCCTTTAAATTCAGTGTGTGAGAAATACATTTGATGTATTTATGCTGACGGCATTCTAACTGCACATTTTGAGGTCACAGATATAAGCAGAAACTCCATAAATACAGATTTTAATATTCACAATGCTTTTCAATATTGATACTAATTGCTATATTTTTAATTAAGCATCTTTCGTGGACTCAAGACTATGTATTGCATATTCACTCACTGAAAAAATTATTAGGAACACTATACTAATATTAAATAAGGCCCCTTTTTGCACTCAAAACAACCTCAATTCTTCATTGCATAGATTACACAAGATGTTGAAAACATTCCTTTGAGATTCTGGCCCATGTTGAAATAATTGTATCATGCAGTTTCTACGTATTTATCAGCTGCACATCTCCCATTATACCACATCTACAAGGTGTCCTTTTGGATTCCAATCTGGCAACTGGAAAGGCTCCTGAAAAACACTGAACTCATTATCGATTGCTTAGTGATATAGTGCATTATCATGCTGGAAGTAGCCGTTTGAAGATGGGTAACTTGTGGCCATGAAGGGATGCACATGGTCAGCAACAATACTTCAGTAGGCCATGGCATTCAAGTGATGATTGATTGGTATTAAGCATAAAATATACCAAGAAAACATTCCCCACTCCATTACACCAGCAGGCAGGTTAGGTGCATGGATTCATGTTGTTGGTGCCAAATTCTGACCCTGCCGTCTATGTGCATCTGTAGAAACTGAGATTTGATCAGACCAGTCTACATTTTTCCAGTCTTCAACAGTCCAGTTTTGATGAAACTTTGCCTAGTGTAGTCTCAATATTCCGTTCATGACTTACTTGAGTGGAAGGCAATGTAGTCTTCTGCTGTTGCAGCCCATCTGTCTCAAGGTTCAATGTATTGTTTATTCTTAGATCAGACCTTTTTTCCCCTGAGAGCTAATTTTACAAAATGAAAATGGCCGAGAGCTACTCATGTTTTCTAACGTTTATTCTCGTAGCTTATTTCATGGAGTCAACAAAAGAGGCAGGTGTATGGTGGAGCATAACTACTTAGGTTCACACTTATGGAGTCATTTAAATGTTCATCTGTCAGTTTTCTTCTGAACTTTGATTTCATGACATTCACGTCAGAAAAGGCCAACTCACGGAGTTATGGAGACCCAAACAAAGCAAACATTTTCAGAGCTGCTTGGTGAAGATTCTTATAGTTATCTGGCTCTACTAAGCTCCAGAAATGCTGAGAATGCTGCTGAGAGTTTAACTGCACATTATTTTGAAGGTTTCATAATATATAATATATAAAAACCAATGTCTCTCTATCTGTCTGTATGTATGTCTGTCCGCTTTTCAAGAGAGAACTACTTAACGGATTTAGATTGGGTATTTTTCTATAATTTGCATGAACATTGCGGTTGATTTTGCGACTTCTCTCATTTTGCTATGTTTCATAGTTCGCTTGCGGTACCGATTTTTTTGTCCGAATCTGAGATCGGGGTTGGGGGGGGGCCTTCCTCACTCACTTGCCAGCTTCGGGGTGTGTTCCTTACCCCCGCTTAGCTAGCAAACGAGAGAATAATTGAATTAAACTTTGTTTGATATTTAAAATAAAGTGCTACTTAGGTCTTGATGAGTTTGAGTCTGGATATTCTCTTAATTGTATGCCACATTTAAAAGATTGATTGCAATTCAGATTGTGGATCATAATTTTTTGTTAAAAGGATCCTGATATGATTTTTTGGAAAGATCGGCCACCCCTAATTTGACTAATCAAGTTTTCAAATTTATGTAGGATTCATTAACCCTTTGGCGAGCTACTTGGAAAGGGGTTGCAAGCTACCGGTAGCTCACGAGCAACGTGTTGGAGACGCCTGTCTTAGATGTTTTTCTGCTCACCAAAGTTCTATAGAGTGATGAACTGAGTTACCTTAACTTTTTTGTCAGCACGAGCCAGTCTGGTCATTCTCTTCTGATCTCTCTCATGAACAAGTCATTTCTGTCCTTAGAATTTCTGCTCACTGGATGTTTTTTATTTTTCCTTTGTTTTCACACCATTCTGAGTAAACTTTAGGGATTGCTGGAAAATCACAGGAGATCATCATAAACAAACATGCCCTATTTGATATCACTGAGATTACATTCTTCCCCATTTTGATGTTTAATGTGAGCATTAATTGAAGCTTCTGATGTGTATCTGCCTGATTTTATGCATTGCACTGCTGCCACATGATTGTTTGATTAGATAATTGCATGGATAATAATTCATAATAGTTTTCTTAGCAAGTATTTTATGTAATTATTTCCTGAATAGAATTTAATATCAATTTAATAAAAATACAAAAATCAGACCTACTGAAGTATATATCAAATGTCCACTCATGTTCAGAGATTTTGGAAGGGGAGCAGGTCCATCAAAGGGTATAGTTATTCATGGGAGCACAAATTAGACTTGTTAGTTAACCTAAACCTACCTAACCTAACCTAAAAATATTTTGAATATGGGAGAGAAATCCACACAATATCTGACCCAGAATTCAAACTGAAAACACAGGTGCAGTCCTACACTATCCACCACATTAGAGAACAACATTTAAATACATTTACTTATTTGGCTGTCACCTTTATCCAAGATGACTATTTCAGATAATATTTGAGATATCTGAGATACAATTGGTTACGTTACTTTTGCTTTTCCAGTTGGAACACAGGCAGTTAAAGTGACTTGCTCATGCTTACAAAGTGTCAGACAGATTTAGGGTTTGAAATTCATTGTTTTAAATCACTACGCCATACTGCTTGTCTAATATAATATAAACATAGGTGCATTCATTGATGTAAAAAGCTAATACTGTTGTTAGATGACACAAACATTTTCAGTAAATATGTAGTAAATGTTAAAAACAAAATATAAAATAAAACAGATTTTGTATTTAATAATATAATTGTGCATATGAGGTGCTAAATAAAAGAGATGCCTAAAAATATCACTTCTGGCAATGTCTTTATTTTTTTTTTCTCATACTTCTTATGAATCAACAAGCTAATTAAAAAGGCAGGCTCAGCGATTGGACACACTCTTGGACTCCCTGGATGTAACACCTTCACTCACCTGCTTCTCTGTTTCACCATCAACTAGGAAGACCTCAGAGACAGAGCATTTGGTGTCATATTCATAATACTTATTATCTAATAATTTTTCACATGTCCTCTGGTACCCTAAACCTTTCTAATGTATCTTACTATCTTTTCTTTACAATTAATAATGCTCTTAAAATTTTTCATACTAACAAATATTGATTTAGCTTACTTTAGCTCAGTGTATTACAAAATGTGCAAGAGTAGACCAATTTTTTCATTTCTGAAAATGTCCCAAAATATATTTTTTGATCTATTGCTATTTCTGTTTGCATACTGACTTTTCCCGTTTTGCAAAGCCATGCTAAGAATTTTTCGTTGAGGAGGAAACTATATATATATATATATATATATATAATATTAATGTATATTTATGAAAATTATGTATAATACAATATAGATTATTTTCGTATAGCACTTTTCACTGAGTGCAAACTTAAAGCTCTGTGAACATTTCTCAGTTAAACTACAAGTACAGATTATACTAATTATAGAACTGATACACATATAAATGCAAATTTGTTAAAACACTGAAAGAACAAAGTAGCAACTGATTAAACATAAATCAAAACCATCAATATCTGTCCAACAATTAACTGATAAACTATGGCCAGTTGAGGGCAGTGGAGGATAAAATCATACAAGATAAAGTCAATAATAAAGTAACAATTCCTGGAGACCTCGGCCAAATGATCACCTACTTGCTCCTGCGTTTTCTATACTGGAGTCTTCACTGCCCGTTCAATCCGATGAGAGAATTGTTCCATGTGAAGAGAATCTTTCCATCCATGTACTAAACACAACTTATTTCAAAAACAGTAAACATTAACAAAATATAATCTGGCCTGAAAAAAGTGATTTAAAAATATTTTATACTCCATGCGTTATTTTTCTGAACCCAGTCATTCCAGTTCTTGTCCCAAAATATATTTTTTGATCTATTGCTATTTCTGTTTGCATATTGTTAGAAATGTAAAGCTGTGACCTGTATCTGATACTGCGCTGTAAGCCCAATCTGTGCCTATTTACTTTTGCAAATATAACTTCCCTTGAGCCCCGCAGTTCTCAGCATTTCTACTTATAAAGAAATGACCTATTTACCTGCTGCAACTCTTTATCTGTGGTATGTTGTTCACTCAGAGTGATGTTACAGGATATTTCAGTTTATCACAGACAGACACTTTTTGCTCAAAACCCACCTTTTACAACCCAGTCACATGTACATAAGGTACAAAATCACCACTTAACTAGTAATATATTTCTCCTTATTAATAGCAAATTCATTCCTTACTTAGCTTTGAATATTAAACAGTTCCATATTCTGTCCTATTTACAATGACCTGTGCCAATAACACGACAAAAAGCTTCACTGTTTAAATAATTTTAGTGATATTTTTCCAGTTCTAATCCGGTTATTAAGACCGGCTGAGAATGAGCTTTTCTTCTTCTGTTTTTTATTTGAAAAGTATCTTTGAACTCCAGTAAAAGAACACAAACCAAGAGATCAGTGAGGTTATGATCGAAGAATGTGAAGTTTTCTATAATAGACTTTGTATGGACTTTGATCTTAGCGGCTCAAATGTCTGCTAGCTGTCTCTTTGTTTTATCTATTCTATATACATTAGATAGCTAGGAACTTCCTACAACAAATGCAGCTAAGTAAGATTTTTAGATTGGCATGAGGCCCATTGCTTATTATTGATTTTACCAGAGTTTTTAGTGAACTGGGAATGGAAGGCGCTGTAGACAAGAACTCTGTGTAAGTCAGTTGACCAGTAGTAGTCAGAGGTTTGAAGTTCTGGAAATCTGATAGAAAGATGTGAAGGAATAGTAGAGTTATGGTAGAAATGTTGACTTTAAATCTGAGAGATGGCAGGAAACTGGTAAAATTGTTCATGAATTCTAATAGCTGGCTTCTGGACCAGGAGGTAGCACCAACACAATAGTCTATATTTGGTTTGTACAGGTCCGATAAAAAGCAAGTAGTTAGAAACAAATCTTCTAAGAAGAAAACAGACTCCATTCTACCAATCTGATGAAGATGTTGGCTTAGTTAGGTCCATTTTTACTACACACTGCAACTCCACTGACTAGATTAGAAAAAAATAGTTATCAAAATAGAAAGACCTAAGGTGAAGAACCGGATTTACCAGTCTAATGACATTGTGCACATGTGCGTGGATCCTGGACTTGATGTCTGTTGAATACCTGTCTGAGGGTGTTGAGGCGTTCATTGTGAGGAATGACTGTGCACAGAGAGGTGATGTTCATGGTAAAGATGAGGAAGTCAAAAATAGAAAACTGAAAGCTATCAAACAACTGCACAGGATATTAGTTGTGTTTTAAATATAAAAGAAGACCTTCAACCAGGAGTCTCATAAGACTGTGAAGAAAAGTTGAAATATGAGTTGATGGACAGTTACATACAGAAATTATAGGCCATCCAGGATTTTCCAGTTTATTGATTTTGAGAAGAAGGTAAAATGAACATATCTGTGGGTTTTCAATAATGAGTTACATTAGTAGGCAAATCTTTTTTGCAGCTGAGGAGAGAAATGATACAAGTACCTTCCTCCTGGTAATCACCTATAGGGTCTTGTGTGAGGGGAAGATAGCCGCAGCTATACTGGGGAATTGTTTTTGAGGTCTCTTAAATGTAAACTTCCTTTTTCCACACCAATACTACACCCTTCCATTTGCCAATTTGATGGCAAAATCATCAGCCTCTTACCTTTGCTAAGGTGGAGCTGTGTTTAAAGTAATGAGAATGTTTACTAGTAATTCGGTCAGAACTTTGACTGGTTAAATAATCTATAAGTACAAAACATCCTGCAAGCCGGATCAAGAAACTCTGCTTAAAATTAATGACTTTGATGGTTTCAGAGACTTGAGCACTTTGTCTCACTCTCGGTCACTCCTGTAAAGTATACTGTGAGATGAATCATACTGTAAAAGGGGTTAAGGTCGATGTGGATTTGGCAATTGTCCATGTTTTTTGGAACTGAAACAAGTGACACAGCCTTGTTGAGCAAAGATTGTTCATCCTGTGAAAGAGGGGGTTCAGAGGGTGTAGTTAATAAAAGATCCTTGTTGAAAAAAATGGAGGAAGCTTCCTCCCTTCTCCTATTTTCTCAACAAGGTATTGATTTTTCTCGATTTATTTTTCTTGAGGACATATTAAAGCCTTGAATTCATAGTTCTAATTAGGTTGTTAATGAAGGAAAAGTACAGCAAATCAATGATATGTACTTTATGATGCATTATACTAATACGGAACACAATTTAAGATGGAAGCAGGAGTCTAAGAAAATATAAAAGATGTTTAACAGCTGTTTGAAAGAAAAAAAATTTGAACCAGTGCCTTTTTATCTAAGTGTCTTGATCATCTGATTTGATGAGAAAAGTTGAAATTGAGTCCTGCCTGACAAAATACAGTATGCACTCTTTTCTGCACTACTTGCTAGGTTAAAGAAGCCTGACAGATTTGGCTGCTAGGTCATTGTTATTCTGCTCCTCAACTTCAAAATTTAAGTCCTTTTCTTGTCAAGTTAAAGATATGAAAGACAAGATAGCAGTTCATAATATACTTTCTATAGAAAAGAAGTCATATTAGAATTGACAATAGTGAAACTGAATTTCTTGAGAAATAAAGAGGCACTGATGTCTCTTCTAGCTGACTGCTTTGGTGTTCTGACTAACAGGTGATTTTTGTGAAGATATTTAAAAATTTCAATAAGCTCTTTGAATATTGTCTCCTAGTGGTAAATGTATTTTTTTCTAAAATCAATAATTTTATTTGTTCATAGTATCAACACATTGCCAGATATTAAAACATAAATTATGCAAACTGCAAGCAGTAAAAAAAATCTTTGTATGAAGTCATATCCTGGACATTACAGGCTCTACAGTGACAAGTGATAAATAGCAGATACTGGACTTTTATAATAATTGAATTAAACCTGATTCTAAATCTTTTTAAAAACAGGAAACTGTTTAGTAAGAAACAACACAATGTTATCTTCCCAGTTTCTTGTTAATTCCAGTTCATGGCCCATGAAGTCATTTTTATTTATGATGTCAAAGAAATTTTTATAATTTATTTTCCCTTGGTGTTTGGGCATCTGTGGTGCAGTCATTGAGTCTACTACCAATGATTTTTCCATTAGATTTTTTTTGTTGAGGAGAGAACAAAATATATATATATATATGTATAATATTAATGTATATTTATTAAAATGATGTTCAATACAATACAGCTTATTTTCATGTAGCACTCTTCACTGAGTGCAAACTTAAAGGTTGTGAACATTTCTCAGTTAAAATACAAGTGCGAATTATATTCATTACAGAACTGGTACATATATAAATGCAGATTTGTTAAAACACTGAAAGAACAAAGTAGCAAATGATTAAACATAAATGAAAACCATCAATATCTGTCCAATAATTAATTGATAAACTATGGCCAGTTGAGGGTGGTGGAGGATAAAATCGTACAAGAGAAAGTCAATAATAAAGTCATAGTCCTGTAGACCGCCTACTCGCTCCTGGGTTTTCTTTTCTTTTTTTATTTTATTGATTTTATTGAAATCGCACAACATTCCATACAAATACAAAAAAACAATACATATAGACAGTTTAACTAATAGTGGGTGCCAATGAGCCCCAAACCTCAGACACAATCACACCCAAACCAGTTACAGGTCCTAATATATATATTTTTTTATAGAACAAATGCAGTCTTCACAGACAGAATAAGTCAACCAAAGTACAAAGAGCCCAGAATGCAATCCTCTTCCTCTATACTCCTCTTATCAAGCCTTGTCTACCTCCTCCCAACTCTAACTGTTTGGTCAACATGACATGGCTCCTTTTATCTTTGACCTGGCAGCACTTCTGGACCTAGGACATAAGAGTAGTCTGTAGGAAGCTCTTCCAGGTCAGACGGGAGTCCCATAAGGTAGGGAACATATCCCCCTCCATCACCTTCTTGTGGCACCGACGGAACCCAGCAGGGCTGTATTTCAGAACTCCAATTCCTTTGATACCCTGCGGTTATCCAAATGGGATACCCTAGTGTATTGAGGGACATAGTAACTGGATGCTAATGTCTCTCCTGGTCCTCCCAGCATAATGACCTCCATGTCAGGTAAGAAATCTTGTTCCTATCCACTCAGAGAGCCTATCCTTTCGCTTTCTTTTATCATTGCATCATGGCACCCTCTGGGATGCCCATCCATCTCCTGCAGCACTCACAACAAATAGAAAATTTGCAAAAATAACTGTACACCACAATAACAATCAATTTAACAACCCTAAAAAACAGATCTCTTAATTCCCCTGAGACGTTTACTGCCACAACTCTCCAGAATGTGTAGTAGGCCTTCTTTTACCATAGCCCTGCTTTGACTGACATACCCAATATACCATTTGCAACTTAAAAGAGTGAAAAAAAACCCAAAAAAGTCCATATATTACATAATCCAATTAATGAGATTACAACACAACAAACAAATCTACACATTTGACAAGAAATCATCTACTTTCATGTTTGTTAAAGGACTTATAGTTTCTTCCAGGTAGTAAATTTTAACTACTAACCTCAATTTATTCGAGTGGGCAAAGCCCTGAATATGATCAAATGGAAAAAATTAAAAATTAATCTGTTTGTAATAATATGCAACTGTTAAAACTTGCATAAGTGTTTTAGAGGAATGCATTAAATTTGAAATAGTCTCTTCTAATTAAAAGGGATGAGTCTCAGAAACTGAAGATAGAATTTCTGAGGTGGGTTTTTGCCCCAGTAGAAATTCATCATGCTAGCAAATATGTGCCAACTGCATATATTACCACAAGATTAAAGGAATTATAGTTATAGTGTTTCTCATTATGTCCACCACACATCTCATGATGGACGTGAAAGATACTGATCAGCGATGTTTAAATGCTAGCATAGCTCCACTTTGGTTGCCTGACAGTTTTAAACGATTCTTTAGAAAAGGATGAAAAATTGGGATTTTTAAATTGAGCTGACAAACAAGGCATCAGAACTGCTGTGTAAACCTCTCAAAACGTGTAGCATAGATTTTGTGTGTTTTTACTTGTAAAATAGACAGCATATCAGCCAAGTGAAGAGTCTGGTATATAGACAACTATCTCAGAACTGAACTGTGTCATTCCTTGCATATCGAACCTTGTAACATGTAGTACTAAAATTCTAGTGCTGATTTCTAAAATTAAATCAATTATATTTCTCTTAGTCTCAGTTTCAAATAATTTTTTGAATAACTAATTTTTCAGTTTTTAGAACTGATCCATGACCCCTGTCCTGAAGAAAGAAATTATATTTATAAATGCAGATTTAATGATTTAAAAATAATTTCAGAAATCTTTTTTGAAGTTTCTGAAAAAATAGTAGACGACAAATGCAGTCTTATTTTCAACCTACAGTCTATTTGGTCAAGGTCTTCCTAATTGTTATCAAAGCACAAAAAAATCCTTAATGTGTGCTATCTAATATACTTTGATATAGAAATACTCTTTATGCTTTAAAGCAGGGGTATCAAACTCAATCACATAGGGGGCCAAAATTAAAAACAGGGTCCAAGTCGATGGCTAAACTGGGTCAATATTTATTATAAATTGACCATATTTCCAGATGTATTATGTCATATTATTCAGACAGAAATATGAGCTTAACTTTTACCAAGACATCTTGCACAGAATTCAGAGCAAACTCAGCATATTGATTAAATAAAAAACAGTGATCACATTTAAAATAAGAGCCAAATCAATGGCATTCATTTCTGATGCCTTTCTCTCTATCAGCAGTTTTCCTCTGATTCATTTCTAATGAAAACATTTTATTGCAAGCCATCAAAACAGCCAAAAAAATTCTCAATGAAAATCCTAACATACAGCTACTAACATTCTACCTTGCAATAACAGGAGAAAAAAGCAAAAAGAAAATGTTTACATTCAAGCACACTCTACTGTTGCTCTGATGCACATTAGTCCAAACCAGATGGCAGGCATCTTTTCCTGCCTCCAAGTACATCAATGTTTAGGGTCACGCTCTGAGCTGTGGAAATTCACAAGATTGAATGAATGTGTGGTGTTTTGTTCATCTTTGTCACAAGTTGCTCACACAGGTATGTGCTGCCGAAAAGAGCATTTCAGCAGTTTGTATGCAGATCTTGGGCATTGTGTCTGGGATGAAACGTGGAGATTGGGCATTGCTCAAAAAGTTATATACTATGCCTTCAGTGTGTCACTACTTTGGAGTTCATTCAGCTACATGTGGACATTCATAGATGCTCTTTCCACGTCAGCTGCAAATGGATTATGGACAGTCACTTTTCATCCTGGAGCCCTGTGGTGTCTCTCCCTATGCTTTCCATAAACTGAAAGATATCCCCACTCAACTTGAGCCACGTATTCAGCACTTTCCCTCGACTTAGCCATCACCCCTCTGTGTGACAGCAACATCACCACTTTCCATACCCAATTCCTCCAGAAAAGCCTTGGACTGGCAGTAATTTAAACCTTTTGTTGTTATAAAGTTAACTGCTTGTGTTACGGTTCTCATTACTTGCTCAATTTTCAAGGCCTTAACACACAATGATTCCTGCTGTATGATGCAGTGATAAATGTCACTTCTCCTCCTGCATCTTCTCCTGAATCCTGCCCACTATTCCACTCTTTTCACTGCACATCACATGCATTTCACCTATCGTCCATCCTACCAGGTTGTCTCAATTCAGCTAAATTTCATTTTCACATTTAAATACTTCTTCAAATATGTCTTTTCCTGTGGTTGTGTCATGCATTGATTTAACTCCCAAAAGTTCTTCAGTTACGCATAAACTGGAGTCCACTTCACAGATGATTATTGACAGCTGGGCAGTATCAGATATGTCACTACTCTCATCCACAGCAAGGGAATAATGCAATGAAATGTTTTCCCTTTTCCATCAGCTGTTGTTTCAGATTACTGGCAAGAACACATACACAATCAGCAATGGTATTTCTGCTCAGGCTTATGTATAAAAATGCTTACCTTTTGTCTGGACACACCTCAGTCATGCAACCTTTGACAAACTCTCCCTCGGTAAATGGCTGGCAAGTTTTAGTTATCTCTTCTGCCACAATAAAACTAGCTTTAACAGCAGCCTTACTTTGTGATTTTGCTTTTGTGAGCATAGTCTGCTGTGAGACCAGAATTCTTTTCAAGTCTTCTGCTTTCAGGAGTTTCTGCTGTATGTCCAGATCTTTGTACTTGTCCTGGTGTTTCGTTTCATAGTGTTGTAATATGTTATATTCTTTATTTACTGTCACATCAGCTGCACACACAAGACAAACAGGTTTACACTTTATATTAGTGAGCAGAACTGTGCCTCTTACCTGTCTTGAAAGCCCCTGTTTTTAGAGTCTACCTTTTCTTTGGCCATTTTCAGGCGCTAGCTTAAATTTGACACCAGGTTACTGCATGAGGCTACTGATGAGTATATCAAGAAAGGGATTGGCACTTGCAGGCCTTGATAGTCATGATAAAGCACCAGCTATTCCAGTGCAATCTGGGATTTGTAGTATTAGTGGTGTGTGTACTATATACTGGTGCGCCAGCTCTGATAGACATAAGCTATAGTCTTGTGGGCCAAATACAATTGTAACGGCCTGCGGGCCTTAAGTTTGACATGTATGCTTTAAAGTAAAGTAAATACTTTCTTGCCATTACAATGCCAGTGGCACAGAATTTATTAGTGAAGCTAATACAAATAAAACATCAACACAAACATCAAACATTAATATAATAATAGTTATCATTCCCCAACAGTCACCAAAACACTGATTTAATATTATCGAAATCAGACATATTCATATTTTGAAGATGAACATGTTAGTGTAGTGCATTTCACAGCATATAGATAAGTATTTTCTTGAAATCTGGTAGCCCCTGGTTTTGATTCATCTAAGGCAGTGCTTCCCAACCTCTCCCAAACCATGGCACCTTTAGTGAAATCTTTTCAGCTAACGGCACCCCTTCACTCTGATATGTAACTACTCAAATTAACAATTTAATCTTAACTCATCAGTTGAGTAGAATGAGATTCCTATTTTTATAAGGCATACCAACTACACATTTTTGCATTTACAAAGGTAACAAAAATAAATTGCCAGTAAACCAGTCTCAAATGAAAAACTTGAACACAATACAAACATGAAAAGTGCAATAAGGCACAAAGCAGACTATAACGTCATAATTAATGCGAAGGCTGGCTTTGAAGAAAATTTGAAAGTTTGTCAATACGAGCTCGAACTGCAGTTGACAAACACATTCGTAAGTCATTTTCAACTGACAATAAACATCCTCTGTGTTTTGTCTTCAGTAGTGTCAATGCCGAGAATGCCTTTTCACACAGATAAATAGTGCAGAATGGAATAAGTATGCCGAAAGCCTTAGCACCTAACACAGGACCTTCCTTTTCAACCTTAATCCAAAACTCTGTTAAATTCATGTCCTTAAACTTCAGCTATAATGTTCAGTCACTTGCAATGTCAAGTAGCTGTTCTTTCTCTGTCATCTGTAAGTTAGACAAGTCCAACTGCTGATGGAATGGGTTCCTTATCCAGTCATTGCCAGGGATGTCTAAACTTGGAAAGTAATGTTGCAAATTGTCTCCCAACTGTGACAAATGCTTAACAATGACATCATGCAACACGACGGCGCCAGGATCAGCCTGTACTGCATGAGGAAACATGCAAATTAAATGGGTTGTTTCTATTTCACTTGTCCACATCAGAAGTTTACGACGGAAAGCTTGCAGCTTGTCAGTAACAGACAGTATGTTCGAATCATTGCCCTGCATGCCCGAATTCAATGCATTCAATACTTCAAAAATGTCAACAAGATATGCAAGTTTACTGCACCATGTTGGATCAGCCAACAGTGTTACGAACTCATTGTTTGCTTGTTCATTAAGAAAGAACTGGCGGAGTTCATCTCTTAGTTCATACACCCGTGACTGAACTTTACCTCTTGACAGCCATCTGACTTCTGTATGCATTAGCAGAGTGTAATGTTCTGATCCCATGTCTTTGCACAGTTTCTCAAACAGTCTGCACTTGACTGGACAGACTTTGATGAAGTTAACAATTTTAACGACCTGATCTAAAACTGACTGCAGTTCAGTTCCCAGCGTTTTGCTCAAAAGTGCTTCTCTATGTATGAAACAATGGGTGGTGATTATGTTCGGATTTTCACGCTTAGCAAATGCCGTGAAATCACGCATTTTGCCCATCATAGAAGGAGCACCATCTGTGCAAATAGCAACACACCATTCCCACAACAAATCATTATCACTGAAAAACGTGCAAACATGTTTAAATACATCTTCTCCCTTCGTTTCAATAAGTTCCTTGCAAAACAGAAACTGTTCCAACATTTCTGTGCCGTTCGAAAACCTTACAAAGGCCAGCAACTGGGATTTTCCACTAACATCTGTAGACTCATCGATCTGCAGAGCAAATCGTTTACAGGTCTGAAGTAAAACACACACGTTCTTGTTGATGTCAGATGACATGGCTTCTATCCTCCTAGAAACGGTGTTGTTTGACGATGGCATTTTGGATATCACTTTTTCTGCATCGTCACCAAGCATCGTTTTCACCATTATCTTGCATGCTGGCATAATCAAAGATTCGACTATGGTGTGTGGTTTCATTGCCATGGCAACCAGTTCTGCGACTTCAAAACTAGCCAACTGGGCTTTGTCTGACACTGACACAGTTTTCATAAACAGCAGTGCTTGCTTCTGCTGGCTGTCCATTAAATGCCTAAAATATGCCGAGTTCTTGTTATTTGCATTCTGATGCTTGGTTTGAAAGTGACGTTGCAATTTGCTTGGAACCATGCCTTCATTTGCAAGGATATCACCACACAACAAACATCGCGGGTGCTGAATACCTTTTTTGTCAACGAATGTAAACCCATAATTCAAGTAACTGTCCTGATAGTATTTTTGCAACTTTACTGCTCCCTGCATTATCATTTTCATTGAGGTCGTTGATGCTGCTGTTGTTTTTACGTTTACAACTTTCACTACAGTTGGCCATTTTCGGTGCAAAAAAAAAACAAACAGACAACAGGAAGCAACGTCACTTATCCTGTGGCAAGTAAGTAAATTAGAGCTAATATTTATTAATTCGTCAGACTGCAGTTGAAATAGGATGCATGCTGGACTGTATTAAAGCACACAGGTAGCATGACTTTAGTCTAGAGGTGTAACTGGTATTATTATTATCAGTTCAAATGAAATTTTTTTATGTTATGACACCTGGCAACGGCACCCTTAGTCCGTGCTCACGGCATACCAGGGTGCCACGGCACACGGGTTGGGAAGCACTGATCTAAGGCATTCACCAAGCAGAAACAGTCTGAAGGCAGCTGTGACTGGTAGGACAAAATCTTAATGGCTTTACGTTTCAGTCTGCAATAAGGACAGATTTAAAGTGTAAGGGTTTTTTTAAGTGTGTGTGTACATTAAATTTGTCTTCTTACCTGCTTTCATATTGTCTAGAACAAATGGCATATACTGTGGAACAAGAAAGTATTCAGACCCCTTCACTTTTTTCACATTTTGCTATGGTGCAGTTTTATCTCACATCAAGCAACACTCAATACCCAGAATGACAAACTGATAACAGACTTTTAGAAATTTTTGCTTCTTCTTCTTCTGGCTGCTCCCATTAGGGGTTGCCACAGCGCATCATCTTCTTCCATATCTTTCTGTCCTGTGCATCTTGTTCTGTTACACCCATCACCTGCATGTCCTCTCTCACCACATCCATAAGCCTTTGCTTAGGCCTTCCTCTTTTCCTCTTCCCTGGCAGCTCTATCCTTAACATCCTTCTCCCAATATACTCTCTCTCTTGCGCATGTCCAAACCAATGCAATCTTGCAAAAATTAAATATCACATTGATACAAGCATTCAAACCCTTTATTCAGCACTTAGTTTGGCACTGATGGAGACTTTGAGTCTTCTTGAATATGACATGGCAAGCTTCACACACTTGGATTTGAGGATCTTCTGTCATTCTTTTCTGAAGATTCTCTCAAACTCTGTCTGGATGGATGGAAACTGTAAGTGGACAGCTATTTTCAGGTCCCTCCAGAGATGTTTAATTGGGTTCAAGTACAGGCTCTGGCAGGGCAACACAAGGACATTCCCAGAGTTGTTCCTAAGCCACTACTGTGTTGTCTCACCTTAGTGCTTAGGATTATTGTCCAGTTGGAAGGTGAACCTTCAGCTCAGTCTGAGGTCCAAAGCACTCTGGAGCAGATTATCATTAAGGATATCTGTGTACTTTGCTTTCCCTCAACCCTGTCTATTCTCTTAGTCCCTGCTGCTGAAAGAATTCCACTTAATAATGGAGCCCACTGTGCTCTTGGGACCGTCAAAGCTGCAGGATTTTTTGTCACCTTCCTCAGATCTGTGCCTCAACAAAATCCTTTCTCTAAGGTCTGTGAACAATTCACTCATCCTCATGGCTTGGTTTTTGCTCTGATGCACACAGTCATCTGTGTGAACTTCTTATAGACAGGTTTGTTCCTTTCTTAATCATGTCTAGTCAACCATAGGTAGACTTCAAAAAAGGTGTAGAAACATCTCGGTGACAATCAGTAGAATGGGATGCTCCTGAGCCATATTTCAAGTGACATAGCAAAGAGCCTGAATTCTTGTGTGAATGTAACATTTCCCTACTTTTTTATTTTTAATAAATTTGCATTTTGAGGTATGGAATTTTGCTTGATGAAGGAAAAAAATAATTTTATCGATTTTAGCAAAAGGCTGAAACATAGCAAAATGTTAAAAAAAATTGAAGGGGTCTAAATACTTCACTGTGAAGACAATAGATTGAAATTTCATGAAGGTTAAATACATTTACAACATTTAAAAACAATCTTTTGATACTACATCTAAAAAAAGTTTCAATGAGACATGTTAACCCAACCTAACTGTCTCTATACTCCTAATACTTTTTACCTGTTATATTTTTTGCTTAAAAGCCACATGGCACTGGGGAGAAAGGAATTTCCATATATAGCGTTTGTTGCATGTCATTTAAAGCAACTCTCTTCCCTTATTTACAGAAGCAAAGCGTCACATGTAATGGATGGCTGTCATCAGCTGAGCTGATTCCATTTTCTTCATCACTGCTCTCAGACACATGCTTATCAAGTCATCCACATCACCATTAATAATTTTGTCTGCCTGTCTGATAACTCTGTTGGAGCTTTTTAAAATTTTGATTTGTCAGGCCACTATACAAAGCAGTGGAGCTGAAAGTGATCACTGAGTGGATCACACTGCGATGAATAGACAGCATGAGGTGCCAGTCTACTTAGTATAGTCTCTCTATATGGAAGAGAAATAACCACTGATTGCAATTAGAATATATTTCTGTATTACTATTCCAACTGAGATTATTATTGGCATGAGTTCCTAAATAATTATGTTCTGTCACTATTTCTACCTCCTCTCCAACAGCTATGAAGTGTGAATGTACACATTTCTGCCTTTAGAAGCCAAATATTACTTGAATTTGATTATTTTATTTCTTGATTCAAATGGAATTGTCTGCATCTTAACATCAGAAAAACCAAGGAACTGGTTATTGACTTTCGCAGCACCAAGGAGCATCTATGTCCGGTCACTGTTCAGGGAGTAGATGTAGGGGTGATGCACTCCTACATGTACTTGGTTGTCCACATCAATGACAGGTTGAACTGGTCTTCGAACACTGAAGAACTATATAAGAAAGAGCAGAGCAGGCTCTTCTTCCTTTGGAGACTGCGTTCAGTATTGTGGAAAGTTAAATTTTCTATGCTTTGGTGTGACTGGCTGGTAACATCACTTCAAGAGAGGCCCATGGTATCAACAAACTCATTAAAAAGGCATGCTCAGTTATTGGATGCACTCTGGAACCCTGAAGCTAGTAGCAAAGGAGAGAATTAAAGCAAAAGTGAATGCCATTAAGAACAAAGCTGCACATCTTATCTCTGATACACTAACACTGAGGACTTTTCAGCCAATTCATTATTCAGGAGAAGAGTGGCAAGAAATGCCACTGGGGCTCCCTAGTAGCAATGGCAATATGCCTGCATAATCCGTCTTTGGGACTGTGAGTGTCAAGACAGAAGTTTTACTTTCTTTTCAATTTCTTCCCTTTTAGTCATTATATTGTGTATTCAGAAAATATAGCATGTCTATCTATCTATCTATCTATCTATCTATCTATCTATCTATCTATCTAT
>JANRMT010062817.1:30124675-30141627 GCA_026402145.1 Polypterus bichir lapradei
TATCTATCTATCTATCTATCTATCTATCTATCTATCTATCTATCTATGCCTTGTTGGACATATTTGTGTAGCTGGCCAATCCCCTCCCATGATAAGAATCTATGGAGTAAACAAAGCAAACCCTACAATATAAAGAAAGCAAAAATTGTGATAACCATTCACCAAAACATCACTAGATCTTCAAGCTTTGAGCATTAATTTACCTGCATATCTTCACTTGAGCATTTGAGATGTGTGGAGAAAAAAGTGCGTGCTTTATTTTGACTTCTTTGATGACATATATTTTGCATCTTTTTATATTTAATGCATAATTAAATGCTAACAGAAAAAGTTATCTTTAAATTTGCCCAGAATCTTACCTGTTAATGATACCAATGTTCAATTTCCAATATTCTGAATGTTTTTCAAACGTATAATCGAGATGTCATTGTTTTCTTTTTGCTTATGCCGTATCTGTTTTCATAGTTTGCAGACTAATGTGTCTCTAGGACAAATCAGTTGAACAGTCTGAATTTATAGGTTTGTGTAAACATAGTAAAATCTCAATATCCACCAGAATAATACTTTTTAGTTATACTTTAAATTATAAAGTATGCCATGTGATAAATAATGAAAGTGACTTCAAACCTAATTAACAGCAGTCCATAACAAACTTTCTAACTGGATAAAATGACTGTCTAGTGTACTTAAGAAAAAAGTTAAATGACTCCAACTCTGATCTTGAAGCAGAATATTATGATCAATCACTTTCAAAGACTCTTACAGATCAAGGAAAAAGTTAGCCTTAACATGAGTGAAAACTTTAAAATTTTAGGTTTTCTCTGGAGAAGCTGAAATTAATTGATTGGGTTCATAGATGCTTATGAAACTAAATACATCTCCAAAAAATTAAAGTTATTCTAGAAAAATATTTTTATATTTAAACAATTAATGAAACAGAACAGAGCAATTATGACCTGATTTTAATCTTTTTGCAGTTTGCAAAAATGACTGGTTTTTAAGATCTCTAAATGCCAAGAACATTTAACCCTAATTCTAACAAATGACACTGTCCTTAAAGTACAGATTTCATAAATCATAATTTTGCTTTATCATTGATAACTGTTGTAAGAAGTAGAATAAGTAACATATCTTTACTGTAATTGTCAATTTATGTATGCAGGCATTAGTGAACTAACACTTTTTTTCAAAAAAATTTGAAATAGTCAGTTAAATTTCTTAGTTGTTGCAGTAAAATTCACCTTTAAATTCTTTTCCTTTAGAACTTCTGATTAGACTTATGTTCATACCCAGCTTCACTTAATATTGCTGGATTATGTGTGCTAGGCAGGCAATAAGTTAGGAATGTGTATGCTTGCCATAGCTTTTATGTGCAACATTAGAACATCAGAACATTAAAACAATTTTAATAAGAATAGGCCATTCAGCCCAACAAAGCTTGCCACTCCTATCCACTCAGTTCTTCTAAAATAACATCAAGTTGAGTTTAAAAAGTCCCCAAAGGCCTACTGTCTACCACACTACTTGGTAACTTATTCAAAGTATCCAAGAAAAATGTTTGTGCAAAATTTACCCTTAAAGAGTTTCCTAATGTGTTCCCATGTCCTTGAAGAACTCATTTTAAAGTAACAGTCTTAATCCACTGGACTAATTCCCTTCCTAATTTTAAACACTTCAAATCATGTCTCATCTTAATCTCCTTTTGCTTAAACTGAAAAGGCTCAGCTCTTTTAATGTTTCTTCATAACTCATCCCCTGTAGCGTTGGAATGAGCATAGTCGCTCTTCTCTGGACTCTAACATTGCTATATCCCATTTTGTAGCTTCGAGACCAAATATGCACGCAGTACTCCAGGTGAGGTTTAACCAGTGTGTTAAATGAGAACATGAGAAGAAACTGCATAATTTGTCAGTCACAAGACTACTGAAAAAAGTCAGAAACAGGAAGCAAAATTTTAAAACAAGATTATAACATAGAAATTAAAGCTAGGATGTACAAAAAACAAATATCTGACATGATATTGCATTATCAACTTAATTTAAATAAATATTTTAATAAAGAAATGCTAAAATCCAAAAATACAAAACTTTTAAAAAGAAAAGAAACAATGTCCAAAAGATAACACAAAATTTAAAATAATTTATTATTTTAAAAAATAATCCTTAATACCAATAATTACACAATGTCGGACAAGATTATTATGTGACACAAGTAATTATAGATTTTTTCACAGACATTTTGATATTATTTATCACTATTCAGCATTGGTGCACATTGGTGTAAACTGTATTAATAATTTTGTCATCTGTGTTCTCCATTAAAATGTGACATTATAAAATTTGAACAGCTATTGTTTACAATAAAAAAGATTATCATTTTTGGGAGGAATATTGTTCTATCAGAAGACATGTCTCTTTTTTGTACGTTGTCTTTACATTGTTGTAGATCAGGCCTATGATACATCAGGATTATAGATGTGTTCTGTCTATATTAAAACATGCTTAGAAGAGCCAAGCAAAATGACACCTTTTATTGGCTAACTAAAAAGATTACAATATGCATTCTTTTTAGTTAGCCAATAAAAGGTGTCATTTTGCTTGGCTCTTCTCTACATTCGTAATGGCTAACACGGTACAACACCCTAGTACTTAAAACATGCTTTATATTTTTGTTGTTTACCTTCATCCTCTTGCCTTTAACTTGCCTTGGCTAATATTTGTGTTTTCTATTTACTTTAGGTATTCCATTATTGTAATTTATTTTTTTCAGGTGCTTTGGTAATTAGAACCACAGTTACCTGGGATAAGGCCATTAGGCATAAGCTGCAATAGGACTTGGCTACACCATGTGTATATTGCTGTTGTCATGATCAGGCCTTTTATTTTTCACTGTTAATAAATTCTTCTTGATCTTCAAACATTATTTCACCTTGTGTTATGGATTTTAGAGGACAAAGAAACTCGTGATCTCATGTGTTTGGGTGTGTGATACTTAATTTCCAATAATTTTAAAAATGTATCGTTCTCCAGCAGCAGCATTTTGTTTTTTTGTATAGGCCTGATCATTGTGAGATGTATTTGTTGACATCTGCTTTGCCACTGATAGGCAAGGTCAAAAGAAAGTGTGCAGTGTGAGCATTTGCAGGTCAAGAGTATTCAGATTATGTACTTCTTGGTTGCCCCAATTGGATTTTCTCAAAAGACCTTTGTGGTCATTCTTTGATGTTTTTGAATTCCTGGTTATGAATATCTTTTACCCTGCTTTTTATCTATAATTTATGAATTTGGCTTTGGTTATGAGTTGCCATGTATGTGCATCGGTGGATCATTCTCCAGGCTCCTCTGAGGTATGTACTTCCACCCTGAGTTGAGAGGGGGCACTGGTGCTAACCCTATCCTCCGTTTTTCACCCTACAGTGCTGAAAAGACACCCATTGAGTGCAACTGACTGTGTCCCTTGTGTCCCCCAACCCCACTATATGAGGTAAGACACAAAAATAA
This sequence comes from Polypterus bichir lapradei, assembly GCA_026402145.1. Classification (NCBI taxonomy): domain Eukaryota; kingdom Metazoa; phylum Chordata; class Cladistia; order Polypteriformes; family Polypteridae; genus Polypterus; species Polypterus bichir. The sequence continues at coordinate 30,128,176 of JANRMT010062817.1, forward strand.
CTGGATTGGTAAAAAAAAAAAAATTATTGATAAATTACAGCATTGTAATATTGTCATCTTCTATATACTCCCCCTCCTGATCTCTGCACCACTCCATACGTATCTTCCATTGATTGAAACAGTGATGGAAATCTTCTTGCTTGAGGCTCTTCAACACGCTGGCCGTTTTTATCTTCACTTCATCCATTGAAGAAAAATGTGTTCCCTTCAGGTCACTTTTGATTTTTGGAAACAAGTAAAAATCACAGGGAGCTAAATCAGGCGAATAGGGAGGATGATCGAGGACAGGAATATTTTTGTCAGTCAAAAACTGCTTTATGGAAAAAGAGAAAATTCACAAGAAATCTGATGTTGATTCGCTGTTCGATTTTCTCTCCCGACATTATCGTGGCAACTCATGTAGCAATTGTTGTGCAGATACTGACTGGGCTATTCACAGGATATACCTAGCCGGTCGGCGGTTTGAGATGGCGTGTAGGAGGGGATATTGTTCTATGATTTACGTCCGGCCGACCTCCAGATGGTTTTCCAAGAAAGCCCCAAGCCCAGTCTGGTTATTTTTGTGTCTCACCTTGTATATGCCTGCCATCAAGCACACATTTTGTTTGAACAATGATTATAATTAAACAGGGACAACAGAGTTGGCACCCCAACATTTTCAGCTTGTGGACCTGCAGTCCCTTCCGATAACCGCAATGTTAACTTTTATTTTTTTGGTTACTAAACTTTCTCGTACTGTTTCCTGACTATGATTCTTCAAATACAGTATGTCCTCAAAACTGTTTGCTTAACTATTAGTCATTTTAGCTCTGGCACTTGGCTTTAAAGTTTTTGAGATATATATATATATATATATATTGTTTCAGTCTACAGGATTAGATTGTTGTATTATGGCTTTGATTAATTAACTCTTTATTAATTTTAGTTTAGCAGTGCATCCTGTTTATTTTCTTTTTTGAATAATTATCCTGTTTAATTATTGGTTTTGTAAATTATAGAAGTTTGTAGTTTTTAAAATAGAGTTTTTATTCTTTAGGCTATTTCCAGTTTATAAAAGAATAATATTTAGTTTTCTCAGTTCTTCATTTAAATATTATTTATTTGAGTAATCCATCTTGCATTTTTGAGGTTTTTTTGTAAATGGTTGAGTAAAATTTACTTTTAACCTTGGAAACAAATATTTCATGGTTTTGACCTTTCCATTTCAGGATACTTGCATAAAAAGATAATAGTATCATCAATAATCTTGCCAGTTGTCAGTGAACAAGAAGAAATGAACCTACCATCATGCCCATGCTGTGGTGTCAGCTCAAGTCTACCAGCAGAACATAATCTCACGTGCTGGAGGGAATCCCGTAAAACTTTCTTAGATCTGTTCATAGCCAGACATTCGTCTTCTTCTCTGGTGGTGTCAGTCTAACCAATGTCAAATTGAAACACTTCACATTGCAATGGCTTTTATATTTTTTTAGGAGAAGTAGTATGATACAACATATATGTCTACCTTATCATCCGCTTTTCTTTTAAATGTTTATAATAAATAATATTATTATCTGTTCAGTTGTTGCTAATTGATTTTAAAAAAGGAATAGGCTTCCACAAATTATGCAGCGATTGTCCATAGTAAACATTTTTGTGTGGATCCTACATACATCATTTTTACTTAATCAGGGAGCATCTCAGAACAATGGGTTTTGCCATACTTCTGCTAAGTCAAAATATCAAGCATTCCTGAAAATTCTTTGGAAATTGATTCTTTGATTTCAGGATTGTTTCAAGTGAAACATTCTTATGTTCATGTTTTGTGAATCAATTGAAAAACAAACCATGTAAAAGTCAGCTATTAAAACATACAGATATGATAAGTAGTTCAGCCAAATTAAAACCAGATGACAATTTTATTAATAAAAATAAAGTACAGTATAATTTTCTAATCTGATTTATAAACCTGATGGCTACAAATCAACAGATTAGAAATATAATCATGAAGGTTACATAAAAAATGTTCTTTAAAATATTTATTCTACCTGAACAACGGTATTTTTTGTATAAAATACAAAATTTTCTGAGTTTTTGAAAGGTTAGGTGGTAGTTTTGTATGTATAAAAAAGAGGGCTTTATGTGCGATCACACGAAACACTAATGTAATCTATATTCTCATGAACAGGACTGCGGTGTATCAAATTATATATGAAATACTAACAATGCAACATGACGGATGAAGTGGATAGGACTGGAATGCTTTTTTGGGCTTTGGTATTCCACAAAGGGAGCTTAATTTGACAAGCAAGGCTTATTTCGGCCAGTACTGGTTTTACCAAAGAGGAATAGAGCAAGTTGCTTCGCTAACTGTACAAATCAAGCCAGGTAGCAGTTTTCATTTAAGAAATGAAAGTTATGATTTAATATTGTGCTATCAAGTTAAAATTGCTTAAATAGAATGTCTGTCATACTTTTAACTAAACCTTTGACTTAATTACAGTAGAAGTCTTTAAATCAGTCCAATGGCAGACTGATTTAAAAGGCAACAATGCAGAGTTTTTTCAAAATAATAGAATATTAATAATAGTAAACACTCGATAACAATAAATACTAAGATAACCTCTACATTCATCAGAAGGGAAACTGTAAAGCATGTCACATGCTGGGAGTTCTTTATTATTTTCTCACTATGTTTAAGCAGTATAGACTGTGTAATCAACTCAGTGTCATTCTACAGATAGTTTCTAGAAATTCTATATATGGAAAACTAATTAATAGTTTGTAATTATGCTATTTCAAAGAGTACTCAGGATTCTTTTTAAGTCTTCTGCAAGTGACCTTCATGCTAAATAATGAAGAGGTAAGGTCAGAACATACAAATTATAGGACACCTAGCAGAAGACTTAAATTGATTGTGTGCTTTTAAGTTTGCACTGTGCTCTGCCTGTAAGTAGGCGCTTTCATAAATTCTCACTGCTTTTTGTGGCATGTTAAATTTTTCTGCTAAATCTGAATCCACAATATAACACAAAGTCACTTGTAGCCATAACAATTAAATCTGTCAAATGGAAATAAAGTAAGTTAAGTAAGTAAACTTGAAGTAAAATGAAAACTAAATGGGCAAGAGAAATAGATGATTAATCATTAAGTGTATTTTTATAACAATAAAATAACAGTAACTGTTTCCATTCTTAATTTAAACTAATATTCTACATGAAGTAAGTAAGCATATGTGGGAGGGAAATACTAAGTATGTTTCAATTATAAACAATTCTGAATTTACTGGCCATTTGGGACATTCATTGTTGATTCACATTCTCCACGTTGACACTCCACTCCTCCTGAAGTATCATTGAGGTGATGCGCAGCACAAACACTTGGCAGAATTACATCAAACTGCACAAAAATACTGATATTTACAGAAGGTCATGGCTTAGTCTGGATCTGCTCACAATTAAAGATCCTGAAGTCAGTAAATATGCTGTATGTCAAATCTGAATGCTTATATCTATTTCTCAGTAGAATTTCAAACACAAATACAGCCTATAGTTGTATGACTTTATAATTGTATTTCCTTTAGTAGCTAGATAATAATGACTATACACTCTTCTGGGTTTCCTTAAGCAATCCAAACCTTGAAATATTTCATTAGGTACAGGGACAAATATACTGCTAAAAAACCTATTCACCACAGTCTAACACTAAGTCAGTTAAGCTTCAGGGATAACAATCTGTCCAGTTAGGAAACATAAGCGATTGTGAATTAACTTCATCAGCTTCGGTGCAAATGAAAGTGACAACAGATGCACTGATGTTGTGGTGTGAAATTTTGTATATAAGTTGATAACTATGTTGTATGTCTTTACTTGTAACTTAGACATTAGTATTATATCATGGATAAGAACAGCAGTGGTTTGATGGTTAAGAACACATCCACCCAAACCCCAATCTTTAGGACTGAGTCTTCATTTTTATGACAGTACCTAAAATCTATTTGGCAAGTGATTCTCTGCAGGACTGTCTCAATCAACCCCTACATTGAGGCCAACTATCTAGCTGGCAAGCTTCAGCTTAACAAATGGTATTGGAGGCAGGTGTGAAACCATTGTGTCACACCAGAATTCTACTGGTCTAAAGTTGCCTGTTTGGTTTTAAATCAGATGCCATTAAGTACCACAATTCTCCATTGGCTTTAGGGCTTGGAAAGAGAATCTATAAATTTGGTTGCTTTACCTCTCCCTATCTCTCTTACACCATTGCCATGAAGGAGCATCTCTCTGTCACACCATTGCCATGAGGAACACAACTCGGCAGCCATATTGAGACAGGCATGTGTCCTGTTCTGAAGCAATCTGACCAAAAATGATGCTTTATCTAGAGACATTTTAAGTAACAAACAAGTCTTTGTGCCACCTTAAACTACACGTCAGCATTTATCAGGCTGTATGGTTGCCAGTATTCACTTGTACTTTGCTTATTGTTATTATTTATAAATATTATCAATAATATGTTATTTAAAGTGTAACTTAACTCCTGCTTGTCTTTTACTACACCTAATTGCCTGAGGTAATACGGTAAATGTAGAAGGGAAGATGGGGAGGTTATATACTATAATACCTTATAAAGAGTGGTAAGTCTGAGATATGAGACATTCTGACAAAGGCTACACATTAATAATACAAAAGGGAAAGTAGACTAATATAGAACTCTACCAAGACAAAACAACTGGAGAGACAACAGTAAAACAACCCCAAAAAGGCAATGGTTTTGCAGGTAGTGGCCCCAGACAATTGTTCTTTCCTTATCCTTCCTGACTGATTCTTCTCTAGTTTTGTGGTTTGCTGTTGTCCTTGTCAGTACTTGTAGCATGAGGTGGTAGCTGCAGCCATTCAGGTTGCACAGGTAGCCCAGCTAATCCAGGATAGCACATCCATACAAGCCATCGCAAGAAGGTCCCAAGAAAATAGAGGAGACAGTCTGTTTCACAAGGAGAGGTGGAGGACGTGGGGGCCAGTCAGTGGCATCAATGCCTTTGTCATCCAGGAACTGCCTACACACTCTGGCCACATGAGGTTGAGCAATGTCCTGCACCAGGAGGAACTCAATGCCCAGTGCACCAGGGTAAGGTTTGACAAAGGCTCTGAGGATTTCATCCCGGTATGTAACAGCAGTCAGGGTACCGTTACCTAGCCTGTAGAGATCTGTGTGAACCTCCAATGATATGCCTGTCTAGGCCATCATTGACCCACTGCCATACCCATCATGCTGGCTGATGTTTCTGGCTGCGTAACGTTCACCACGGCATCTCTAGACTCTTTCACGTTTGTCACATGTGCTCAGTGTGAACCTGCTCTGATCTGTGAAGAGAACAGGGTACCAATCGCAGAGTAGCCAATTGTGATATTCTCTGGTAAATAAAAATTGAGCTGCAGAGTAACGGGCTGTGAGCACAGGTCCCACTAGGGGACATCAGGCACTCATGCTGTCCTAATGGAGTCAGAAACATACACACCAGTAGCTAGCTGGAGGTCATTTTGGATGGCTTTGGCGGTGCTCCTGTTCCACCTTGCACAAAGGAGCAGATACTGGTCCTGCTGCTGGGTTTATGCCCTTCTATGGCCCTGTCCAGCTCTCCTCATGTATCGACTGATGCTTCTAGTAGTGACAAGGACACTAGCAAAAAGCAAAACTAGAGAAGAATCAATCAGGATCAGTCAATGTGAAGAAAAAGTGTTCCCTAAATTTATTTTTGAGTAGTGTATATTCATCTATTTTTAGCTGTACATTTCAATAGACCTTGATTCAGAGTCAGGGAAAGAAATCATTTTCTACCAAGGGGCAATGTCATTAGTGAAGCCACTACTGTCAGCTACTTCAAACAAATCCTTGCTAATCTTCAGATTAAGCTTAAATCCAGCCAGGCATACTATATATGCAGTAAGATTAATACATTTCTTGCTCAAAATGTTTGCTATATCTGTTAAAAACACCTGCAATTGCAGCCTTGTTTTTTTCCATCCTTAGGATATTTCACTCTGTATCATACACTTTTACATATTGAAATTTTAATCTAACTAAACTCATACCACTTTATTTACATTTAAAAGGCACTGTTTGTTCTAAAATGTATTATTTTCATACAGGACATTTGATATCTCAAATACAAAGAATTGCCGTTTATACTAATACATACACAGGCTCTTAAGGACCATCTATTTTCACATAAAAATACTCATATTTTACTTACAACTACATTAATTTGATGTATTGTCATATTAAATAATTGTACTGCTAAAACTATTTTTTTACTTGTATTTATGTATAAACTACATTGTACTATATAAAATACAAAGCAATCAGAAATAAAATCAGTTCTTTGCCCTATACATTAATATTCCAGTTTTAATACACCTCCTCTATCCTGTTTGGAGAGCAATCTGATCTGAGTGCCCATTAAGATTAGTCGTTCGGCTTGTTTATTTTAGAAAAGCACAAATACATTTTGACAAAATTCCGAAAATCTTCACATTGACCCTTATAAAGAAAATCTGAAGTTTAGTTTTGAAGTAAAATAAGAAATAACTTTCCGACTGACTTATAGAAGTTGCCTTTGGATTCTTACAAGCTGAGGTCATAAAGATAATGCTACAAGTCCTATTGCTCAGCTATACAAGACAATGTCTCTGTTTCTTTTTTTTTTTTTGCTTTCTACATGGACATATTATTAAGAAAAAAAAAATAAAGTAGACCTTGGAGAAAGTGGCAAAAATTTTTATTGTGCATAGTCACATAGTTGTCATTTTTAGAAGTAAATTGCTCCATGCCACAAGTCAAATAAATTTATAGTTTCAGGACCCTGATAGAGAATTCAGCATAACAGTCCTGAGGCTCCAAATCTCAGTCTAATCAATTGCTAAGGGAGAGAAGAAATGTGTGATTAGGGACAAAGATCCACCACTGGTCAATTTGCAAGAACAATGTTAACATGAGCCAACCTTATTTTTTTGCACTTTTAAAACTATTTAAACCATACTTCATCCCATCTGGCTATATCCAATACTAATTTAAAAGAATGCTGTAGCACAACTCTACCAGAAGAAATCCCTTGGTCCAATAGAGGACTTCACAGAGTTTCCTGATGTTGTAATGGAAACTCTGCAGCCCATTATCAAGGTCAGGAAACCAGGAATGTACCTGGACATTTAATAAAACAGAGAAGGTTGTGCATGCAGGAGTACCTGACACCACCAAAGGGAGCTGAGGTGGAATGGGCCTTAAATGGTCAGAAAACATTTCTGACACAAGAAGTAGCTCAGGACAAAGAAGTAAGTGGGAAACAAAAACTCAACTTGACACAATTTGAAGACAAAAATAATAATAATAATTACAATTTAAGAAGACCTGTGGACAATGCAATTTCAATGTTTTACTGACCTTGGCCAAATGCCACACAGAGTGCTTTATGCTGCTTCCAATAAATTTAGCTGATGTTAAATCTGTAATGATTAATTCCATATTTTTTTTTGACAACTATAGTCCAAGAAGATAGGCATTGTCAGGGTATTGAATGAAAACAGAGAATGCAAAAGTTATGGAGCCCTGTAGCTGAAGCTTAGACTGAATACTTTAGTTTTATTTTTATATTTAATGAAAGGATATTTCTTGTGTTGAAAATGTACACTCTAGAATTTAAATTCTTTAAGTGAGGGAGGAACAAAACTGTTAAAAGTCATTAAGCAGATTTTGAAATTGGTGGTAAAGTGAAATTTTTTAAATGGAGAGACTTAAAAAAGATAGATGTTTGTATTGCTTAGCTCTTTTATGATCCATAGAGCAAGTTTATGAATAAACTTCCTGCTGGACAAACTTAATATTTTAAAAGGCTTTGGATAAGGTACTGTATTAGTTAAATAGGATTTGAAACAAATGAGTATAGAAACTCCTCTGTATTCTGTCTGCTTGAGGAAGTAGTATTATATTAAGGTAGGGGTTCCCAACCTGGGATGCCCAAACCGAGATAAAATTTCAGGGGGTACAACAAAGAAGAAGACTATGTTGCAATTCACCAGAATTGACAGAGGTATATTGTCTGACTTTATCGTGGTGCTATCAATGTCTTGCAGTATGTCGTCATTTATTAGTTAGTGCTCCTATGCTACGATATGAAAGGAAGAAAGCATTGCATAGCAATGCACGTTCAATTATTACCTGTGAATGAGGTGTAGTAATGCATGTTCATGTGTGTTCCTTGCTGCGGATGGAGTATTCGTAAAGGCAAAAAAGTTTTTGTGAGGGAATGGAATTTGCACCTTGCAATGATCTATAGAGAAGAGCCAAGTCTAGTGTTGATTTCTGTGCAACATGAAATGTCACTAATTTTGAGGTTTGAGTGACATTTTTGCCAGGGGGGACAAGGGGGACTGAATTGGATACAACACCCGCTGCTTACACTTAGCCCATCTCTCCAGTTGGCAGTAGTGCAGCAATTTTAGCTGTGTGGCGCATCTGTTTTTGAACTGCAATTTAAGTGTTATCGGGGACAAAGTTCATCGACTGTGTTTTATTGCTTAGCAGTGCGCCAACACATGCTTGTTCACTGGAATCTCCAATCCCCCAAAATCCTCAATCAATGATCATGTCTCATTTCCTCTTGGCACTTGATACTTCTATATTCCAAACTATTGATCGTCATTTGAGAGTCTAAGCTTCACGAGGGATACATTTACAAGATTTTTCAAATTTATAAAGATAAATCATTTAATATATATTTAAATTTTATGTTAAAAGCTAATTTTTAATTTGTTCATCCAATGTACTGTATGTGGTTCAATTTGTTGTTCAAAAATTATATTTGACTTCTTTATCTTTAAGTGTGATATTACTTTTGTAGGGGGTGTGAAATTAAATATTTTCTGGGGATGCAGGGCGTAAAAAAGGTTGGGAACTGTCCTAAGGGATAAGTCAGCATCAAAGATAACAACAAACCTTTGGACTGTTTCAGAAAATCAAAACATTTGCCATCTAATTTTAAACATGTTGTTGCACTCCTTAAATTTGTACACACTATTATAAATTCTGTTCTTAATAAGTCTCGAATAGCAAAAGGTCACATCGGTTTTCACTCCTGTCAGTGCGGAACAGAAAGCTGAGTCTTCGGTGGGATAACAGGTTCACAATAAAAAAGTGAACAGTTGAAGACTTGAAAAACGTAGCCTAGTCTGATGAATCTCGACTTTTGCTGAAGCCCTCAGATAGTAGGGTCAGAATTTGACACCAACAGCATAAGTTCATGCACCCAACCAGCCTTGCGTCAACAATCCAAGGTAGTTGGTGGTGGTGGTGGTTTGATGGTGTGTGGAATGTTTTCTTGGCACGCGTTGGGACCAGTAATACCAATTAATCATCACTTGAATGCCATGACTTATTTGAGTGTTGTTGGCAACCAGGTGCATCCCTTCATGACCACTATTTACACAATTTGTAATGGTGACTTTCAGTATGATAATGCTCCATGTCATAAAACAAACCTCATCTGACTCTTGTTTCATGAACATTACAATGAGTTCAGTGGTCTTCCCACTCACTAGATCTGAATCCAGTAGAACAGAACGGAACATTTGCAGCTAAATGTGCACCTGACGAATCTACAGAAATTGTGTGATGCTATCATGTCAGCATGGATCAGGATCTCATAGAAATATTTCCAACATCTTGTGGAATCCATGCCATGAAGAATTGAGGCTGTTTGGAGAGGAAAGGGAGGTCCTATCCATTATTAATAAAATGTCCCTAGTAAATTGTTCAGTGAGGTATATTACAATTAAAATCGTGTATTATTACAGTTTATTTCACCTTGTTAGTCTAAGAACAGTTAAGAAGCACACTGTGTAAAGCACACCACTTATATTCATTGATTAATGTTTTTCTATATTAGGTGTGAGAGCAGGTTTCCAAAACTGCACAGATTTAGTAAGAGAGTTTATTTAAAGTTACACTTCAAAATTAAATTGTAATGCTTCTAAGATACATTGAAACCTAAAAAATACACATTTAAGTTTCAGCATTGAAGTCATTAATCACTAATTTAATTTCTTCTAGGAATGTCTATTCCAAGATTTACAGCACATAGCAAGAAGTTTCAAATCTCTTCTTACTTTACAAAGCCTATAACATTAATGCCATTATCATGGCACTGCCTATGTTGGATTTAACATCCGATTTTGAATTATTCATTAATGCTTGCTAACATTTTGGTGTGGTTCTTTTACACTGCAACTGGGGGACCATTAACAGTCTAACAGTGCACGAAATGAATTACATGTAATTGTCCTAATTAGACCATCACAGAAATTACTGTGAATAGAGGGTACCTTTGCCCTCAGTGTACTTACAACTCGATCTGTAGAAAAGACCGAGGTCACTGACAATGATGTCACTGGCTAAGAGTACCAAACCAATTTGGAAGGCATCCTGTGTGCAATGTGTTTTTGATATCTCACATAAGAATGGGGTGTAATATCAGGATCTCTGTATTTGCTGTCTAAGCTTAGAACGAGACAGTGAGATGTACGTAAGATGGAGCCACCATAAACCAAGTACTCTAAGCAGATTTTGATTCCTAAATAGGATTTTTTTGTGCTATAGTGATTTATTATTTAATTAAGCAAATAACATTGTTTAGAAAAGGTCTGACAGCCCATGACATTGAATTGGATAAAGCAAGTACAGTAAATGGATAAATAGATGGTTTCCATTAACTAGATGGCTTCTGTAATTATTCTGTTACAGTGAAGTATTCACATCATGATCCAGCCCAGCAACTATGTTATAAGCCTGTTCAGAATTCAGATTTAACACATTTCATATCTGACAAACATGTTTTATGGAGACACCAGGTTTCAGAAAAAAAACATTATAAACAATTTGGTTGTAAATGTAAGTTTAAACAATGTTGTTGTACTGGAGAGAAATGAAAAACTCAGAAATAAAGGGTATAAACCTGTTGGGAGTGCGGAGTGTGAAAACTGGAAAGTGTTTTACAAAACTACTGATGTTTTAAAAATATGCAAGAATAGTCAAGTTTGTGAAAAACATTAAATTCAAATAATATTAAAGTTATTATATTCATTTTTAATGCTAGTTGAATTCTTTCATTATATGATGGAAAATGAAAACAGTTGTGTGAATGTTTGCTGTGTTTGTAGCTCAAGAAGAACGTATTTTGGAAAATATTATTACTCCTAAGTATGATCCTGCTGTCATCAGATTATATTGTACTAGCTGTGCTAGCCATCTAAGATGGGTTGAAATCTAAGTAAGTGACAATAACCTCAGTGTTAACATTTGCAGTGCACCCTGCAATGCCTGTGTTTGTGTTATATGCCATTTGGTATGGGATTCGTAATGATTGTGGTGCATCATCTATTGGAATGGCAAAGACTTAGCAACTGACCTGACACACAGATCATCACACAGACACTTTTCCTTTTATTAAGGTGGATATATATATATATATATATACACAATACAGTACAATGCAATTTATTTTTGTATAGCCCAAAATCACACAAGAAGTGCCGCAATGGGCTTTAAAGGCCCTGCCTCTTGACAACCCCCCAGCCTTGACTCTCTAAGAAGACAAGGAAAAACTCCCAAAAAAAAACACTTGTAGGGAAAAAATGGAAGAAACCTCGGGAAAGGCAGTTCAAAGAGAGACCCCTTTCCAGGTAGGTTGGGCATGCAGTGGGTGTCAAAAAGAAGGGGGTCGATACAATACAATACACAGAACAATAAATCCTCAATACAGTATAAAAATAAAAATTTTACAAGTATGGAACAGAATTTAACGGTAGATGATATCACATAATATGATATGAATTTGTTTATGGTCCTGGAGACCCTCAGCCATCAATCTGCCCCATTTGGCCATTCCACAGCTGAAACAGCACTGGGTCAGCCAATCCGATGAAAGTACCTCTCTTTCCCACGATTCCTGCGATCCTCTATCAGTGATGACTTTACCTTAGGCAGGCAAAACAACTTGGCAGGTGGGCTGTAGCACCAAGTGCCACATTTCAGTACTGAGAAGAGAAACAAAATAGGTGAGGGTTAGTAACAAATTGTAACTAATCAGCAGCTCTGGTCAGGATATGCTAAGCTGAAGTAGTGAGTCTTCAGCCGGGATTTAAAAGCTGAGACCGAAGGGGCAACTCTTATAGTAGCAGGCAGACCATTCCACAGTTTAGGGGCCCTGTAACTAAAAGCGCGACCTCCCACTGTTATTTTATAAATTCTTGGAATCATAAGCAGACCGGCATCTTGAGATCTTAATGTGCGCTCTGGTTTGTAATTCATGATAAGTTCAGATAAGTAAGCTGGACCGTGGCCATTTAATGCTTTATGTGTTAAAAGGAGGATTTTGAAATCTGCCCTAAACTTAACCAGGAGCCAGTGTAAGGATTTAAGAACTGGAGTTATATGGTCATATTTTCTTGTTCTTGTAATAATTCGTCCAGTAGCATTTTGGATTAAATGGAAGCTGTATAAGGAACAGTTTGAACATCCAGTGAACACCACATTGCAGTAGTCAATCCTACTAGAAATAAATACATGAATTAATTTCTCAGAATCCTGTTTATTTAGAAAGCACCTTAATCTCCCAACATTTTTAACATGGAAGAAACATAATTTGGAACACTTGTAATATGCACTTTAAATGACATGCTAGAGTGAAAGATAACTCCTAGATTGCTGGCTGATTCAGTAAAATTAATGTTGATTCCAATTGAGTTAAATGATGACAAAATATTGTTGTGATCAGCGTCATTCCCTCCAACAATTAACATCTCTGTTTTATCTGTATTTAAAGACAAGTAGTTCTCATCCATCCACTCCTTTAATTCACTAACACAAATAATTAAAGACAACATTGGACATTGGAGAAATTTCATTTGATCTAAATGAAAGGTATAACTGGGTGTCATCTGCATACAAGTGAATATTAACATTATGTTTCCTAATGATAGATCCCAGTGGAAGCATGTAAAGTGAAAACGGTAAAGGTCCCAGTACTGAGCCCTGTGGGACACCATATCTCACTTCTGTGTATAATGATGGAGTGCTGTCAGCATATTTCTGTATGCTGCACTTAAGTCTAACAACATAAAAACAGTGGAGTTTCCTTCATCAGAGGATATCAGAATGTTGTTTACAACCCGCGTTAGTGCCGTTTCTGTACTATGAACAGTGTGGAAACCAGACTTGAATTTCTCAAATAAATTGTAATGCCTAAGGTGTGACTTAAAGCTGACTGGCGACTACTTTTTCTAGTATTTTAGAGAGAAGGGGTAAATTTGAAATAGGCCTATAATTATTTAGTATGTGTGGGTTTAGGTCTGACTTTGTAAGTAATGGTTTAATGACTGACACTTTTAGTACATCAGGTACTGTGCCATGCAATAATGAACTATT
>JANRMT010062817.1:30162062-30187315 GCA_026402145.1 Polypterus bichir lapradei
GAATGACCTCCAAAGAGCGCGGAGACTTTTGATATCGTGAACGTGTCTGCAAAAAGTGCCGTCTCCTGCCCAGCAAAAGTCGAGCAGCCGGCGCGCGCGCATAGCTGTGCCGGCCTTTGAGACGCTGACTGCGCTTCTGCCTTAAGTCAAAGTGAGCACTTTTAATTTTTTTCATCCTCCCCCTGAGCTATAGCCCAGACAAGTGCAAACACAGGACCCCTTTTCTACACCGCGGCAAACTAATATTAAGGCGATTCGCACTTTCTTTTGCACGTATACGATTATGAGGTCGTCAGCTCGGATTATGAAGACACGCACACGAGTGGAGGACTGACAGTGCCATCACAGCCGATTAATGGCAGGGACGTCTCACCAGTCTACACAAGACCCACCGCGACTGTCCCCAAAAGGCGATCATATCGTCAGCGAACACATCTCTCTATACTATATAAAAGAAAAAGGCAACTTTCCTTTCTTTACACCTTTTTTCCTTTTATCCCAAACCAAAGCCTTTCTCTCTTATCTCTCTTAACACTGCAGAGGACACAAAACTAATTTTCTTTAATTGCTGGTAATGCCGGTAAGGCACATTACCAGAGGCAGAAATTTGAATGTTCACATAGAAAATGTAATTTCTATACCACAGCCGTCGTGTAGCGCCTTTCAAAAGGGATCTACTACCGAGAGATGATCCATATACATTTTAGCAGCTGTTAGTACTACTTACCTGTTGTGTTACACAGTCTTTAAAATGTAGTTTACCCGCAACCACTCCAGTAGTGCTCAATGTACCTGTACTTCTTAAAACGTTAATGTTTTACTGTTTAATAACTTATAGACTATATTTTATTATTTTTCCCTTGCACTCAGTGACCAAAGCTATACACACACATATAGACACATACATATATATACATATATATATATACCTGTGTGTATGTTTGTATGTATGTGTATATATATATGAAAAAGTTTCTCTGAAACTCAATGTCACTCGATCAACTTTCTTTTGTTGTTTATACCACTGTTTAAACCAACAAATAGTACGTTTTTTCTTGCCTCCACTTGGTATTCGCTGAAATTCTTCTGTTTCCCCCTGTGCTTTTGTCATTGTCTTTTCACAGAAGGCTGAGCTTAAGAGCTATTAATATTGATTTGCACATTCAAAGAGGCATAATTCTGGGAGGAGTTGGGGCAGGACCTCAGGCGCATGCGTTACTTTTCACACTGACCGGGATTTATGTAGCGGAAGAACGTGGAAGTTGGCGTTTGCACAGATTTATGCATCTGGATTTTTTCTTTGTGCATACGAACATTTCTGCTTTTGTCCGTATGCCATGTTATAGTGTGAATTCTATGCACGGCGTTGTGCATGAGTCCCCTGGTCTTTTTGGTTACTTACAATAACCTCTAAGACACACCATACTTGTCTCTTACCAATACTTAATGCACAGTTAATCTACAGTTAATCTAGTGAATGTCTCCTTGATATTTTATGTTTATCATATGTGTCAGATATTAAAATATTTAAGTATTTAACAAATGTTATGATTCTGAGCTTTATAAACACAATTGATTTTCCTTAATTTATGTATATACCAGTAACAGCACACTGCACAATAACGTGCAGTGAATACACTTGACTTGAGCATTCATAGTTTTCATACTTTTTCTCTGTACGTTTAGCATTCATTTGCTCAGAGGTTGATGCGCTTGCTGCTTCCTGAGCACATCTTCTTTTTCTCCACCCTAGTGGCCCACTTCTTCCCTTCTTTCATCAGCATCATTTTGCGTTAAAACTGATTAAGTCAGCATTTGTGTTGCAATTACTTAGCACGTTTTCCTTAATTTTTCACTTAAGGTGGCACTTAAGTCTTCAATCTACCTCAAGAGTGATTTAAGATATGAAGAGGTAGGGGAAGTGATGGCAAGGGTGATAGGGATGAGAACGACACCCGTAAGCATATGCTGCATGCCCTCCCTGCTGGCCACTGCTGAGAGTAGATTCTACAATAAAATAAAAATAACCATGGAGGTCAACCATCATGCCAAAAGCAGATAGTAGACATCACATAGTATATGTGCACCAAATTTCAGGTCAATAGGTCAAACGGTTTGTGAGCTACAGGTGATTTAAAATCCTGGACAGACAAATGAACAGCCACCATAGTGTATTATACTGTATATAAAGATGTTTTGCTCTTCTGGGTGCCATTTTTGTGAGGTTGTTTTTATTTTGGTGGTCACCTCTTTAATGGCTTCATCAGCCTGTTTATGGCCTCATGACCCTGACCTTGTGATACATGATATCATCATTACAAGCATATAAAATATGATGACACAGCACTCTGGTCATTCTAGTATTGGTTTAAAATTTCAAAAAATAACACTAAATAAGAACCTACGTATGCAGAGGGGACAGCTTAGGGGCTCTGGTGATGGTAATTTCTAGCCATTCCAGGGGTTAGCGCTTTGTACTAACACCTTTTCTTTTCCTCCCTCTTCAAACTTGAATTTTGAAAGTTTACCCATCACTGACATCACTTCCAGTGTCCATCCACCTGGACATGCCTCTTCCTACCAGAAATCCGCTATCTTAGGCAGTCACGATTAGACTCCCATCTGAAAAGATGCTGTCAATGCTTGTTGTAAAACACCTTTTTTCCACTGATTTTAAGGGGTTTGCCTTTGTGTGTCCCAAAACTTTATGGTGTTCTTGTCTTGTTTTTTACACAAGACATATAAAGGTTAAGAATACAAGAAAACATCTGCAGACTCGTCATTTGACGACCGTGATAACATCCAGGTATGTACCAGTCAGTATGTATTTTTTAATTGAACTTTTCTCCAGAGATTTTATCATGTGGTGACTTAAAAATCTTTTCAATTTTAATAACATGGATTTTGTAAAAGCCATTTCCTGTTAATTTCTAAATCTTCACTTGCAGTCTGGGTTTTAGGATCCAAAATCATTTTATCTGCCTCACTAAGGCAACTTACAGTAATGCTGATAAGCAGTCATGTCTTTAGAGTAGAGCAGAAAATCAGAGCAAAGCCATACCCAGAGAAAGATGAACACTGCAGATTGGAAATGAAATGGTGTATATACTCTGTGAACAGCAATCAGGGAGCATCGACAGCAGCTATTGCACATCTGTATCACCCAAATAGAAACCACAGCAAAGTGAAATACTAAAATGAAAGAATAATGCAGGCCAAATCCAGCAAAAAATATAAATATGCTGAGAATTGCCTTGTGCCCAATGTTTTAAAAACGTGCGCTGAATATACAGTATAGTAAAACTCCGTTCAAAGTTTGTATCAAAATAATGAAGAAATAGCTTGTCTCTCCATAAATGAGACACAGAAACACAACTGTTCTTCCATGATTTTAATAATAAACCTAGAAGATGAAGATTTAACCAAAGCGAGTAGTAAATCGTTAACACATCTTTATAGTTTTTAAACTGTATTTTCTTAGAAGATGTTGTGGACTTGAACCCGGACACAGACAGGCGGACATCTTAATTTCACCCAACACACGTTTATTTTACAATATTTACAATAAAGTCAGTGCACTTCCCAGTGCCTCCAGCACCGTTCCCCCAAATGTCCAGGCCTCACAGTCCTTGTGCCTATCTCCTGGCCGCCTCCAATCCTCTCTCCAGCTCTGTCCACTTCCACCCGACTTCCGCTATCGACTGAAGGGAGGCGGCCCCTTAAATAGGAACCCGGATGGGCTCCAGCTGCTTCCTGGCACTCCTCCGCAGACACGCCCCAGTGTGGCGGAAGTGCCGGCTGCGCACCCGGAAGCCGTCCGGGTGTCCCCTGTTGTCTTCCCCCCAGCACTTCCTGGTGTGGCAAAAGTGCTGGGCTCCAGGGATATTCAGGCACTGGGGCGCCGCCTGGTGGTGGCCACGGGTCCCTACAGGGCTGGGCTTCTAAGCCCTTTACCCGTGGCCCCCAACATAACCAGGGCGGACGCCCCCTCGCGGTCTGGAGGAGGCACAAGCCCTCCTCCGGTCCTCCTGGGCGTCCCGGCTGGGCTCCAGCCCCGGCCGGATGCCACAATGTCTTCCCACGTCTTCCCATTTGTGTGTCACATTGATGTTTCAAAGCTCTCTTTCTCTCTATTAAAACAAGTTCTTATTCTTTTTTACCTCCATAACTGACTATAGATCTATAATAGCATTAAACATTTAAATGCAAAACAGACAATCAGCTTATGGTGTAGGCATTTTTTATTTTCAGAGTCAAATCACTGCAGACTAATTTCTTTCCATTGCATTTTTAACTCCGACACTTACTCACACAAGCGTTTAAAATTAACAAAGGGGTTGAATATTGAATCTTACTAAAAAGAAAATGTTAAATATTCACTCAGACAGAAACAAGAATGCTGGCTGTAACACTCTCATGCAGAAGGAAGTCAAAGAACATCAGGAGTTCTGAAGTCTATCTGTTGCCATAAAGCAAAAGATTTAAGAGTCTGAACCATGTAGTGACTTACTGTATCATGGAAAGATTGTGATGGTCCAGTTTGACTCCACACTCCCTAGTTGCATTCCGAAGCCTCTTGAACCTGGAACAGTCAATTACATACCTGAGGACAAACTGGGCAAATGAGGACACATGGAGTCAGCAAGGGGTTGGTGCAAAGTGGTTTAGTGCTTTTGTTTTAAATTAACAAAAAATAGTGTTAAAAAGTGCAGTGCATTCCAAATAGTCAAATAAATAAATAATCCAATAAAATGATGGGCCAGGTGGAGTTTAGAACCAATAAACATCCCAATATATAATTACATTAAAAACAAAATTAAAATCCCAGGCAGATTCTTCTTTTAAAATAGTCACAAGCAGCAAGGCATCTTCCCAAAATCTGATCACTGACAGGTGCAGTCATGCAATAATCCCAGGTTTGAGTTCCCACCACCAGTCCCTCTTTCAGTCCGTAGGACTCCCCCCTCTAAACCCCACTCACATCTCCCTCAGCCAATTCATTGGCGTCTACCCAGGAGATTCTGCACAACAGGGACGCTTCTACTCCCCTGTGTAGCTCTAAGGAGCGTCCCTTCTCCAGCCCTGCTCGAGCACAGGCCTGCCACTAACTTCCCTGGGGAATACTCCTGACCACCTGCCTCCATTATTCCCAACACAGGGTCTCTTGATCCTTCCTCTCTTCAGCCTTAATTCCTTTTTCTTTGTTCTCTGTTCTATCATGAAGGCTCCCTTTATAGTCCCAGCACAGTGCAGGTTCTATTCTTCACCTACTCTGAGGTGTGAATGAAGCACTTGACTGACCTATTCATATTTGCACGCACCCCTATCAACCTTGGAGTGGCATATTCACCTTTATATGCTTGGAGCTTGCACGCTTCAGGACTCACGTTTATTATGTAAAATATGGAACACCACAAACCTCTCTTATCACAGAGATGTTCTATGTAAATAGTTCATTACATAAAATCACTTTTCCACAAAGTTAAGATCATCACTGTTTGAAGCCAAACCCAGCAACATTAAAAAGAGCAAGAACTGGATGGTATTTTCAAAATGTATACATGAAAATGCCTAATGCATTTTGAAACTTCTTGTTCTTGTGGCTGCTTCTGTTAGGGGTCATCACAGTAGATCATCCATTTCCATATCTTCCTGTCCTCTGCATCTTCCTCTGTCGCATATACCACGTGCATGTCCTCTTTTCCCATATCAATATACCTCCTTTTAGGCCTTCCTCTTTTTTCTCTTCCCTGGCAGCTCCATCCCTATCATCCCTCCCCCAATATACCCAACATCTCTACCCAACACATGTCCAAAACAACGCAACTTCTCTGGCTTTACCTCCAAACCATCCAACCTGAGCTGACCCCCTAATGTACTCATTCCTTATCCTGTCCATCCTCATCACATCCAATGCAAATATTAACATATTTAACTCTACCACCTCCAGCTCTGACTCCTGTCTTTTTGTCAGTGCCACCATCTCCAAACTGTATAACATAGCTGGCCTCACTACCTTCTCTTAGACCATCCCTTTTACTCTTGCTGGTACCCGTCTGTCACAAATCACTCCTGACACTCTTCTCCATCCATTCCACCCTACCTGCCCTCTCTTCTTCACCTCTATTCCACATTACTGTGTACTGTTGATAAAAAGTATTTAAACTCATCCCTCTTCGACAACTCTACTCCCTGCATCCTCACCATTCTTCTGACCTACCTCTCATTCACACACATGTATGTTGTCTTAGTCTTACTGGCCTTCATTCCTCTCCTCTCTAAAGCATACCTCCATCTTTCCAGGGTTTCCTCAACCTGCTCCCTACCCTTGTTACAGATCACAATATCATCCACAAACATCATAGTCCATGGGGGCTCCTGTCTAATCTCCTTTTTCAACCTGTGCATCACCACTGCAAATAAGAAGGGGCTAAGAGCTGATCCCTGATGTAACCACACTTCCACCTTAAATGCATCCATCACTGCTACCGCAGACCTAACCACTGTCACACTTCCATTTTACATCTCCTGTGTTACTGTTACATACTTTTCTGGCACTTTCAACTTCCTCATACAGTACTACAACTCCTCTATAGGTACCCTGCCATATGCTTTCTCTATGTCCACAAAGACACAATGCAACTCTTTCTGGCCTTCTCTGTATTTATCCATCAACACCCTCAGAGCAAACATCACATCTGTAGTGTTCTTTCCCAACATGAAACCATGCTGTTGTTCACTAAACATCACCTCAATTCGTATCCAAGCTTCCACTGCTCTTTCCTATAACTTTATGCTGTGGCTGATCAATTTTATCCCTCTGTTATTATTCTTAAAAATTGGTACCAGTAAAACTTCTTCTCCACTCCTCAGTTATCCTCTCACTTTCCAAGATTGCATTAAATAATCTGGTTAAAAACTCCACTACCATCTCTCATAAACACTTCCATGCTTCCACAGGTATTTCATCTGGACAAACAGCCTTCATATTCTTCATCCTCTTCATAATTGTCCTTACTTCCTCATTGCTAATCCATTGCATGTCCTGGTTCACTATCTACACATCATCCAACATTCTCTCTCTCTCATTCTTTTCATTCATCAACCTCTTTCCTCTCTTTCCATTTGCTCAACACACTCTTCTCACTTGTGAGTATGTTTACATCTTTATCCTTTATCAGCCTAACCTGCTGCTCATCTTTCCTATCTCAGTCTCTCAGTATAGCTAGTCAGTATAGGTCCTTTTCTCCCTCCTTAGTGTCCAACCTCTCATTCAACTCATTGTATGCCTTTTCTTTAGTATTTGCCACCTGTTTCTTCACCTTAGGCCTTATCTCCTTGTACTCCTATCTGCTTTCTTCTTCTACGTGACTATCCCACTTCTTCTTTGCCCACCCTTTCTTCTATGTATTCTCCTGTATGTTCCCATTCCAACACCAGGTTTCTGTATCATCCTTCCCCTGTCCAGATGTCACATCAATCTGTCTTTTAGCTGTTTCCCTTAATGCCTCTGCTGTAGTTGCCCAGCTATTTGGTAACTCTTCATTACCAACTTGTGCCTGTCTTACCCCCTCCCTGAATTCTATTTTACGGTCTTTCTTTTACAACTTCCACCATTTGATCCTTGGCTCTGCCCTCAGTTTCATCCTCTTCTTGATCTCCAACGTGATCCTACAGACCACCATGTTATGCTGCCTAACTGCGCTTTCCCCTGCCATCACATTGCAGTCTCTAATCTCCTTCAGACTGACCCTCCTGCATAGGATATATTCCTCTTCATCTTCCTATACTCTTGTATGTCACCCCGTATTTCTCCTTCTTCTTAAAATACATGTCCATCCTTTTAGAAAAATCCACTACCATCTGACATTTATTCTTCACTTTGATGCCATACCTACTCATTGCATCCTCATCCCATCTGTTCCCTTCACCAACATGTCCATTGAAATATGCACCAATTACCACTCCCTCTCCATTGGGTACACTCTCCACCACTTCATCCAACTCACTCCAGAAATCTTTCTCATCCATCGTATACCCAACTTGGGCATATGTACTAACAACATTCATCATCATTCAATTTCCAGCTTCATAATAATCACTTTTTCCGACACTCTTTTAATCTCCAAACCACTTTTGACATACTGTTCTTTCAGGATAACACGTACCCCAATTCTCCACCCATCCACACCACGGTAGAACAATTGAGCCCTCCTCCGATAGACCTGGCCTTAACCCCCTTCCATCAGGTCTCTTGCACGCACAATACATCAGCCTTCCTTCTCTCCATCATGTTGGCTAACTCTCTCCATTTACCAATCATAGTGCCAACATTCGATGTTCCTGTCCTCCTACTCCTCCTGCCTCTGGACAAACCTTCCCCCTCTTCTTGAAACTAAAATGGCAATATTGGTCAGACACCAAGCCCGTGGCACAGCTCCTCTGTGGAGTTAACTATAGGTAGTTTTTGCTTTTAGAAATCAGGAAAATGATTTAAAGATATAATGTTCTAATAAAATAGGGCAGGGGAGGTGGTATGTGAGATAAGATTTTGTTGTCATACCTTCATTATGGGCAAACATCAATGGGCTGCCTAAGATAGCATTGACTATAATGAGGCAACAGGAAACAGAATGAGCTGTCATCATTAAAAATTAGTATCAAAAATTGATATCAACATTTGTCAATATGACTGCATAGTAGTTAGATTAGATAGATAGATAGATAGATAGATAGATCCTTATTTGTCCCCAGGGTGAAATTTGGCTTTTTACAGAAGCTCTTTAAATAAAAAATACATAAATAAGTAGATACCGTACATAAGGAAATACATAAATATAAATATGCACACACATTTGGGTCTAGAATGACTATAAAGCAAGAAAATTCAAAAGAAAGAAAAGGTCTGACTTGGCTGTGATAGTCACAGAGAGCAGTACAGTTCAAACAAACACCAAATCGGCTTCTAGGTTTGTGTACACACATTTTAACTGCTGAGAATTAGCACTCCATCAGTTTCTCTCAGTTTTCATTAAGAAGTTGAATGCATCACTGCAGGTGGTGACTACACCAGCTTGAAGTACAAAAAATTAAAATAAACTCTCTTGAAGCAGCACACAGAATCTTCCCAGGGGAAAGAAAAATTAAAAGTAGAGCAACATTAAGGAAATAAATATTTAGCAATATTTAATATACACTTTTGTACAGTAATTGTAAATCATTTGTGCTGAAAACTGCCATCTCATCAAAGCTGAAGTAGCAACAACTAGAAAATTTCAAGCAAGTTGGTCCAGAAGCCATGCTGGGTGAGAACCCATGCAAAAATAATGAATTTATAATGCCATTAGCAGAAGAAAAGTTCAAAAACAAAACTAATGAGATGTATGAAGGTCTTAATTTTAAAAAACATTTTCAGACTGTGAAGGGAATGTGACCAAAACTTTCATGTTGCTTTGCAATGGTCCTTTGAGTGTGAAGTTAGTTTCACCCCTGAAGAGAGCAACTACTGGAGAGCATAACTGTAGTGATGTACTATGGACATTGCCAATCCTGGACGACGATGACAATGATGATGATATACTTTATTAATCCCCGAGAGGACATTGTCTGTTCTCATGTCCTTTGTGGGTCAAATGAAGGCTGATCCAGTGATTATTAAAGCTATGAAGGTGTGGAATTCTTTGTTTCTCTCAGAGGCTTAGGCAATGACTTAGGCAATAAGAAACAAGCTAAAGGATGTAAAAGTACGTGAAGCTCTTGCGTGTGGTTACAAGGAAACAGTTCAAAGCACAGAGCATGTATGAAAACTGTGGTTGTATGACAGAGAAGGTCACGAAAAAAGGTCACAGACTAGTTATGAAAGGTGTAAGTGCATAGAAGATTCTAGCTAACAGCCTGCACATTCACGGAAATGGATTGATATTACACCAATCAGAAAACAAGTAGAAATATCTGGGTCCTTGAAAATTCAATAAATGTAACCAATCAATATTAGTTAAAATAAGTGCAATGTCCTATTAAAGAACCAATCAAGGCAAATGTCAAATGTGTTACAAAGGTTTTGGAAGGTTTTTGGACTATGTAAACAAGCTGAGTATAAATAAATGTGTGTACCTTTGCTTGGTGACTTTTTCTTCCACTGTTGGCTCTGGGAGGTCCTTTTTTATGAAAAGAAAAATAAATGTGACAGGGCAAGCTTCCTACTGCCTTGTTCAATGACTGCTGATTTTTTCACTTCCATAAAGGACAAAGAGGAATACTGAAACATGATACAAATAGTAAGCTGCTTACTAATGTGTTTGTCCAGCCTCTGTGGTACGGAAGATTATTATTAAGAATCTAGATGACCTTGTCTTTTTATCAATAAAATATGTATTGCTTCTTCTACCAAACTAAAAGTGAAGCTATCCTTGGGAGTTGGCAGTAGAATGTTTAAATGAGTTGGTCTGGGCTGTTCATTCTCTTTTGGTTTATGTGCAGTTCCCATGCAGGTGGAAAAGTCCATTGACTATCCAAATACCTTAATAAACAGACAGACAAAGTTAAAAACCTGAGGAAACTTATTCAACTAAATTTCAAATTCATAAGCACACTTTATGAAATAGCCCCCAATACCAAAAATACTGTGTATGGAATGTGTTTAATTGTTTTGTCCGATTAAGACACAACAGTACAAGGAAGCTATTGACTATTATTGGAAATTCTAGCTTGCTGTTCCAGGGCCACATCAATCTCAAAACTGATTCTGAGGGTTACCCACAATTGATCCCAAGAAGAAGTTTAAGAAGATCTAAAAAAAAAGTTGAAACATACAAAGAAATGATTATAGGAAGGAGGAGACCAGACTTGGGAGAGACAAAAAGTGAGGAGGGACTGCTTAGGTGTTATAATTAGGTGGTGAGCAAGTGAACAGCTAGACGGAAAAGTAGACGCCAAGACCAGTGTAGAAACTTGAGATCTGTTTGTGCTTACCTTTTTTCTTATTCCTATTTTAATTTAGCAAAATCAAAAATATCACGAACCTTGATAAAACTGAGTAATTTGTAACAAAATCCTTTATTGAAAAATAAAGAAAGCAAACAAAAGAGTGGTAATCAGTTGATCTATAAATACAAAAAAGTGCTACTTCAGCAAAATAGAAAATTAAACCTCTTTAACAAAATAGGAATACTAATTCTACTTTTTAATGTTATTTATATTAATCTTATATAAATGGATGAAACCTTGAAAACCAAAGAAAACCCATGATTAAATAATAATTACTTAAATGGGAATGAAGATGATCCAAAACAGGAAAATCCCTAAACGAAAAGTCATTCTAAAACAATCTCACAATGCAAAAAACCAAAACAAAAGGAAACACTCAGAAGAAATACCATTAAATAATGTTAACCTTGACTATGCAAAAAAACACCTCAACAAGCGAGAAGCAAAGACAAAAAATAACAACTCAATGCTCCAGAGATAACACTGCCGACAAGGAAACCTTTATATGGGGCAGCCTCAGGTGATCGCCCTAATAAAAGTACACCTGTATGATTAGTTAGCCCAGCCCACAGAGCTCTGTATAAAAAACTAGGAGATAACAAATACAAAATAATTAATTAGAAGGAAGATAAATGCAGAATAATGAATACACAAGAAACTGTCCACTCAAAACAGAAATACTACAAACAAAACAAATAAAGCAGTACAGAAAATAAAATAAAACAATACAAAAGCCAAGAAAAAAAAAACAAAGTTTTCCTGGTATTTCTCATCTGTTTTTTCTTGGGTATATCTTATTTGTATCTTTTTTAGAATAATAATATCTTATTAAGAGATAGGCACCCAGCACACAGCACCTGAAATCACTTCTAGAATTAGGAATTGAAATGGCAGTGCTGTGCAGAAAGCTGATTGAGAGAGAGAGAGAGAGAGAGAGAGGGTTCAGCTGATGTTACCAGGAAGCACTTCACTTAGAGTCTCTGTGTGGCCAAAAATAGATGTTCTTCTATAGCTCTGCCTGTATAGAAACTGCTTCTCAGATCCTTTTTAATCGAGACATTGTGGGTTTATGGCATATATTAAATTCATATTACATATATTGTGCAAGCTGGGATGGATTGTGGTGTGATTCCACAACAAAACACTTGCTGTAGTTGTCAATTTTTACACTGTGGATGTATGGAGCGCACTGGTGATGCTGACAAGAAGGTACAGGCTAAGAGAAAGAGAAAGCTCAGCTGGCATCACCAGGAAGAGTTCCACTAGCAGTGCTTAAATGCAGTCCCTACACACCTGAGGACATCTTATTGCTCACAGCGTAGAAAAGGGAGCTGCTTCTGATGCCCTTTGTAATCTAGACATTGTGGATTCACAACTGACTACTGGCAGTTACCACAGTGCAAAATGTGGGGCATGGAATGGATTGTGGTGTGATTTTATAACAAAACAGGGATTTTTTTTAAATACAATTTGCTGGCAATCTTCTAACATGTACTATTATCTTTATATAGTGTTGTACTACAGAATATAAAAACAGAAGGCATTTTTCATTGTATAATTTAGGGATTCTTCTGTCCATCAGGCTTGTTTGGTTGACACGCCTGCATAATAGTTGGCAAAAATGCTTGCATATTAAATACAGTAAAATGTGTCAAATAGGGTAATATTCTTTTGATAAAGTACCATACTAATGAGTAGCTATTCTCCAAACAACATTTTCTATACCAGTTTCTTAAATGATGCATTATGCTTGCCCATACCAATAAGCTTTATTTGGAACAAAGAGGCTTAAATCTAGAAAATCTATTTTATGGGATTTTTTTTCCAATTTTCTTGATTAATATTTATGATCTAAGGTGGACTTTTATTACAATACTCTAATTGGGAATATGGGAACAGCTTATAGACTCTTCAAAAACTGAACATGAATAAAAGTTATTTAATGATATGGGCTCAGCCGGGGGTCCTTGTATAATTATCACTTCTGAGTCTTACAAATACATCTATGTCTACTTTCTTTATTAAAATATCAACAATTTCTCACACCATTCAAATTAACTCCTTACTTCATGTTCATTTGCCTTGAATAATTTACAGAGGCAATTTGTCATTCCTACTGAGACTGTCTTAAATTAACTTTCTCTATGATCCAAACAAACCAAGACCTTTTTTGCCCCAAATTATATCTATAAAGGAAATGCTGTATGTTTACTGAAAAAGAAAACAAGTAAATGGATGTTGGTGCAATGAATGCTTCACAAGGATTAATCCCTTGTTAATATACTGTATACAAAATTATGTCAGTCTGTCCTGTTTTATTCCTTTTGATAATTGTGAAACTAGTAACTGAATTTGTTCTGATATCTTTCTCTGCTGTTCTGTCAGATTACAGCTTATTCAAGACACTTAGGTCATTGCACCATCAATTACTCTTTTGTAACCAGATGCACATTCAAATTTTAAGCTCCATGTAGGGATCATTCCTTGCTAAACCAGGAATTATTTCAGGGGATGTTGTGGAAGTACTTCACCGCCACGCTAAATGTCTCTACTGTTCACATAATAAGAAGAATAGCACAGTCTCATACCTACTTATCCATTACACATGACACACATTACTGTCCCTTACTGTGTGTAAAGGGTGTGGCCGTAATGTCCCTCGTGTCTGCTGGTTCACCTGCCACCTTCTGTGATAGTGGAAGCTTGCATGCTATACTGAACTTTGCAGTTTTGTGATCTTTTATATTATGTTCTTCTTTGTTTGTTAAAGACAGCTCTCTCTCCCACTTGTGTATTTTTTTTTCATAACAATCTGTTTTAAATACAGTGCTCACTGCCTACTAGTGGTACCCATTGTCCCATGCTAGTCTGATGATGTGCTTTCGTCCTCTTATTTATCTATCATTTCTTCTTCTTCTAAAAAGTTGGTGAACCCTTTGTTGCCTTTTCCTGTTGGCAAATCCCATGTTCACCAGGCAACACCTTACAAGTACCTACTACTGTACTATTCCAAATGTCTTTTTAAAAAAAGAACATAATGTAAAAGATCACAGAATGGCAAAGTACAGTAGAACATCTGTTATCCAAATTAATTCATTGGGACTAAGGTTGATTCAGTTTATGAGATAGTTTGGATAATCAATCATGGATGAGAATACCCAGTTTATACAAAACAAAGTGTAATCAACCCTACAATTAAATTATTGTATGCAAAGTTATTACTATTTGATTCAAGAAATGATCTGTAAATAATAACCAAAACATTTTGAAGAAACAATGTATATTTTTTGTGACGCATTATTTACTGAGAATTTCCAATATAGTAAATTAAACAGAATTTTGCAGAATTTTTTTTAACAGAACCCATTTTTAAGTAACAAACATCCTATCAAATTAAAAAAAGTGGGAAACAATTGGTTGGACCACCCTCTACCTAATCTGACACCTCTCATCATAAACGTGATGAGTCAAGGATTATGGGAAATCCAGTCCTTTGTTGATAAACAAAACTATACACAGCACAAAGGAGAATGGTATGAAACTTTACCCAGTAATTCAAGGTGATACTGAGGCAATCTAGAAGCCTCAATCTCCCATCCCAAGAATCTATCCCCTCATGTGAAGCAAGCAGTCAATACCTGAATATCAACAATGTTTTTCAAAATAAATGCAAGAACTAAATAGATAAAGTAAACTATAATAAACTAAACTCCACAAAGTATCTTCCATTTGAATGACAAACAACCTGAACTGCAAATATATTCAAACAAAACAGGCACCTATCAGCAAACAGGAATAATTTAAAGGTGCACAACAGATTGTGAGTGTGCTTGTCACAAGTTCACATGGAGGAGGGAAAGGATGAAGTGAACTATGACTTAGCCCAGCATTAAGTTGCATATTTGTTGTTTTTGTGGAATTTTTTCGATGGAACTAACAGTAGGTAGGTTGGTTTTGATGTGCTCATTTTAAGCATTTGTCTGTGTTTAATTAAAACAATAAATACGTATGTGCATTTAGTTTCTTTTGTCTCTCACAGCTTAGTGATAGTTATATTGTTTACCAGTATATCTTGTTAAGTCAGCATTTTTTATCTTTTCCTAAAGTTCTCTTCAATTTTGTAAATCAAACCCAAGTTCCTTAGCAGTTTAATTTCACCATATGCTTATAGTTAAAACCTGTAAGTATGACAATAATTGCCAAATGTGAAATAATGCATTTTCTACATGTTCAGTTATTTCAAATGCTGACACAATGCCATAATGGTTGGCACTGCTGCCTCACAGCTCAAGGAGACTTGGCGTATATCCTTCCTTGGTCACTATCCAGTATGCACATTCTCTCTTTATTCATATCATTTTTTCTGGGTGTTTTAGTCCTCCTCCCACATCCCAAAGATGTACAGGTTTATTTAAATGACATGTCCCTGTTGAGCTGTGTGACTGAGTGCGAGTCTGTAAGTCAGTGTGTCCTGCCGCATTCATGGCTGTTTCTTAATGCTGCCAGGATAGACTGTGGCTTTGAGTTATTTTTAAAGGGAACAAGTCTGCATGTTGAATAATGGTGATCAAGCTAGCTTTCATTCTTTTATTGGGAAATGGTGTCCTCCTTCATTTGTCTTTTTGTTATTAATTTAACAGAAAGCATCTGGGCCCAAATTCTACTTTTCTTTAAAACTTCAGTATTGTATTTACTGAAAGGCTTTTTCAAATGAAGTTGGCAAAACACTGCTAGCAAAGGGACTGTGAAGTCATTTTCATTTATTTGAAACAGTTGACTGAACTTTGTGACTACTTTATTATTTAACTGTTTCCCTAATTATTTTTTGCCTACTGTAGCATACAATTACATTAAGGATTACACAAATTTTGGCTAATGAGGCGCAATAGACACTATTCATTAAGGACCACATGTAACAAAATGTAATATGAACTATGGTGTTCTGAGACCTTAGAGAATGAGATTTTCATTTCATATTAATGTTTTATCCTTACTCTTGACTAAATTAAGGTGTTTGGAAATAGATGCAAAGATGCACTAAATTTTTATTCCTTCCATCCATCCATTTTTCAACCCGCTGAATCCAAACACAGGGTCATGGGGGTCTGCTGGAGCCAATCCCAGCCAACACAGGGCACAAGGCAGGAATCCAATCCCGGGCAGGGTGCCAACCCACCACAGACTAAATTTTTATTTCTATTCCTTATTTAATTACAGTTTTTCTCAATTGCTAAGATGCATTTTCCAAAGTGCTAACGTCTGTCTCAAAACTCTAAGTGCATTTCTCAGGTCTGTAAAGGCGGTTATTACAACACTGTTTCACAAGTTCAAAAGAAACAAAAATTACCAAAACATTGACAACATGTTCCAAAACACACAAAATAAATCATCAGTAAAATATTGTCCCCATAAAGAAAACACACTTGACCAATGCATAGGTAAACCCTTTTAAAAATGCTATGTATGTGAACCAAAACCAGGCACACCATTTATTTTGTTGTCAATGTAAAATATACACAGATATAATGAGCAAGTCAAAATCCAGTATACATTCATATATATATTAAACAAAATCTGCTTTTTTTACAATAGGAAAACAAAACATTACAAAACATACAGTGATGCCCTGTATTGTAAATTCAATGCAACTATAATTTCAAGCCATTTCAGCATCCAGCCTGTCTTCTTTGTTTGGCCACAACATGTTATCAGCATCACATCTGATGTCTTCCAAGGCAGAAGGGAAGAACTTTCTTGAATGACACATCCACCCTCGGCATGCTTCCATGGTGATGACTTCAGAAGCAGCATCCATTGCCCCCAGTAGAGATAACTGGTCGTGGGGATGATGGTACATAAATGCCACCTCCACGCTGAGCAGAATTCCTCTATTGGGTTGAGGAAGGGTGAATACTTTGGTAAGAACTCCATTGACATGCATGCGTTCATGGGCTGTAGACCATTCCCTGACAAGAATGGAGTGGTGAAAACTGACATTGTTCCTACATATTGTGGCATATCAAGTCTTACCACTCCCCTCTCATTGGCAGGAAGGAGAGCAGTGTAAAGCCCTCCTAAGTAATCAATGAGATGAGCTGTGTTATAGGGTGCGATGGTGGGAATGTGGTAGATTACACCATCCTCGGATATTGCAACACACATGGTTATGTTACCACCACAGTGAACTGGTACATCCACTGTGGCTTAATGGCCTATTATGTTTCTGCCACGTCGCCTGACTTTGTTCAGGCTAAATTTTGCTTCATCCACATACACAAATGTATATGCAGTGTCACTCGTTTCCAGCTCTATCACTCTCTGCAAAGCAAAAATCAGCATATCAGATCAAATTACAAATGAACATCCACTAGTGTATTCCACCACTCAAAAAAAAAATTACAAAACTGTATGTTTAAAAGTATGGTCTCAAATTACGTTGACATATTGAAGGGAAAAACATTATTGTATCTGCACTTGCAGGGACCTTCGCTCCTTCACACTCTCATTATTTCTGGAAAAAAAAACAAACCCTGTAGAGCTGTTTCATTGTTACAGCCTGCCTCTTTAGCACTGTGTCTATGGTAGACGGACCAACAGAGGTGATGTTCTAAAAGGTGGTGTCATCTTGTAGAATGGTACTCTGGATATCACAAAGTCTAATCTCGTTTTTGACCCTCACCATGTCGACAATTGCTATCTCTTGTCCTGGTGTAAATAATGAGCCTCTGCCACCAGAATGGGGAAGTGGTACAATCCTGAAATGGAACAAACATGAATCCAATAATACAAAGAGTACAAATATCTGTTACAGTATGCTATTACCATGTTTGCACAGAAACAGTAAAATATATATGCAACGTGAAGCATTTTGGTTTTATACCTGTTTTCATTTCTGAATGCCACTGAGGTGCGGCTTAGTTGCTGCTGGACCTCCCCGGCCCGGCCTCTGCCATGCTTAGGCCATGATTTATTGCATGGTCAGCAATGGTGGCCCTGATATCATATGATATATTCAGTTGCTTTTGACACTGCCTGCCTCTTCCTTGTCTTCTCTGTGGTCCTCTCACCCCTCCACCACACTTTCTGACACCTCTACCTCTTGCTCTTACGTGTGCTGCTTTCTCCATTGTTTTCCTGCAGTAGCATTGAGATAGACCTTATAAAGGTTTGTAATTAGTAATTGGTAATAATTAGTCATGACTTGCACATGTAGAAGGTGTTGGTGGTGGGGGGTGCTCATTATGCTTATATACCTTCTAACAAACTGCCAAATGAATATACTGCTCATTGTACATTATATTTAGCATGAAATGATTTATACAATGACAATGATTGTGCTGATAAGAATGAAAAATGTATACTCCTAAGTGGTAAAAAGAAAATCAGTTCTGATTGGCTTATCAGAGTCAATTGAGAATTGTTTCTATACAATGCAAGTTGTGTCTAGGCTATGATACATGTACTTTGCGATTTACTAATTGTCACTTAGTACATACACATTAAGGAATGAAGCAATGAATCAGTGTAACTGGAGAGATGTCAGTTTGCAATAATCATCTCTCATTCATAGACACCTCATTCTACACATCACTGGTTAGTCATGACACAATTTCAGAAGTCGTAACCATATACAAAAACAAAACATAACAAAACAGAACTAACTGGAAACTCATCTAACTAAACAAAATTAATATGATATAAATAAAAGCTAGCTATATAGACAGTTCAGAAATTGTTCCTAGCCAGATAGCATAACTCAGTAAGTTTTCAGTAAGTTTTTTTTCTGATTTAAGTTCTGAAATTGTGTCCATCACTGCAGGAATATTCTGCTACTTTCCATGTTTCCATGTATGTAATATGTTTAAACAATGGATGGATTTTATAATGGTAGATTTTATGCCTTTGAACAGCAAATCAGTAACTTCTCTCAAAATTAAAAAAAAAGTTAGAAAGTTTCTGCAAATAACACAAAAAACAAAGAGCTAAATATGTCTCCTTGCCCCTCAATGCTGGATTCAAACTACTGGAGCCAGTCTTTAATGTGTTCTCACATCTGTATATATCCTCTTTGAACTGAATGAATGTAAACTGAATGCTAAAGAGGAGGTGAGGACAACAGAATAGAATGCCTAATGACTTGACAATTGAATGGTATTCATTAATTCTGAACTCCATTAGGGAAAACATTTCCATGGAAGAAAATGATTTTATTTTTTTCCTTTATTAAACTAATTTATACTGCACTGTAATGGGTCTGTGGCAAACCCAGGAAATGTTGTAATATTTTGGACAGAATTGCTGCTGGCATACAGAAATGGGGAGAATGTTACTTTAGAGGAAATGAAACTTGATGTAATTCAAGAGCTAACATGATATTTCCATGCTATAATCGTTTCCAGTTACAACACTTCTTCAAACAATGGTTTGGAGTATTGTGTAAATCAGCAACTTACGATCAATCCAGAAATTTGTTTTTCAGTTGGAAAACAGATTGCCCTATTAGCCCCTGTCCAACCCTGGAATAATGCAAGTCTAGATATATAAAAACAGAGAATTCATTTATAAACTATGAGGGACACCAGGGCAGTATAAACAAAGGGAGTACACAAAGTATACAGTAATCCATGCTCGATTGCGGGGGTTGCGTTCCAGAACCCCCCACGATAGGTGAAAATCCGCGAAGTAGAAGCCATATGTTTGTATGGTTATTTTTATATATTTTAAGCCCTTAGAAACTCTCCCACACTGTTTATAAATATTCTCCGCACAGTTATACAGTAAACCCTTGTTTATCGTGGTTAATCCGCTCCAGACAGATAAATGAATTTCCACGAAGTAGGATTCTTTATTTATAAATCTAATATTTTCGCAGTTAGAGCATTGAAAATTTCTTTATGACTTTCTAAATCCGTTTTTTAACATTATTAGAGCCCTCTAGACACGAAATAACACCCTTTAGTCAAAAGTTTATACTGTGCTCGATGACAAGACAGAGATGACAGTTCTTTCTCACAATTAAAAGAATGCAAACATATCTTCCTCTTCAAAGGAGTGCATGTCAGGAGCAGAGAATGTCAAAGAGAGAGAGAGAAAAGTAAACAATCAAAAATAAATAGGGCTGTTGGGCTTTTATATATGCAAAGCACCGCGATGAAGCGGCCGCAATGAAGGGATCAATGTGAAGGTAGTTTTTTAGCATTTTTTAGAGGAGCGTCTGTATCTTCTAAGTAAACAGCCACTGTGCAAACAGCACCTCTGCTCACACCCCCTCCGTCAGGAGCAGAGAATGTCAGAAAGAGTGAGAGAGACAGAGACAAGCAAACAATCAAAAATCAATACGGGCTGTTAGAGCTTTTAAGTGTGCGAAGCACCGCGCGGGTAGCATATCGTATATCATTGAGGAGTTTTATTTAATACGTAATATGTGCTCTGATTGGGTAGCTTCTCAGCCATCCGCCAATAGCGTCCCTTGTATGAAATCAACTGGGCAAACAAATTGAGGAAGCATGTACCATAAATTAAAAGACCCATTGTCTGCAGAAATCCACGAACCAGCGAAAAATCCGTGATATATTTAGATATGCTTACATTTAAAATCTGCGATGGAGTGAAGCCACAAAAGTCGAAGCGCGATATAGCGAGGGATCACTGTGTGTGTATATATATATATATATATATATATATATATATAGTCACAAGAACGAGACATGGACAGATAAAGGTTTGGGGCAGCCACCCATGTAATGTGGTATCCTGGCTGCAAAAGTCGTTCCAGCAAAATAAACAGCACTGAAGTGCATACAACTGAGTCCAAAACAAGACTGAGGAAAAAGGGAAAAGGGGCAGGCAAGGGGAAGACAGGAAGTGAGGTCATATGGATCAAGCACGTGGTCTTCCACCATTGGATTATAGCCGGACGTGACATCAGGGGGACTGGAACTGGTGTGGCCGACTTCCATTGGCTCGGTCCCGGAAGTGATGTCAGGAGAGCCAGGTGGAGCCTCCCGGGTTTGGTCTACAGGCAAGGGAGAAAAAGAGTCAGTGCACTCTGCCACACCCCGGCATGCCTCCGAACTGCCTTCACTCAAGCCCTTTAGCTGCCTCCCATGCGCACGTGTGTGACAAGGCCCCCCCCTTAGCCCAGACCCATCGGGTCGGGCGACCCTAACCGAGAGGTCGTGAACCCGAGAAAGAGCATCAGCATTGGCATGGAGAGCACCCCGACGATGAACAAGCGAAAACTTGTACGGCTGTAGGTCAAGAAACCACCGGGTGACCCGCGGATTCGACTCCTTGTGCAGGGCCATCCACTGTAGAGGTGCATGGTCCGTGACAAGGGTGAATTCCCGGCCCAACAGGTAGTACCTAAGCTGAGTAATCGCCCATTTAATCGCCAGAGCCTCCCATTCCACTGCTGCATACCTGGTCTCCCGGTCCAACAGTTTCCGGCTCAGGAACATGATGGGGTGTTCCACACCATCGACGCTTTGGCTCAGCACGGCGCCCAGGCCTGTGTCCGAAGCGTCCGTCTGGAGGATGAAAGGCAAAGAAAAGTTAGGTGCCATCAAAATAGGTACGGACGTAAGGGTCTGCTTTAAGTCACCAAATGCAGCGCCTGTTTTTTCAGTCTATACCACAATGTTCGGGGCCCTCTTCTTTGTTAAATCAGTCAAGGGCGCCGCTCTCTCCGAGAACCGGGGTACAAACTGGCGGTAGTACCCGGCTAATCCGAGAAAGGCTTGGACCTGCCGCTTGGTTCGCGGACGGGGCCATTTCAAAATGGCATCAATTTTGGAGCACTGTGGCCTTACGGTACCCCGACCCACCAGGTAGCCCAAATATTTGGCCTCGCTTAATCCAAAGAAACATTTCTTGGGATTAATCCGGAGCCCGGCCTCACCAAGTGTCCGTAATACCGCTTGGACATGCTGTAGGTGTTCCCTCCATGTGCTGGAATAGATGACCACGTCATCCAGGTAGGCAGCACTGTATTAGTTATGAGGCTGAAGCACTTTGTCCACCAGACGCTGAAAGGTTGCTGGAGCCCCGTGTAACCCAAATGGAAGGACACGATACTGCCAGTGTCCGCTAGGGGTACTAAACGCGGATTTTTCCTTCGTGGAGTCCGTTAAAGGAACCTGCCAGTACCCTTTTTTCATGTCAAGTGTGGTCAGATATTGAGCCTATCCAAGCCTCTCGAGGAGGTCGTCCACGCGTGGCATTGGATAGGCATCAAATTGGGAGACCTGGTTAATCCGACGGAAGTCATTGCAGAACCTCCAACTCCCATCCGGCTTACCGACGAGCACAATGGGGCTGGACCAGGGACTATAACTTTCCTCAATTACACCTAGTTCCAGCATGCGCTTGATCTCAAGCTCCACTTCAGCCTTTTTTGCCTCGGGAAGACGATATGGGCGTTCTCAGACAACAACCCTGGGCTCTGTCACGATGTTGTGCTCAATCAGAGAGGTCCTTCCGGGGTTCTCACTGACTACCTCCCGAACGGTCCGGATAACTGTTTCCAGCTCCTGCCGCTGTCTGGGAC
The DNA here is from genome assembly GCA_026402145.1 of Polypterus bichir lapradei. Lineage (NCBI taxonomy): Eukaryota > Metazoa > Chordata > Cladistia > Polypteriformes > Polypteridae > Polypterus > Polypterus bichir. The sequence goes on from JANRMT010062817.1 coordinate 30,184,597, forward strand.
TTAAGTCCGTGCCAAAGTTAAGGTCGTGTGTGTGAGCGAAGAGTGAGAGGGGCTGGCCGGAGGAGGGAGTGGGGTCCCTGTCCTTCCACGGTTTCAGCAGGTTCACATGATAAACCCGCTCCTTCAGCCGACGATTGGGTTGACTCACCAAATAGTCGACCAGTCCCTTCCTCTCCTTAACTTCGTAGGGGCCCTGCCAGGGGGCAAGCAACTTAGAGTGGGAGGTAGGCACTAGGACCATGACCCGATCTCCCGGGCGGAACTCCCGAAGAGACGTGCCGCGGTTGTAGTACCGGGCCTGTGCTGCTTGAGCCTCCTCCATGTGGCTTTTAAGGAGAGGCCGAATCTTTCCAAATCTATCGCGTAACTGCGCGATATACTCCAGTATATTTGTAGAGGGAAGAGCCTCTTCTTCCCAGCCTTCTTTCAAAATATCTAATATGCCCCGAGGTTGTCGTCCATACAGTAGTTCAAAAGGGGAGAACCCCGTGGAGGCTTGTGGGACTTCCCGATAGGCAAAAAGGACGAGGGGGAGGAGCTGATCCCAGTTCCTTCCATCCTCGCTGACCACCTTACGCAGCATTTGCTTGAGAGTTTGATTAAACCTCTCTACTAATCCGTCGGTTTGAGGATGATACACCGAGGTCTTTAAATGCTTTATTTTCAGTAACCTGGCAGTCTCCTTGAACGTCTCCGAGGTGAAAGGGGTCCCCTGGTCTGTCAAGACTTCCTTGGGGATCCCCACGCGCGTGAATACCCCTAGTAATTCCCGTGCGATGGCTTTAGAGGTAGCTGAGTGCAAGGGAACAGCTTCGGGGTATCGTGTAGCATAATCCACGAGGACTAAAATGTACTTGTGTCCTCGGGCTGAGGGCTCTAGGGGTCCCACCAGGTCGACCCCGATTCTGTGGAAGGGAACGTCAATCAGTGGAATAGGAACGTGAGGAGCACGGTCCCTCCTAGGAATTTGTCGCAGTTGACACTCCGGGCAGGAAGCGCAAAAGCGACAAACCTCCTCATTAATTCCTGGCCAGTAGAAACGGAGCTTGATCCGCTCCAGAGTTTTCTCGGTGCCCAAGTGGCCACCTAGGAGGTGGGCGTGTGCTAGTTCGCAGACCTGCCGCCGGAAGGTACGCGGAATTAGCAGCAGCTTTCTCTCCTGCCCGTCATGCATCGCTACACGGTAAAGAAGGTCGTTGTCTAACACAAAGTGAGGGCCCTGTGGCATCGACTGATCAGTGCGCTGGCCATTGACAAGGACCACTGCATTTTTTACAAACTTCAGGGAGTCATCGTTCCATTGCTCCCTTCTAAAAGAAGCCGGCGTTTCTTTAAATTGGAACCGCAACACGGAGAGAGGGTCAGCGTCGACCTCCCTGGGCGTGGTTTCCTCCCGCTCCGCCGCGCCGTTGGTGGATGACATGTCAGCACGCGACGGCCCGGGAGTTGCCACGTCACTTAGGGCAACCGCTTCATCTCTCTCTGCCGGCTGATTACACGGCGTGGAGGCAGCTTGAGACGGTTCATCTCCGTCCATAACGAGGCCCAAATTAACCCCGGGAGTGGTATGTGTCACACCGCTTTTAATTTTAGACCAGTCCCGCCCTAGTATCACTGGGTGTGGAGGATCCGGTAGGACCGCTACGGTGAGTTTACGGACTGACCCTCCGTAACTGATGACACAAGCGGCGGTCCTGTACCAGCGGATTTCTCCGTGGACACAGGTTATACCGGTCTTAAATTTTAGCCACTGTTGCGGTTGCACAAAGCGGCGGGCAACAATGGAAATGTTGCTGCCGGAATCGAACAACACTGTGGTCTTGTGTCCATTGACGATCACCACGCCAGTATGTGGGACCGCCAACGGATTAACCAGAGCACACCAACCCCTCCTCGCCCTCCACCTGCATTCCTCCTCGTCTCCAAGCGGTTTGCGCGCCCGTGGCACCGCGGAGGCGCATTACAAGCTCCGGGTTGTACAGGGAGGGGCTAGGTCTTGGGACGTACCCCGGTTGAGTTTGACATAAGGACGGTTCTGCTCCCCCAGAGTGTGAGGCTGCCCTCTGTGTCTCCAGAAGCTCTATGAGCTCTGACATGTTCTTAAACTGCTTGCCCCAGACCGGCTGGGTGAAGCCACGGGGAAGCGCTTCCAGGAGCAGATAGCAAGCTACCTGCTCTATTATTTGGTAGGGCGTGTTTTCAAATGGCCGTAGCCAGTGCCCTACCATTGCCCATAAGGACCAGGCTTGTTTGTTGGTCGGCCACTCCGGGTCCAACCTCCATTTTTTTATTTTATTCACCTGCCAGTCTGGGGCACCCCTAGGTGGTAAATGGGGCTTTGGTTTCACAGGGAGGCAGGCACTCTCCCCCAAGAGAGCATACTGAGCCCTTTTTGCCTCCCCCCTCCAGGGCAGCCCAACTCTGTGAGCCCCACCCGCACACTCCCTGGCATCTCCAGGTGGCCTAGTTATGCGTGCCGGGAGCGGAGCCCGCACCGGGTCACGCCGAACCACAGGGCACACTCCCCGCCTGAATACTCGGCCCCGGTACGCTCCCACTTGGGTGTATTGCAGGTCCTGTCCCCTTCTCTTCTGGGACTTCCCCATCCTGCCGACTACGCCACTGTCACAAGAACGAGACATGGACAGATAAAGGTTTGGGGCAGCCACCCGTGTAATGTGGTATCCTGGCTGCAAAAGTCGTTCCAGCAAAATAAACA
>JANRMT010062817.1:30192648-30250790 GCA_026402145.1 Polypterus bichir lapradei
AATGTATTTCATGAAAACAACACTTCTTTCAATGTTATACAAATTCCTGCATCAGGTAACTGTTTGTTTCTATCAGTCGGATATTTCTGGAAAAATGTCATTGACGAAACTGTTGCTCTCAAACTTCGCAACATGGCTAATTCCCCAGATTTCCCTGACCCCATCAGATTCAAATTTGCCTTTTACTTTTACACGCAAACAATTTCCTGTTAGATTGGCGTTTGCAATGACAATTAATAAAGGCACAGGGCCAAACTTTCAAAAAGATATGCCTGCATCTGCCAAAACCTGTTTTCAGTCACGGACAATTGTATGTTGCTCTCTCCAGAGTTCCATCTTTTCATTCACTGACAGTCGTATCCTCAAACCCTCCCCAATAGGACAACTGTGTCTTTCAGGAAGTGTTCATACATCAATAAATAATTATGCAGTGCATGCTACGCCGCGGGTTGGCTAGTAGGATATAATTCTGTAATGCATTGACACCCTGTCCAGGGACTGTTCCTGCCTTGTGCCCTCTGTTTGATGGGATAGGCTCCAGCTTTCCTACAATCCTGCACTGGATTAGTGGGTTAGGAAAATGAATGGATGGATACATTTACTATAATGTTACAAAAATGCTAGGCTTTCATCGTTGTTCTATTTTAATTTTGAGGTTACACAGTGAGTGCTTCTGCCTCATGAATCCAGCATATAATGGGGTATTGGCTACCCAAGACTGAACACTGTCAGATGGGCATTACACATTCTCCTCATGTGCATTCTTTCTCCTGAGACATCAGTTTCTTCCCACTTACTAAGTAGTGTATGTTATGTTAGTTGCTTTTGTATGAGTGACTGTGCTTTGCAATGGACTGGTGTTCTGTCCTAGGTGTATATTACTAATGAGATGGGTAAGAGTGCCTTGTGACGATGTACTGTAAATATTCATGAATTGTATATTTTCTGATCTGTCACATACCTAAACCATGGGAGCGATTACCTGGCACTAAAATGAAAGGTACCGACAAGAAAAAAAACTGTTACACTTTCTGTAATTAAAACCCTTTTGTTTCCCTTAGACCGGGAATTTACACAATGAACAATGACAACAGTTCCAGCCCTGGGACCGATATAGGAGGAGCTGTAGCCAGGAGCAGGTCGTCACTCGCAACTGTGCTCTTTATGAGGGCACTACCTTCAAGAAAGCTGTAAGAGAATGTGCTGACAAAGCTCCAAAATAACTGACATTTTCCCTTAATTGTCTCCCACAGAGCAAAGTAGCATGGTGGTGCAGTTGTTGGCAGCTCTGTTATATTTCAAAGACTGTGCATTTGAATCACTATATTTGCACATAAAGTGTTCGTCTATGAATGCGGATGTGTATGTCTCGTTGTATGTCTGTACTCAGAATATAAGTTTAATGTCACTGTGCTCTGTGCAAATATTTTAAATCTGCTTTTCTTTTCTTTCTACATGCACAGCTGAGCCAGATTTAGTACAAAGGGGCTCAGCATTTAGAACTGCTAGGCCAAGCATAAGACAAGATAGACAAAGACAAATGGGGAACATGCACTATTTCTGTGTGTTAAGAGTCAGCATGCCTCTCTTTGCCTTCTTTGGAATGGCATGATTTACCTAAGTAAGGTCCTGTACATGGAGAAAGAGTATAAAGCCTTGAAACATTGCCCGGCACACCTTTGAAGCCAACAGACAGATGGAAGTTTACATCATCCGATCCTGAAAATCTTTCCAGCGTAGTGATGAAAATAGCAGACTCTACACATGGGTTTGTCATGGCTTCCTCATCTGTTATGCCATGTAAACTGTCATTAAAGAAAGCTAAGTTATTTTCTCTTATGTGATTTCTTACTGCCGTATCACTAAGGGAGAGGTATCACCTCTTTACATTATATCTATACAGTTTTGGGTTACTTAAAACACCGCAATTAAAACAAACTTACTCCAACCAGGGAGCTAGCGCCCCCTGCTGGGTAGAATGTCCCATCCAGAGCTGGCTCTTATCTTCTCCCAAAGTTGCAGGCATAGACTCTGGCTGCCCACAGCTGTGTAACGGGCTGGACTGGACTGTATGGTTTCTGAAAAATAATTTAAATTTCATGAATTCTTTCAGCAAGCTATGAGTTCTCATTATCTCATTTGAAGAATGTTTGCAGTCTTCTGGCTGCTTTAGTTTATCCTATTAAGAAATTAATACAAGATGCCTTTTTTAGTATAACTGAAAAAATGTATGTTGCTGATGTGGAAAATGTGCATTTCTTTCAAAGTGCCATATTGATTGAGCTAGAAGAATTTTAATTGCTTCTCTTTTCATTTCATTATATACCACTGATTAGAAGAGCACTACAAACCTAAACAAGAAGCACACATTGTCTAAAGATGTCTATCATTTTTTTTGTCCCTGACCGCTTTAAAGAAAAAGAATTTAAAATTTAGAAAATGAATTTCGTGGCCGTATCTGTAAATTTGGCAGTGTTATTCAGAAATGGGATTTGTTTGTAGGACAGATCAATGGCGCAGCTGTCTCACGGCTCTAGGGACCTGGGATGGTTGCTATCTGCTTGGAGTATGCATTTACCCTCGATGTCTTTCCATGTACTCTGTTAGTATGGCTCTGTGTGTGAGATTCCTGCAATAAATCCCACCAAGGGTTGGCGCCTGCCTTGCTGTGTCCCGCTGAGACTCTATAATGGAATACAAAGGTACCGAAAAACAAATAGATACATTAATTTCATTGCAGTACCTTGAAAAGAAAAGTAAAATGGTGAATTATGAAGGGCACAGAACTAGAACAAATTACCTTGTAGATGTCTAGAGGGTTTCATTTGTCACTACTGATGTTTGAAATATTTTTAAATAGGAGGGGAATAAAGACAAAGCATAAACAGTATATTGACTGTGTTTAGGTCACTTGAAAAAATCTTCCTCTAGTTTTCCTGTGGTGTTAAAAACAATGACCTCAGCAGGTGGATATGGGGAAAAAAGAGTACAGTGCCAGACTTAGCTGTTACAAGTGGTGCAACCAGATGGCTGTTCTTTTGTTACAATATCTAGTTTAATGAAGCCTCTATGCAGTTATTTAATATAACCGTACTACAAGTGACTTGTAATAAAGTAGTCTGAGCATTTTCCGCTGCTTGCCACTTTCACTGATGTTATCTGTCGCAGCAGCAAAAGAAAGCATCACCGTATGTCTAATTCTTTCTGTTGGGATGCAACTGTAAATTTCTTCTTTTACCAAGCTATGTTAAGCTTTCTAAATGTTCTGAAAATATTAATGCTTTTAGGCTACCATGCTGCAGCGCCACAAGGGAAGGGCTATGCATAGAATACACACTGAATTATGGGTTCATTTAATGCTGAAGAATACAACAGCCATCTGCAGTTGAAAGGAGGACAAATATGGAATATGAGGAAAAATGAAGAATTATGGCAGCAGCATTGAATAGCCTGCTCAGAACAACTAGGGCACTTTAAATGTGAACCACTGTAGCAGCTTTTAAGAACTCCTGCCAAAATCGCAAACAGCCTGCCAGGCAAGGTGTTTGATTTCACCTCTGACTTAATTAAAGGCAAGCCGCCAGTAGAGGAGCTTATGACAATGCTGCCAGGCTGCCCTTCAGTTCCTTTAAATGAAAGTACTTCAGGAAAGCTTTTCACTGTGGTCAAAAAAAAAAAAAAAAAAAAGAAAAACATTAAAAGCTGTCAATTGAATTGCAGCCAATTTAAATCTGAGGCTAAATCAGTTGTGTACCAAAGCTTGGCACGTCCAATTGTACTGTCGTATTATTTTTTCTTGTTTATAGCATTACTAATATTTGGTTATTAATGTAATAATATTGTTTGATATTTTATATATTTTTTATAACTGTCACCATTATTTATTACTGCTTTGTTTTCTCATTGCATAAAAACTATACTTTGGTTTGGGTATGTGTTATAATACAGATTTTAACATCATATAAACATTTTATTAAATATGAAACTCTTCAAATATGTTACTGTCATTACAGAGGGACTTGGATAGCATACAGGTTTGGGCATATTTATGGCAGATGAAACTTAAAGTAAGTAAATATGAATTACTAGCTAACATACCCAAGCTGACATTCCCAGCATTGCCTGGGAAGAAAATAAAGTGTTTTTTTTAATTGTTTGGGAAAAATATAATTAAAAAAAAACACAACTTTAAAAATAAAAATAAATTAATAAACAATGAAGACTCACTATTGTGCTTGTCCTGCAGTCTTGTATGATGTTATCATCCAGCTGACGCTTTAAAATTTAAAAAGCAATAGGGGCGCAGTAGTGCTCAAACATAAAGAACACTGGCAGTCACCTCCAGTTCTCCCTCTGATGGTCGTTCCGAGTGTCAACTGGATGATGACATGCATACAAGACCACAAGATCACCCCCCACCCTACCCCTACAGTATTTTTAGTCGACCAATGAGAAACATGTGCACCAAGTTTCATGAAAATCGCTCCAGCCGTTCGGAAGTGATGCTGGAACAAACATACACATACATTGACTTTTATATATATACGAGATTACATGTAGGAAGTTAAAATGTTAGATTTGAATATACAATGGAAGGTCTGAAACTTGAAAGTACCCCTTATTTGAAGGACCTGGGGTTCATAGTGAACTCATCACTACCTACAGCCATATAGTGTTTAGAAGGCATTAAGATGGTTAACAGAATGTTCCGGTATATAGCATGATGTATGGAGTGCACATCAAGGGAGGTTATGCTTAAGCTTTGTAACACACTAATGAGGCCTTATCTGGAGTACTGTGTGCAGTTTTTGTTTTGGGCTACAAAAAAGACATGGGAGTACTAGACAAGTCCGGAGAAGAGTGACTAGGCTGATTGCAGGACAGCAGGGTATAATTTATGAAGAAAGAAGGAGTTGATCCTTTTCAGTTTAAACAAATGGAGATTAAGAAGAGACATGATAAAAGTGTTTATAATTATTAAAATAATTAGCATAGTAGATCAAGACTGTTACTTTAAAATAAGTTCATCAAGAACTTGGGGACCCGGTGGGAAACTAGTTAATTGTAAATTTTATACAAATATTAGTAAGTCTTTCTTACCACAGAGAACTATAGATGCATGAAATTAGTTAGAAAGTAATGTGGTGGACAACAGGACTCTGTGGACATTCAAAACTTGATGTTGTTTCGAAGGAATTAGGTGGAAAGGATTGGTGAGATTTATTGAGCTGAATAGGCTGTTCTCATCAAAGGTTTTTTTTTTATGTTTTTCTATTCTAATGTCATTTTTCTTGGTATTTATATCATGTTTTAAAGACTTGTAGTATCTTTTATAATATTCATACTGGTAATAGTTGCATATGATAATACCAAAAATAAAGTGCTACTAAAAACTCTTTATTTGCATAAAATAAATAAGTTATTAAAATGACATAAAATTCATACTGGAGAGTCACATGAAGTCTCTACCTACTTTGGCAGCATTCAAGCCTGAATGAAGCACTAATTCATCCCAGGACCACCTAGTGCATGCTTACACTGCAGAGTAATTTAAAATCACCAACTACCTAACTAACTAATATGCACATCTTTAGGATGTGGGTGGAAAACGAGAGCACAAGGAAAACTATTTCTCCTTCCATTCTACTTAGTATTAAAAATCTTTCAAAAATTGTCAAACTATTAAATAATCAGATTCAAGCTTATCTATTTTCCTGTTTAGCTCAATGGCCTTTGCCTGCTAGATCCCATTGCCTTTCTTTAAAGCTTTACACTGTGTTCTTCAATTGTTCCAATGACACATGTCAACAACCACCCCACAGATAATGAACCTTTTTATCTACTGCCATTTTATCATTTTGCCTTTACTTTGTGCAGATCCTGCAACATGAAAGCCTTCTCAATATTTTAAAGGGTTGGCTTGTTAGCTATCCTTAATTGCATTTTCATTGTTCAGGTGCATTTTTTTCTAATTTTTGCCCTACTGGCTGCCATCTTCCTTCATCGGCCAATAAGAAAACCCTCCTGCACCTTTCTCAGACTGTTATCTTGTCTCTCTTCTTCCTTCTTTAATTTATATCTGGAACATGGGAATTGACAATAATGTAGGCATTATTCTACAACTTTCACATTTATCCTGCCGAACTACACCACGTGTATTATCGTAGACTCGAAGTCTATCAGTCATTGCATACCCAATAGGCACATCATCAGAGACATCTTCCTCCACCTCTACTGAACTGTCTTTTCAGATGCAAGTCCAATACAGAATTGAGTAAACATAGCCAAAATTTCAAGCACATTCGTTAGAAGCAGAAAGGGATGGGTCCAGGAAAGTGGCCAACGAAAATGATGTCAGAGGTGGAATGTTCGTCAGTCTTCCATTCTGCAAAGGGGGCAAGAGAGAAGGCATTAGAACACAGCACCAATCCTTGGTTTGGCAAGTAACTACCACCCTTAGAGCCCTTAAGCTGAGTCCCAAGTGCACGTGTGACAGCAGTTATAAAGGGGTTTGCTTTGCCTTACCGCACAGTTTATGAGCTGTTCTATTTGTCAGTTTTCTTGGATTTCCATGTCTTGTTTTGACCTCCATAGTTACCATTAAAAGCATGTGGAAATTGCTACCTGGAACTTGCTTTTATATCATTGCATATCCTTGCCCTCCATTGTACTCATTAGTTTAATTTGCAGCTCTTCAGACAAGTCCAGGTGTGTTTATTGATGCACAAAGATTGAAGAATTTTTGAGATCTGACAACTGAAAGGGTTTTCTAAACAATTGCAAATGCCTCATCTAATGTTTTTTTTACATTGTTTGTTTGCTGTTGAAGTTATATTTACTATTGTTCAAATATCAAAAATTATGTAATTTGCCAAATGGTTTCTGAACATTTGCTTGAAACTGTACAAGTGCTATATATACATCCTTTCAGATGTGCGGCACTTTCAACATTTCTACACTTTCAACAGGGATGTCCGTCATTTTCTGGTTTTATTTACATTACTGTTTTTTAAAAGGCTCCTGGAAGTGGCATTGAAATTTTTCAAGTGTTACTATCTTGTTTTGTTTTAAATTTTTATTTCCTTCTCTTTAGTATATTTTGCATAAAAAAGTGCTGTTATTATGATTTGTGGATTTACTGAACTCATTTTCAAGGTTACCTTTTTCATTTGAAGACAATTTTCTAGCAAATTTTAATATATTTAAACATCTTTGTTTTTATGGGTGCTGCCATTTGTGAGGCAGTTGCTTTGCATTGTCCAGTAATTTGCACGATTTACATGTCAGTTGATGTACAGGAAGTTGACTTTATTATGTTTTATTTCATGTGCTTTAAAGTATTAAGAAGAATTAATGAGAATATTATCCTTATGTTAATACTAAAAAGTTTTTTTTTAACATTTGATCCCTATAAAAGAAGTGTTAGTAGAGACAGCAGAATGGAGAAAGCTAAACTAGCAAAAATGAAACCTACGAGTGAAACAGGGCAGTTGGTAAGATGAAAGGTCAGAGCTTTAAATAATAAAATAGTCATTTTCTGGATGTTCCACATGTGTAAAAGCAAAGCCATTGAACCATTTTATATCGTCAAGCATTCACACCTCATCCACATGTACTGATAGGGTCTGTCAAAATGTCTATGGACAGAGAAAGGCTAGCAGTGTTCATCTTGGCTCTGACATGTATTCAAAAACCATCAGCTTAAAGTAAAAGCACTGATTTGAATAGAGACAAGAACCAGGAAGGAGGAGAAGCAGGAAGAACACAGCCACACAGCAATATAACTTTTAAGAGTCTGGGTCTCCGTGTGGGATTGCGTAACAAAGAATCTGGCCACAAGAAAAAATGTATCTATATTTTAGGATAGGGTCACCTCAAAGTCCTTCCATGATATAACAGTTGACACCATCAATACAATGGCATAAAAGGTCAATCAGATCTTCCAGGTCATGTGAGATTTGGTTAATTACTGTGAAACCTACATGTGTTCTCTCTGTTTGTTTTTTGTGCTTACTGGTTAAAGCCTTCTAGCATAAACTTTTGCATTTGATTTAGGATTTTATTTTGTGATTTGGTGAAAAATCAGTTAAGAATCTCAGGATTGAACCTGACTAGGTTATTGACACATTTATTTTTCATCTGTCTTTTCATCTGTTTTGTAGAACAGCAACACATTTCCGGTAAGTGTTACTATTGCATTTTGTGTCCAACTAATAAACCCACACTCTACTTTCCAACTGATCAAAAGTAGTTGAAGCACTTATTGTAATTTTAAAACTTCTGCTAGCGACTAGAAAGTGTACAGCAAATAGTAACAAAGAAAACTAAGCAAGAACACCAAAAAAAGCAAAAAGAACAAGTAGCATTGTATTAATTTCTTGAACAGTAACGGCTGCCTGTCCCAACCCTTCGCAAATCCTTCAGCACTCCCAGTAAAGTAAGGAAAACAGTCCAATGTACCTGAATAAATTTTTATCATATACAATCAGGGTGCATATGTCACTGAATCCTTGTAACACTAATGTGTTTGTGTGACTCAGTCATACTGTAAATAAATGCAATGTGCTTGTCTTATCAAAAAATGAGCAAATATTTAGGGAGAGACATGACACAGCAACCAACATAAGATTTAAATAGTTAATTGCGGCTCTGAATGTTGACTATTAAGTTAGCACAATGGCTCTCATTTTCTGAATTTTAGCTAATTGAATTGTTTTGCAGCTGAAAGACTTAGAAGTAGAAGGAAATTCATGCAGTAAGAAGAACATTTGCAGTTCTAAATATTCTGTTTTGTTTAGGTACTAAATAATTACTTGTCTTGAGTGTCTTCAGCATTGCAGTAGCTGGTTATTTACGAGATAGCTAGTGTTTGTTATCTTCCCTTACACCTCAAATATTCAAGTGTGATGCAAGCTTACTATAAAATATCATTGTAAAATGTGGTTCTAGCCAATCGATTATTTCTCATTTTAATTCCACTTTTAATTAGCTTTTTATTCTTAGAAGGACTTTTTACTATTTTATACTAGAATGGTAGCAATATGATGGGAGGGGGTTCACATTTTCACGGCTTTCCCCAGAGCTAGCAATAAAGCTACCCATTTGAATAATGGTCTACCACCCTGGTCTTGACTTTACTGCTGTTCTTAATTCTTCTTTCCCAGAAATCACCACCACCGTTGCTGCAACAATCGATACTAGTCGGGATTGCCAGGTCCTTAAAAAATTTACAGCCCAGGGACAGCTTAAAAATAGTAAATTTCTCAAAAAAATGGCCCAATGCCTGAGGTAGACAAAATGATACATTGGAAACCGGGGAGGAGGTGTCCAAACAAGAGTGATAAGTACATATTAGGGGTGCCAGATGGATGAAAAACATGGTAAAATGCAGTGGAGGAGGGTTAAAAAATAGCCCAAAATACAGCGTTGTTTTTAAGAAAGTAGCCCAATAAAACATATTCTATGAAAGCCCAGTTTTTCCCTCAGACAATAATCAAAAATAGCCCAAATGATCTAGAAACCCACGGTGCCAAATACAATATTTAAATGCTAGCCTGAAGGACCCAAGTATGACTATGCCAATGCATCCAAACCAGACTTGGCACCTGCCTTGCACCAAGCTGACAAGAAATCTGTCACCATGAACCCATATTGAACAGGTGGATTCAGAAAATGGATGGATAAAGTTTATCCTAAAATATTTTCATTAGTTAAAAAGTATAAAAATCACACGAAATAATATTAAAAATGTCAGTTTTATTTAAAAAGTCAAGAGATGGTGGTGTGCTAGGGAAGTATTTAAAATTTAAGCTCATAAATGATTTTTTCCTTGAATGTACAGACACTACAGGTAAAATGAAATGTTCTTTGTTACACAGTATTTCTCTCAAACTTGTGTAGTAATACGATGCATCAATGGGAGAAGGAAATCTATGAAAATATATGGGCTAGAATGCTACATGCTGGTTTAAACAATGCTACATTATAATCCTTCCCGCATGTAATTTCCACTGTAATTTAAAAGCCTTATAAATCAATCCAAATAACAAAATGCATTCAATTAAAGCATAGGAATTGCCAAGTGAATAGTAACATGAATTTTTGTGTCTTGAACAATTATCTTGCCTCATTTGTATGAAATAGAAAAAAATGCTATAATTCAGAATAGTACTTTTCAAGTCATGCTTTTTCTCAAATTAAACATTAAAAACATCAACATATAAAGAGTTCCTAGTCTTATGAATATGTTTTGGGGTTCAATAGTACAAGGAGACCTTGAACTTCCAGTGGGAGCTTCAGGAAAGAAACAATAGGCAGTGGCAGCCTAAAAAGTTTCTTTTTTTTACCAGAGCATAATATGGGCCAAGTAGCAGCCTGGTGGGGCAGGTGACCACAAAAACAGAAAAAAATTAGTAATGTGAAATATCATAATAGTAAACTAAGCAGTACATAGTAAAACTTAATCAATAATGCTCTCTAGTATATTACCAGGTGCATGAATGATGTACACGCTTTAATGTTCATCTTTATACTAGACAAATGTGCCTTTCTTCATAGGATTGTAGACCATTTTCAATGGAGAAAGTGGAGGCTAACTGCAATTACCTTTACATTAATTAGGGAACAAGTTATGAAGACAGGTCAATTTCTGTGTACATTTGTTTTAATTCTCTAGTGTTAACATATCTAACCTTGTCAGTTCTTTAGTATAAGTTGCTCATTGATCTGCCTTATGAAGGATACAGTTATTTGAGTTGCCTGGATTCTGTGCAGAAATTGAATTGACACCAACATGCTTGCCCAACTGCTTTGAGGTTATGGAAGACAGAGGTTTCAAGATTCAAGGTTGTTATGGTCACTATAGTCTAGAGAGTGGCAACTTGTTGCATGTTGGTTAGCACATGCAACTAAGAATGTCACTCTACTCTGCACTTGTGACAATAATGGCCTTATAAAAATGTAAATGCTAGAATTTAAAAGCAGAATAAACACAATGTTATTGATCACCGTCATTATTGGCTGGAATGAACTGATATCTCTCATTTGGGGCAACCCCACCGTAGAAGTTACACTTATCATGACCGGGATATATTATCCCAAAGTCAGTGATTTGCACAGAGCTTAGTCTAGCCAAGATGTCTTATAAAAAGTTGTGAAACTCACCTGCCTCAACTTGGCACACCACTGAACTTTGATTTTCACCCTCTTGCTTGTAGTTGGTAAACCCATATTGCATCTGCTCTAGCTATGAGTTACTATGTCTCTCCTGTTTGTGATTTCTATGGCTAAAACATTTGGTTTATATTGTCACTTCCCTTATCCATCCTCACATATGCTCATAGTTTCTGGGTAGAATGAAACAGAAAATACAGGAATTAAAAATAAAACTTTCTGCACAGGTTTCCTGAGCTCACTTTCCTTGAAAGAGTAAAGGGCTCAATGATACAAGAGGACCTCAGAGAAGAAACATTTGTTCTGCACATTGAGATGGGTCAGCTGAGTTCTAGCTCAGTCTGCTGCCATTGTGCCTCATACCAAGAAATCAAATTGAAAAGTTAGTATGGTTATATTGTTGACTACAGGATATTATTAAAGGTCATAAATGGTACAAAATGGTGTGCCATGATTTCAGGTTTGTTTGTTTTTTTATGTTTATATGTTTAACATAGTTTGAGTTATAATGAAGACTGCCATTGTAAGCTTTAGGAGTTTTCTGTTACCGCATTATAGTTGTAAATTTCTGCCCCTATAAATTAATTTAGCTAAATTGAAATTTCGGCTAGAATGTATATAATTTTGATATCCAAACTGAATTTATATAGATTCCTGTAAGTAATATCCCAAGAAGATGAGCTAAAAGGAAAACTATATAGCTATGGACTATTTTCACCTTGACATTTTCTTTGAATCTAACAATCTAAATGCTAATGTCCAGACAGAAATTGTTACTTCAATGAATAATGCAGTAAGTTAACTGGATCCATTATCCAACTCAGTCATGATCAAATATATCAGCAAACCTTCACTTTCCATTTGCTTTGTTTTAAAGTATCTTCCTGTCTTCTGGGGATGCTTGCCTTCTTTTATGCAGTAATAATGGAATACTGTTTAACACACCGCATAGCAAGTAAATGAAATTTCATCAGCTTTCTTACTTTAATAACATTTCCACACTAATAATGTCTTTCCTACTGTTACATCATAACAAATTCAACTATCAATTTAAAACAATACTTTTTCAGCTTGCTGGCTACGTTTTGTAATTGCAAACCAGTTCTTCTCAATGAAATCTGACAGGATGATATATTGGTTGCATTTGTTATTTTAAAATCAGCTTTATCCCTGTTTGTGATAATTTTGTGAACAAATTAGGTGATTTCATTTATCATTTCTGTTTTTCTTTTAAAGTAAAAGCGTGGTGCCATTTTCAATTTATGCTTCTTTTTGGTAAAATTATTAACAAAACTTTGCAAAAGTACCTTACTGCCATTTCATTTAAACATGTTTCTGGCTTTGTTTCAACCAGTGTCTTAATGAATCTCTATGAGTGTTAACCTGCTACAAGCACTTTTTTTCTTAGAATATGAATTAGGCAAGAAAGAACATCGAAATAGTTAAGATGTAATATTAAAATTAACTTTTTATGTTGACAGCAGTCTTTAAAAATCTGTGAGAAATATATAAAAGAACAACTACACCAGATTCCATTAAGACTATAGTATCACAATAATGCATACGCCACGTGATCAAGGATGGCACATACAATGTCTCTTTTTATACAACCTTGAATCATAGTGGATTAAATTTAGCATTTTGATCAATAAGTACATTAGAGGGTCGGCTCAAGTTGGATGGTTAGGAGACAAAGTCAGAGAGGCGAGATTGCATTGGTTTGGACATGTGCAGAAGAGAGATGCTGGGTATATTGGGAGAAGGATGTTAAGGATAGAGCTAACAGGTAAGAGGAAAAGAGGAAGGCCTAAGAGAAGGTTTATGGATGTGGTGGGAGAGGACACGCAGGTGATGGGTGTAACAGAACAAGATGACAAGGACAGGAAGATATGGAAAAAGATGATCCGCTGTGGCGACCCCTAACGGGAGCAGCTGAAAGAAGAAGAAAAAGACTCCTTAATGCCAACACAACAAACAGATCTCTGAAAAGTGGTCTAAATTAACTACTCATACAAAACACAAAATAATTAATTGGATAAGTATTTAACACCTTTAATATGACTCATCTAAATCATCAGTGGTGCAGGCAGTTGATTTTAGAGGCCACAGAATTAATTCAGTAGAGATTGTCTGTCTGTGGTTTAATTTGATTTTAGTATAAATGCTCCATATATGAAAGGTCCAAGTTGTGGGGGGTCTGTATGGTGGCCTATCCTGCACAATGAAGACAAAGAAACAATCCAAGAAACTCCTTGAAGTTGTGATTGAAGTGCACAACTCAGGGGGTGAAGACAAGACAACATCAAAGTCACTGAACATCCCTTGGAGTCCAGTTAAATCAATCATTAAAAAATGGAAAGAAAGGGGCACAGTGGTAAATCTGACAAGAGCAGACCATCCACAAAAAACTAAGTAACCATGCAAGAAGAAGACTAGTGAGGGAGATAACCAAAAGGCCTGATAACTCTGAAGAAGTGAACAAGATAGCAGAGACTGTTCATGCAACAACTGTTGCCTGGGTGCCTCACGAATCTCAGCTTTATGGCAGAACTGCAAAGAGCAAAAAATGTATCTGACATCTTGGATAGAGTTTGCCAGAAGGCGCATGACACACTCTAAAGTCAGCAGAAAGAAGGTTCTATGGTCTGCTGAGATCAAAATTGAACTTTTTGGAAATCAGACTAAATGTCACACTTGGCATGAGCCGAAAACTGAACATTATCAAAAATTCACAATCCCTACTATTAGGCAGTAATAATTAGGCAGTATCATGCTGTGAGGATGCAGTCTTCAAGAAACTTGAATCTTGGAAAAAAATTTGTTTTCCAGTAGGATAACAATCCCAAACAGAAAGCCAAAGTTACACAGGGATTGCTTAAAAACAACAATGTTAATGTTCTGGAGCAGCCTAGGCAGAATCCAGATCTCAATTTAAATGTGAATTTTTGGCAGGACTTGAAAAAACCTGTCCACTTGCAATCACTATGCAACCTGACAGAACTTGAGCAGTTTCGCAAAGAAGAATGAGTGAAAATGGCAGCGTCCATATGTGTAAAACTGATAGAAAGTGACCTGAGCACACAGTTCAAGGCAGTCATGGCTACAAAAGGTGTCACTATTAAATACTGACTTGAAGGGGAGTGAATACCTATTTGGTCAATTATTTAGGGGTTTATATTTGTAATTCATTTAGACTACTTTGCAGAGATCTGTTTTCTCTTTGACAGTTTTTCTATTGATCAATATCAATAAAAAACAAATTAAATCCACTGTGATCCAGGGTTGTATAATAACAAAATGTGAAATCTCCCAATGGGATGAACACTTTTTAGAGGCATTATATGTGCCAACTTTGAACATATAGCATATGATTTATTATGACACTATGACAGTATATAATGCATGGTGAAAAAAGCACAGTAAATTACAATGTTTTAGCTGATTTTAAAAATGAGCATTATTAAAAGTGGGTTTTGCATATTGGCGTACATCTGATAAACTGTTGCAAAAGCAATCCTATAGATCAAAAACAGTTAACGTCCACCGTTAAAGATTGCGGTCCAAATTCTTCTATTGACATTGAAAAACCTGACATAATTAAATCAGTAGTTTGAAGGTGATCTTTCAATTCGAATTTATTAAGCAAGTGTAAAATTAAAATTAAAGTGCAACAAAGGTTTAAACTGTCTTAGAAACAGTTACATTATGTAATGTTATTGACCGCAGGCACAGTTCACGTATTTGTGCCCTCGTATTATAATTTTGCTGTTGCATATAAATTTAGACTGTGAACATAAGGGTCCTCCCTACTTGGAACATTTTTGAGATGTGAGAAAAGCGCTATATAAATGTAAAGAATTATTATTATTATTAAAAGTAATCTGTCTCCTGAGAAGATTCAAATTTTAATTCAGATTTTATTGAAGCTTGTTTATGTCACACAGCAAGTATAAACTATACAGTCATTATGGTAACTCTTAACAAAGGCACACATAGAGTTCTATGCTGTCTAACGTTTTTAATATATCCAGTTTATTTTCATTTACTTTATGCTTTTTTTTGATGAAAATACTGTAGATTAAACTAGACACTTACCATCTGGGTGCTATTAATCACAACATTCCAGGGTTCTGGTTTAGATTATACAGTGCTTTTCATAAGGTTTGGGACAAAGACACATTTTCCTTTGATTTAAAATGACAAATTAAAAAAAAATCAAAAAATTTACCAATCGAAATCAAAAAATAAAAAGTTGGGGACCATGTACAGTATAAAAATTGTAATTTCTATATGGTGTGACCGAAATGTATGCAAATACTTTTATGTGTAGTTCTGTCATTAGGGCAGCTCATCAGCACAGTGATTATCGTTGTTGCCTCCATTTCAATTTCTATTTAGGTCACTATATAGAAATGATCCAGTCCCTCTGGGTCTGCACATATTCCCAGCACTGTAGTATCTGCATAATAAAGAAATGTGCAGTAGGCAACACGGTGGCTCTGAACTGACCTGCAGAGTTAAGTCTGTGAGTGGAGTTGCTTTTAGGCTGCAGCTCCTAATGATCAGGTAGCTGACCATGCATGTTCAGAAACCAGATGGACAGACAAATACTGTATTTAATAACTTTACTGGGTACATTTCTTTTATATTGTTATGCCATTGCAGTTTATGATAGTGGGGCGAAGGAATGACAGTTGCATTTTTCTTTTGGACAGCAAAATTTGAAAAATGAAATCATAGAACCCTTCATTTGTAAAATGCAATCAAGCAGTAGAAATTTGAAAATGCCACTTTAAGAAGAGCAGGGGTATATAACAATTAATAGGTGTCATCAATGTTACCTGGATAGACCAATCAGAACCAGCAAAAGTGTGCCCACATTCTGCAAGCTTTCAAAGCTCTACAAATCAATTCTGTTGGATTAACTATGGTCTGAGTGATGAATGTGCAATTTCTGCCCTTAGTTACAGTTACAGTGTTTTTGGCCTTACTGCCTTGGGGAAAAAAAGCACTGCCCCGTTAGTGACCTTAGATAAAAATACAAATGTGTGACATTGAAGAAGAATATCATTTTGAAGCCAAATGTAACTTCTTCAGCTCTCATTGGTTTCAAAACAAATGATAAAGGAGAGCCAGAAGATTGTTATTTATAGGCTACTGTTTGCAGTCAAGTGTTTTTCTTAAATAAAAAAAAAATGAGCTGTTTGTTCAAATGGAAAAAAAGTACCTATAGGGTAGTTATATCATCGTCTACCGTTGGTATCGTTTTTGTTAGTTTTTCAAACAAGATAAACAGCCCACTCTGGGTTATATATGGCTAACAGTCCTCCTGTAGTTTTAAAGATCCAACTACAATACAAAGAAACAGAACATCCCAAACAGAGATATGTCCCCATTAGCTAGCTGGAATCCATAACTTATATAAAGGAATCTATTGCTGTTCACAAGGAGAGTAAAAACAGCTACTTCATCAGCAGTCATTCTCCTCTGCCAATTGTCAATTTGTTAGGACTGCATAAGATTCCATTCTGATTCCATTCACTCTGCTGCTGGTCAAAGCATGGCAGTGCCGTAGTCAGTCCTGTTGCCTCATATACTGTACCGTTGTGTGATCATACGTGTAGATTTTGTTTTGTAGCAATTAGAGTCCTAAAGCATCAAAGAGATGAACAAAAAAAAAAAACTGAACACTCAGATTACAATTGCTGTAGGTAGATAGCTGTTCAGCCCTACCACAGGCACTCCTCAATGCACTAAGTCGACACAAATATCAAAGTTTCAGGCAGTATATGAAGAAGGTTTGACATTGGTGCCATTATAAGTAACAACTCATTCACTATAAAGTACAATTCTGAGATCAGAAGGAATACAACAGTAGCACCAACATCATGACATTGAGAAAACAAGGGAAAAAACTTTAACAATTTACAACAATTTTCCTTTTATTAAAATCAAACATGACCACCCTCGCCAGCAGTGCTAAGAGGAATAGGCTATTCCAAAATAATAACTCTTCCACTTTTACCTGTATACTGAGAATGATGGAGTTTTTGTAATATTCATTCTAGATCATTCTAAAGTTTGGGGGCTCTGTAGCTAAAGGATCTTCTTCCTTTACTGTCTTAAATTCACAAGCATCCAAAGCCACATTTTGGCTTCTGTAACAGATGTTAAATAGTTAAATAGCAGTTTTAAAAATAAAAAACATTCACTAAAACTCTGTTTAACAAATAGTTCCATGCAAAATTTTTGACACCCCTGGCCAAATTACTTATTTTACTGACTTTAATTAATTGTTCTGGCTTCTCTTGTTAGGTGTTTGCCTGGTTGAGAACTGACATTAGGAATTGTCAGCTGATCACAACTCCAAAGCCTAATGAATTTTTTGACACTTCAAACCTTGCATTACACTCAACAGTCATGAGCTCTTCTGAGGATTTGAAATTTTAAATAATTATTGACAGGTGACATGGTGGCACAGTGTTGCCTCGCAGTAAGGAGACCAGTGTTCACATCCCGGCTCCTCCATGCATGGAATTTGCATGTTCTCCCCTTATTTGGCTTTCCTCCGGGTGCTCTGGTTTCTTCCCATGGTCAAAAGACATGCAGGTTAGGTGAATTGGCCATCCTAAACTGGCCCTAGTGTGTGATTGGGGTGTGTGTGTTTGTGTGTTCGCTCACAATGGGCTGGCATCCTGTCCAGGCTTTGTTCCTGCCTTGTGCCCTATGCTAGCTGGGATGGGATCAAACAGACCATCACAACTCTGTTAAGGACTAAGTGGGTTAGAAAATGACTAATTAGTGACTACAAAGCAGAGGAAGGCTGTGAAATGATATCAAAGAGATTCCAACTAGAAATATTCACTGTCAGAAATGTAATTAAGAAGTTTCATTTAAGAGGAACTGTCCATTTAATTGACATCAAATAGAAATCACCTGGAAGTCCAAGAAAACTGATAGATCAAACTGCCTATTTACAATGCAGAAGACAAAGATACAAGGGACCTGCGTGCAGGTTTACATGAGAAAGGAGTGGTGGTGCAGTGCTCTGCTGTGCAGGGTTACTCCACTTGACATTACCTTGATTTATTCACAAAAAACAACACCTTAAGTATGCAAAACAACCTGAGAAAACAGAGGTGTTTTGGAACCACGTGTGGTGGACAGAATAGGTAAAACTCCAATTATTTGGCCACAGTCAAAAGGAGTTTGTTTGGAGAAAACAGGAACAGCATTTGAAGAAAAGAACACCTTGTCATCTGTTAAATATAGGGGTGGATCTATTATGCTTAGAGGTTGTGTGGAAACCAGAGCTCAAGAAACATTTTGTGAAAACAGAGAAAAATGGATTCCACTAAAATCTCAACAGATCTTAAATGTGTTGTGTAATCAAGACAGCCTAAGAATAAAACTAGAAGTGATCGGCAAGGAAGAATGGGAAAAACTTTCCAAACAAGGACTTCAAAGACTCATTGCTGGCTACAAAAAAAGTTTGAAACCTGTGATTTTTGCCAAAAAGGGTGTTACTATCGTATATACTCATGGATAAGTTCTCCTGCATATAAGTCTGGACTTGATTTTATCATATAATTTCTGGTATTTTATAATATCGGTTGTATAAGTCGAATGTGGAAAACTCACGCTATTGGTCCAAGAGATTATGATATGCTAATGCCCACCTGAGAGAGTAACCACGGAGCACACTGCCTATTTTTCTATGTATTGTGCCTACGTGACCGCACGATAATACCTAAACTATTCCAAAGCAACATTTGCACTGATTTGTGTTTTTTGTATCTCACACCCTCATTCAACTTTATCATAAGAGCCACCCTTATCTATGATGGAGCATTAGATCAGAAGAAAATATGAAGCTGGTTTTAAATTAAAAGTCATTGAAGTAGCGAAAGAAATTGGTAACTGCTCTGCTGTAACAAAATTTGATGTGTCTGAGAAACTGATGCGAGATTGGAGGAGGCTAGAAGAAGCAAAAAAAAATTTTAAGTCTCACATTTTTGAACGGGCATATAAGTCGGGTCTGATTTTATGATTGATTTTTTGGGTTTCAAGACCTGTGAGTATATATGGTAACTACTGACTTAGTAAGATGCCCAGTCATTTGCACTTGTCACATTTACTGTTTTAGTTTTTATATGTTTTAGTTCATCAGATAAATTGCAACTGGTCAAATATATTCACATAAAATGCCATTGCTTCAGGTTGTTTGCTGTCAAAGTTGCATTTACTATTTTTTTCTTCATATGTTAACAAAAGATGTAATTTGTCTGTGTATCGGTACATGATATTTTCTTGAGCAGAAAGGTTGCACTGCAACTTTGTATATACATGAAAACTAAACAGGTTTCATTAAACAGGTATGCAAGCCCTCTGCAGTGAAGGCATATCACCTTTAGTATAGTTAATCCCATTTGATTTCTAATAAATAAATATTTGCATGCCCTTTGTTGGAAGGTTAATAGAGTCTATATTTAATAAAGTCATTGGCCTAATATTACTCTAAAATAATACATATTTACATATACAGTGGAACCTCGGTTTACAAGTAACTTGGTTTACGTGTGTTTTGCAAGACGAGCAAAAATTTTTAATAAATTTTGACTTGATAATGAGCGATGTCTTGCAATACGAGTAGTATGGATACACTTTGTCTGCTGAGCGTCATGTGATCACAACTGAGCTGATGGTTATTCTCTCTCTCTCCTTATCTCGCTCGCTCACCCAGCGCGTCTCTCTCTCTCCTTATCTCGCTCACACAGCACGTCTCTCTCTCTCTCCTTATCTCGCTCGCTCGCCCAGCTCGTCTCTCTCTCTCTCTCTCCTTATCTCGCTCGCTCCCCCAGTGCGTCTCTCTCTCTCCTTATCTCACTCGCTCGCTCGCCCAGCGCGTCTCTCTCTCTCTCTCTCTCCTTATCTCACTCGCTCGCTCGCCCAGTGCATCTCTCTCTCTCTCTCTCTCTCGTAATCGTCTCCTTTTCTCCGTCTGAGTCTGTGTGCCTCACTCATATAGTCAACATCTGTTTACTACAGCATTGTGACTGTGTGTGTGCGCTGTGAAGTGCGAGTCCCCATCTTGCTCCCCAAAACACGAAGCTGAGTCTCAGTACTTTAACACCAGCTTTATTCAGCTTGAAACAGCAACAGCGCTGTTATTTATTGTACCGGGATCTTTATAATGTTCCTTGTATGACCCATTGGCGACAGGCGCTTATAGCATGTCTGTGATCTTTTTGGATGCGCTTATACGGCGAACTGCTACAGCGCTGGGAGACTGCGATTGCTTTGGGACGCTCTTCCGCGTGTTGTCCCTTTGGGTGGAATCCCACATGAGTTTAGAAACTCACACCAGCCATGATTCTTTTTAAAGGTAAAGTGCAGGTTAATTTGTATTATGTATTTTACTTTACATTTTGTATTAATCATTTTTATATGAATAGTTTTGGGTTGTGGAACGAATCATCTGAGTTTCCATTATTTCTTATGGGGAAATTCGCTTTGATATACGAGTGCTTTGGATTGCAAGCACGTTTCCGGAACGAATTATGCTCGCAAACCGAGGTTCCACTGTATGGCTTTTATAAAATACGTAACTGCTCTGACTTATCAGTCATTATATTTCTTAAGAATACCAACAGCAGTAACAGCATTATATCTTTAGAAGCCTTCCATACACAGACTACCTTTACAGACCTTTGCTTTCAGATACAGTATGTTCATGCTGGCATCTTGCTTGCATTGATTATAATTAACATCCATTTGGTACTGTTCTTTTCAGTAAAATGCTTATGTGCAGAGTTGTTTTGGTTTTTTTTTTGTTTGTGGGTATAATCAATTTAATTACATTGGAATTAACCATTCAGAAAATTATTTAAATAAATTTTAACTGTCTAAAGAGGCATATTAAAGATACAGAATTTCTCTAGTAGAAGCATTCAACTTTTGAAAGTTTCATTTTTATTTTCTGGTGGAGTTTTGTTTTTATTTCTGACCAGGTGGATTTTTTTTGATATTTCAATTTTTCAGATATTCTCATGTTAGCTTTTGTACTTGAGCAACACACTTAAAAAATATTCATTCACACGCAGGTGGAGTTTTGTTTTTATTTCTTACTAGGTGGATTTTGTTTTGATATTTCAATTTTTCAGGTATTCTCATGTTAGCTTTTGAACTTGAGCAACAGACTTAAAAATACAGTATTCAAAGTTCAATCTCACATATTGGTCATAACATAAATATATTAATTTGCAAAAAGGAATAAAAATGTGTTAATACAAACCAATAATAAATGCTACTTGGACACGATTGAATTTCTATAGGAACATGGGAGTAGCATTTACAAGGTAAAATCAAAATACAAATAAAATCCTTGGCTTTTGGTAATTGCAACAATAAATTGGTATTAGTAAGTCCAGTAATGAATGTGACACCTTAATTTACCACAAAACTAACAATCTACAAAAAATGCCACGTATCCATTTTTAACAGCAACCATAATACCTCCACTCTTTAAAGCTAAAATAAAAAAAAAAATCTGAGTCAGCTATTCGATAATGTTGCTTTTATTAACTGCAGGGTCACATTTACATCAAATAAATGCATCACTTTTTGTATGGTGCCCTAGGCAGTCGTCTGTGTTATCTACCTCCTACACCAGTGCCTTCATATTGTTTATTTTTATTGTTATTGATTACGCATTGCATTGATTCATATTCATTATGTCTTTTTTGTGTCTAGAAAACTCCAGTCTAGCCCAGTTTTTCATAGCCAGTATATTTATATGTTGAATACTGTTGCTTTTGAATTGTACTTTTTTAAAAATGTTTTTATAAAATATTTATATACTGTACACATTATCCATTAGCTTGCAAAAAACCCTAGACAATGCCAGACAGATAGGCTGTATTATGATTTAGTATTACATTTTTTATACATATTTTAATGGTGACAGCAGATGCATGTGTCACTCCTCTGAACATTTTTTGCTGATCCTTTCCCACTGACACCACAACAGTTCAGTGTAATATCACTGATTAACAGTCAGATCACAAGAAAACTCTTTATTAACAAGTCTGTAAATGTAGGAAAACACAAACATTATTGTCTTGATGTTCAATTTGACCCAACATTCTTTTTTTGGTTTAGACAAAAAAAAAATCACCAAAGTCACACGCATGACTATAGAATAAATGTCAGAAACAGGCATCTTGATCAGCTCAGCACAGTACCACTTGGTGGACTAATTAACACAACTCTAGGTATGCAATACTGAGCAGCATATTTGATAACTACACCCTACTCTCATGCTATTGACTGATTCCATTCATTTTTGGGTCCTCCTTTGTATGTCCTTTCATTTTTATATTGCATGATACATCCATCTCCAATCACTCCATTTACTGAGTGCACATAATCCAGGCTATCCATAAATAGCCCATCATTCCATATTAAATTTTACATATCATACAACAGCTCCATCAATCAGTTTTCCCAACTATTTTGTGTGCCCATCATATCCCAGAGGCATTGGGCACAAGGTGGAAGCCCAATCTGTTTGGGACGTCAGTTTAGACTTCTGTAGTCAAATCTTGCCCTGCACATTACCTGTTTGGAATTTGAAGGCTTTTCTTGTTCCTGCTTGCTGTTTCTTCACTTTACTCTAATTTTCCACCCATATCCTAAAAACACTGGGTAACTGATACTCACAGAATATTTATAAAGTGCCATTTTTTGCATTTGACAAGGATTCACCTCAAATTGAAATGTATAAGGCTTGTTAAAAAGTTTTAGATATCTACTATGACCTCAGAAGGACTTTATAGGAGTAAACAGAAAAAAGCATAGGTGCAATGTGAAACAGAACCAAACAAACCATGCAAGTCAGCAATTACGTATTGAACTCAAAGTCCTTTGTTGCATCATTTGTACCTGTTCATGAATTTCATTAAAAACATAAAATTAAAACAAATTTACAGCAGAGAAATAACTGATTGCACATTGATTTTACTACTAATGAAAACATCATTATTGCAGTGTTTACTATGATCCACTCATGTTTTTCAGTGATGTTACTTCAATTAACTTGAACAGCATAATTTTTTTAACTCCATCGTAGTTACTTCAAATTCTTTTCATTGATTTAAGTATCGATTTCTGTATTAGATTAATAAAGAATTCCACACCCATAGTAATCAACCACTTTTGATATTTCAGCATACTCTTCATCCTAAAATGAAGCCTAATGCACTGTGTTGTTTTTCTTTTGGAGTTTCAACTGTATATACAATATATTTTGAAATGTGGAATGGTGGAGTACTGGTTAAAGTGGTAGTCTCATAACTTTAACTTTCTGGATTCAAATCTGATTCTAGTCACTGTCTTCCTGCATTAGCTGTTGAATGCATTAGCCTTTTCTTTCATGTTTTTGAGATGTACATTAGGTTGAAAAGCACCTCTGTATTGTAGTTATGAGTGTGTATGTGCGAAAATAAATGTACCATGCAAATGACCAGGACACCATTCAAGGATTGTTCAATGCTTCATGCCAAAGTAGTAACATGGGTTCTATGCTGACATCTGTGGAGGACTTGTGTTCAAATCCTGGCTTGGTTATTATCTGTATGGAGTTTGTGCCTTCTTCCTGTGTTTCTTCAAGTTCTCCTCTCAAATCCCAGTAAGTGGAAAGATCTCTTTCAAAACCTACAGCAACTCCCAGCTGTACTTTTACAATGCAGCAGAAAATAGATTAAAAATGTATTGTCATACATGCTGAAAGATTAACAAAGTATCTATCCATTGTCAGAAGGCTAAGAAACAGCCTTCTAATAAGAAGAAATTCATCCCTAGGGCTGGGGAGCCCAGCATTGATTAAAACAATGCAGACAGTATATCATGAAGGATGAAAGCATAATCTGGAATGTGAATATATTCATAGCAACAACATCAGAAACCTTGCTCTGGATTGGCTTGGAGTCAGAAAATAAGTAAAATAGAAATAAATTTATTATCTAAAGGCCAAAATCATTATCAAAATACATACAAGAGATGAGGTTCACAGAAAATGAGAGTAAGGAAAGGCAAAAATGCAAAAGTAAGCAAAAGGCAAAAGAGCAAAGACACACAATTATATCAAAAATCGTGAATATCTGGATACAGCAGAAACAAAGCTGAGAAAAAGAAAGGGCTTTAACATCAGCACAAAAACTAACAGTAATACACTGCCTGTAAAAAGTGTTCACCCCCTGTGATAATCCAGGTCAGCTCCATGCTCCCTAGTTGTTACCGAGAGCCTCTTGATCCTGAAACCGTCAAAAGTTATGAACCAAGATAAGCCGGGCAAATGAGGACACAAACAGTCAGCAAGGGATTCGTGCAGATATGTTCGCTACTTTTATTGAAACCAATCCAAAGTATTCAAAAATCTGTGCAGTGTAAAAACTGATCCTCAGTAAATAAATAAATAATCCATAAAACCAGTTGTCAAAAACTGGAGTTTAAAAACAAGCAATAAATATATTCCATAAAAACAAGGTTAAAATCTGAGGCAGGTTTCTTCCTTTGAAACAGACAAAAGCTCAAATTTTCTTCTCTAAAATTTGGCATCTCCTCAGCTTATCCCGTCTGGGCCATGCAGCATGAGGAGACACCTGCTGACTGGTGCAGACATCCAACAATCCTGGTTTCAGGTTCCTTCCTAAAGCCTGTCTCTTGGTGTCTGTAGTACTCTGCACCGAACCCCACTCACATCTCCCCCAACCAGTCCATCGGCATCTAAAGGAGGATGCTGTACAACAGGGTCACTTCAACTCTTCTTCGTCCTCAGTCGGCATGCCCCTTCTCCAGCCCTACACTTGATCACGGGCCTGCCACTCGCTTCCTTGGGGCATACTCCCAACCACCTGCCTCCATTCTTTAACATTATGGCTTCCTCACTGTCCTGCCTCTCTCTCCTTTCTTAACCTTCATTCTCTCGTTGATCTGATCTGTCTTTGTTCTTCTATTTTGCTGTGCAGGCTCCCTTTTATACTACTCAGTTGGGTGCAGGTACAGTCATACTCTGAGGTGTGAATGATGCACCTGACTGATGAACTCACATTTGCAAGTGAATGCGCAATCAACCAAGCACCCCAATAAACCCCAGAGTGAGTGCCGGTATGTGCTCACCCGCACGCTCTGGGACCCGATTATTTATTTAAAACTGTGCTTCACCATAGATCACTTATCACACCCCTTTGGAGGTTTTCTTATTTTATTGTTATGCAACATTGCATCACAGTGAATTTAACTTTTCTGACATTGATCAAAAGAAAAAGATCTTTTAATGTTGAAATGAAAACAGATCTCTGCAAAGTGATGTAAATTAATTAGAAATATAAAATACAAAATCACTGATAATTGTGTATAGTTTTGTATAACAACAAAATGTCGAAAATTCCAAAGGAGTGAATACTTTTTATACATTCAGTAATAATTTCTTGTTTTAAAATAGTACTTATTGCACATAATCACAGAATGCTTCCCACTTAACAAAAGTAATTAATACAACAAACATAAATTCAAAAATTAATAAATAAGCTATATCAGGCACAAGTGCTTATTGGCCATCTTCAGGGTTCTGAGAAGGTAAGCAATTCTACCTCAGACCAGGAGAGAGAGCCACCATTAACCCGGCCTTCTTCTCTGTCCACAGTCTAGAAGTTCATTGGCTTGACGATCAGCGATTTCACTTCCACTTCCTGCTTCAAATCCCACCTCTTCTGGACACCACCACAGAACCCTCTGACTGGAATAAGGTATTCATTTGAACTGATAGACCAGTCTGAGTTCTTCCTTTTGCTATATTGTAGAAATGACACCAGAATTGTGACTTTTGCACCACTGAGTGCCTTTACTTTGTTTTTCATCCCTTTAATCTTAATTTATACAAGGTTTGTCAGCTGTCTCCCCAACACCCTGTTTGAACCTGTGCTTCTCTCTGTACAACCACAAAACTTAAAATTGTAAACAATTAAACAAAATAAACAATTAAAATTTGAAACAAGAAAAAGCGAAACAATAAAAATAAGTCTTTAAATTAGGTTTGTAGAAGAGTCTTAACTGCTCGCCAAAGCATTTCATAAACTGGACACATAATAAGTCAATGCAGTCTCTCCTGTGTAATTAAAATTAACTGAAGGAATGGCTATAAAATGAAGCACAACTAGAACAATGATTGCTTTTGCCCTGTAATTGGGTTGGATAGGCTCTAATATTTTTAGGAGATAAACCATGCAGGATTTTTTTATAAACTAAAACAGAACCTTACATTCAATTTGAAAATTGAAAATAAGCCAGTTTCCCAAGAACAGGAATGTTATGCAACATTTCATTTCAAGTTGTCAATAAAGAGTCCAGTAAAAGGTAGAATAGTCCACATTGAGTATGGTATTCAGTTGAGTCCCTAAAGGGGTCTGTCCTTGGACTGTTACTTTTTCTGATTTATATTTATGATATTGATTCTGGCATAGTTAATACACTTGTGAAATTCGCTGATGACATTTAAGTGGAGGAATGGCAGATTCTGAGGAGGCAGCAAAAAAAAAAATTAAAAAGACCTGGAAAAGCTTCAGAACCTGGCGAACACTTGAAAAATACAGTTTAATCCAGAAATGTGCAAAGTGTTACATGTGGGCAACAGAAACATCAATTATAAATACAAGATAGGTGACTTGGTCCTAAAATAACCAACCCATGAAAAGGATTAAATGATTTATATTGACACAATGTTTTCATCATCTAAGAAATGTGCAGATGATAGAAATTCAAAAGGCAAAGGCAATGTTAGGTTATATCATAAAAATTGATGAATATAAATCAAGTGATGTTTTGCTTAAACTATATAATGTACTAGCAAGTATACTGTGTGCAAGAATATTGGAATACTGTGCGAGTCCTGGTCACCGCAAAAAAAAACTGAGCTGAGGAGAGGAGAGCAACCAGGTTCATTCCAGGACTTAACGACATGTCGTACTCTGACAAACTCCAAGAAATAAATCTGGTCTAGCTCAGGTCTCAAAGGCACTGATAAAGTAGATCCAGCAGAATTCTTTCAATTTAAGGATAAATCACGTACTCAAAGATACCAGAGCAAAGGAAGGGAAGTGAATTCAGGAGTGAAGCCAGGAAGCACTTCTTTCCGCAAAGAGTTGTGGGAATTTGGAACAAACTACAGAGACATGTAGTTTAAACAGAAATCTTGACAACCTTTAA
This sequence comes from Polypterus bichir lapradei, assembly GCA_026402145.1. Classification (NCBI taxonomy): domain Eukaryota; kingdom Metazoa; phylum Chordata; class Cladistia; order Polypteriformes; family Polypteridae; genus Polypterus; species Polypterus bichir. Next base: position 30,220,084 of record JANRMT010062817.1, read on the forward strand.
GAAGAATCTGGATGAGATATTGGGACAGCTTAGCTATTAGATAAACAAACAAGGTTGATAAACTGAATGGTCTCCTCTTGCATGTCATATTTCTTACATTTTAACAAATGTGTGGGCCTTATCATAGAAAGTTCCAGGTATGCTACCCATGCCTTCTCTACCACATGCAAGTGATCCACCCAGCGGTTTTCCTCCATCTGCTTAACTGCATTTTTTACTTTCAGCCTTCTAACAGTCTTGAAGATGCTGCTACTGTGAAATCCTTGGGACTTTTGACTTCCTGCATAATAACACCACCCCTCTTTAATGAATGACGATGAACCGCTTGCTAAGACTTCAAAATGGGAATTCCCACTTGTTCTTCTGGCTCTACAAAATAATGCTGCTCAGACTAGGGAGATGCTGACATTTGCTCAGGTATTTGTCGAATTTCTTCTTGAAGATCTCGATATTGGAGATTGGGGCATTTAAAAATAAAACATTTTCATATATTGTATTAAATATATGGTGTCTCAATGACAAGAGTAAAAAAGGTATTTCTTCAGCATTAATTTAAAAATGTGAGAATATAATTCAAATAGATATGGTAGGGTTGGTGTGAGCTATGTCACAATATTAAACATACATTCAGCAAGAGTTTCATTTCATAATACAAAGCAAGGACTATCTCATGCATCTCTTGGTGGGTTTACGCAGGTCGTGTGGAATATACAAATATTATGGAGTGTTTAATTGAAAACTAAACAATGAATATGAAGCATTTGCAATTTGTAAAGGAAAAACAGAGTCTTGAAGATGATTCTAAAATGAACATACAATATGTGCAAAGTCAGCCCAAAAAGATGAATAGTAATTATTAACAATAATGTAACCTTGTACAGTGAATATTTTTGAAGTCTTAGTCAAAGTGTAAGAAGAAGCAAAGCAGAGATTCCAAAATAAAGAAGCTAGCATACATATATAAAATTGTTTTTCAGTGTATATTTTTGATCTTTTTTTTTAAATTATATTAAAGTTGAAACTGATTAAAAAGTGACTGAAAACCTCACTGCTCTGTGACTATCTTTTATATTTTTAATCAATGTTTTTTTTCCTCTGTGGACAGCTGCCATAGTGTTTAACTGATAATATTTTTGTTATTTCAGCTGTACATCTCTTCCCTTGCGGTGACCAACTTTTTTCCTGTCCTGCTATACTTGTTCAAAACACTCCCTAGAATGCTATCAAGTTCACAAACCCTTGATACATTTTTCAGTTAGTACATTTACCTTGCTTGTTTCATTTTCAGTTCTGTACATTAGAGATTACTGTCTCATGTATTTCAAAAATGACTCCTACACATTTTGGGTTAAGTCTAAAAGTTCACTGAGTCATAAACTATTGAAAACTGTAAGAAATACCCAGGGCTAGAAATCATAAGAAACAAAATTAGGAATCAAACACAATTCTTATACTCCTCTGATTTTATTTTGCCCATTTTGTGGTAGGAGAGAACAACTGTTTACTGCATATACAGGGCAGAAATAATTCAGAAATGAACTCCCTGCTAATACTGGCGTGTCAGTCCCAGTATTTACATAAGGCTGAAGATCCATAGTTTCATTATAGTCTGCTCATGTTAGAGCAGTGTTTATGGAAAATATTGTAATCAACTATTGCTCTGTCTTCTTCACTTTGGTCAAGATAGCTCTCCTCTCCTTGGAATGGTACCTCAAATTGGAAGTGTTTTGTTCTGCAACAATATTTTTGCTATATGTTTTAATTTTTGTTATGTTTTTCTGATGAATCTTGATTTGGTGCAATAAGGAACTTTCTGTTGCTTCACTGCAATATTTTTTTTTACATTTTTCACATTTATGTTTCTTTTATTGTTATGACGGTGACATCACTGCATTTTCATCTTGAATAGGACTTTGCCATGATTACATCAACTCTGTGGTGTGGTTTATAACAATGTCATCTGTTGTCAGCCATGTGATTGGATGTTGATGCAGGTCCTCACATTTTGGTGTTCATTTGCAGCACATAGTCCTGAGCTATGTAAGAACATTAAAACAATCTGGACAAGAACAGGACATTCAGCCCAACAAAGTTCGCCAGTTTTATCCACCTAATTCTTACAAAAAAAAAAGAAAAAAATCAAGTCTAGTTTTGAAAGTCTTGAAAGTCCTACTGTCCACTGCACTACTTGTTAACTTATTCCATGTGACTGTGGTTCTCTGTGTAAAAAAAAAAAAACCTTCTGAATGTTTGTGCAAAATTTACCCTTAACAAGTTTCCAACTGTGACCCCATATTCTTGATTAATTCATTTTACAGTAACAGTCTCAATCCACTGTACTAATTCCCTTCATAATTTTAAACACTTCAGTCATGTCTCCTCTTAATCTTCTTTTGTTTAAACTGAAAAGGTTCAGCTCTTTTAATCTTTCCTCATAATTCAACCCCTGCAGCCCTGGAATCAGCCTAATCGCTCTTCTCTGGACCTTTTCTAGCACTGCTATGTACTTTTTGTAGCCAGGACACCAAAACTGCACACTATACTCCAGATGAGGAATCACCAGTGCATTATAAAGCTTGAGCAGAAATTCCTTGGATTTACACTCTACACATCGTGCATGATTTTTGGTTTGAGTTTCCTAGTATGTCTCAACTTCCAGGTTCTGACCGTGCTATTAATTAGCACAATTCTTTTTATTTTCCTTTAACTTTTTAATCTCTTGGTCCTTTTGCCTTTTTTCCATTTAGGACAAGTCTAATGTTCATCTAGGCAGAACAGGAAGGAGACATCACCAATAATAGACCCAGTCCTAAACCACTTTTGGTGTCAATTAATTATACTAAATGGGATAAATAATCCTAATGTTAGTCTGTTAAAATCATGCATATTTTCTCTTTTACAGTGTTACTGTCAGTAGCATCAATAACAACAACAACAACAACAATAATTTAGTCACATAAGGAATGCCTCAATGGGCTTTAACAGGCTCTGTTTTTGCAATAGACATTTGCAGGTTTTTGTTTACAGGTTTTTGTGTTCAATGTATTTTTGATTTAATAGTATTTTCTTGTACTGTATCTGTATTTCACCTGTAAATCTGGATACCACTCAGAGTTGTTAATTGGAAGTGCAATAAATATAAATTTGAGTTAAACTGGTAGGTCAAAATTGACATATTCCACTAGTAAGTAATAGTAGATACATAATTAACATCTATATTTATTTTTTTATTTTATTAACACAAAGGCACTGCATGCAGAGAATAAAAAATAGGAATAAAATTGCTTTCCCATTTCTGCTAACATGGGAAAATTCTGTTAAACCAGCTGAAGAACTCCATTTACTCAGATGACTTACTTTACACAGACTAAATGATTATATCGAGAGAGCATTGCATTAGCTTCCCTGCTAAACACACTGATCACATATAAAATGGCATTGCCTTTTCTAAGAGTCTATTCAAGCACCTTGCATAATGCTCTCTAAATGCATTAATGGCAAATTTTACATCAAGAATTTTGATTATTTATGGTTTATACTCTTTCAGTCTACTAATTACTTTACATGATTCATTAAATTGACAATAATAATCCATTTTGCTTTTCTCACTATTCTAAAATATGGGTACATAAGTTCATACATAGATGTAATTTTATTTTTACTGAATGTTGAAAATAGATGTTCAGGATACTGGTCTCTAATAACGTTAATCTTAATTCAAAAGGAGGCTAAGAAATTTCTTATATAAAATATTTGATTCAATTCAATTCAATTTTATTGTCCCAAGAGGGACATTTGATTTGTAAGCACAGGTTTAAACAATTAAAAAAAAAAAAAAAAAAAAAGATTTTTTTTCAGGGCAAAATGATGCTGCAGTGATTGATGCTACTGTCTCATGTGTCCCCTTTCCCAGATTTGGATTCTGTACTATTGGTGAGCGAGTGTGACAAAAATGCAGAAAGATTCAAAATGCATTGAAGTCAATAGGGAAGCAGAAGCTAAACTAGTTTTTTGGTGGATTATAATGGTGCAATATTCTTTTAAGTGTACCTGAGGGTTTAGGAAGCATCGCCAACTATGCTGGACCAATTATTGTGACCAAAAATATGACTTGAGCTATTAAGCAGCAGTACAAAGCACTGCACTACCGTGTCTCACAGTCCACAATACCTCGAGTCCTTATCTTTCTTTTTGTCTCTCAAACTCATATAAGTACAACTAACAAACACTCACGGAGTCTGTGAAGCAAGGGATCAGCGTTATATCCTCAGAGTGCTGCCCCTGTCACTACCCAATCTGCCCTACATAGCGAGGAGCTTAATATGCTTCATCCAGCAGTGAAGACACAACCTACAGTGAATCTATGCAGCAAAATGAAGTATTTTTGATAACATTCTCATTATAGTCAGTTAATATACGCCTCCAATGAAATTACTGCAAGTTATGTGTCCACACCCAACACTGTAAATTATGAGGTGGACTACACTTACAGTATACATAAGTGAAAGATCAGTGCATGCGCAACGCACATTGGGCAGATTGAGTAGTGACACCACCATCCAGTATTGGCTGTTACAGATCAGTGATGTCATGCTGGCCTTGAAAAACATCATGGGACACTGGGAAAAAAAAGTTTGCCTAGGCTGGCTGTACAGCAAATTTTCAGGAAAAAATTAAGTGAACAGGGTCACCAGTAAACCCAGCAAATTCAATGCGAAAAAATCTTTTCTACCAGGTCACCATCTGTGTTTGCACATTCTCTTTTTGTCTGTGTGGTACTCAAAATTTTTTCCTCCACTTTCCTATAGATGTACACATTAAGCTAATTGGTGGTTCTAAATTGGTCCTTTGTGAGTGAGGGTGTGCACATGAGTAGGCTCTGCAATAGGCTGGTGCCCCATTCAGAAGGAATCCTTGGATCATGTCCAATTCTATTGAGATAGACAACAGGCCACCCAGAACTGAGGGTTAGATTAAACAATTTTAAGAATGATATATTATACAAAGATATTGTGAAGAAAATGTATGATACAGAAAAAGTCAAACTTAAATTGGAGTGATTAATCAACTCCCAGTTTGATGAACCCTGCTACATGCCGTGCTCAGAAATCAGGCAAGAAAGTCATTATTCTCATTTCAACTTCCATGGGGTGGTCACAGTCACAATATACTTAGGTGGCCTATCCTGTCATTCCTATCCTTGACAACTTTCTCTAAATATTAATTCTTCTTCTTTCAGGAGTTACATTCATTGTATTCCAGGTCTCCTAATTAGTCTAACCCATGGAGCATACTAACTACATGTTTAACCACCTCAGCTGGCTCCTTTTGATCTGGAGAAGGAGTGATTCCACTCTGGGGTGCTCCTGTATTGCCAAGCTTTTCACAGTATTATGAAGACTTACAGTAAATCAGCAACAGGATCCTCATTGTGTCCTTTTATACTCAAAATCTCATTCTTTCTGTCACTACCCAGAGATTATGACTGCAGGTGAGGAAGGGGTTGTAGACTGATCAGCAAATTGATAGCTTCATCCACAGATTGATGCTACTGCATCTTTTTATTATTCTATATCAAAGTCGCCTCTACCGTCACACAAGAATACAACTAGGAGGTGCCATGAACTCCCTCATTTTGGGTAGCTACATGTCCCTTAGATGAGCATGGCTTTGTTTTCAGGGAGAAGACCATGTCTTCACATTTGAAGGTGAGAACATCATCATTTGCAAACAGCAGAATCGCATCTCTTAGGTTCCCAAATTGGATACCTCCCATCTAAGATGTACCTTTGTATATTATGCACAAAAATCCTAAACATAAGAGGCAGAGTTCAAAGCCCATAAGCAAAAGTCCTGACTTAATTCCTAACTCGTATTATCTTGGCTGTTAAAAAGAAATAATTGAATTAGCAAGTTAAAATTTCTTTACACAAAACACAGCCTCGAGCACATAACTGCTTGACAGCTCTATTATATCTTGGATTTGCGTATTACTCTCCATCATCGGTGAAAATCTCTCTGAAATATACTTTCCAAACACTGTATTACCTTATATATTTTGCATGGCGCCAACATGGCTTAACAGAAAAGGGAAAACCATTCTTAATTTTTTTTAGTTCTTCTGTGTTGACAAATTAAAGTGGCTATAACTGGATATTATTAAATTTTAAGAAGTCCTTTATTCTGATGTTTAATGTTTGCTGTAAAGCCACAGGACAGAATGAGTATATTTAGTGCAGAATACATTGAAACCACATACTCTTTCGGAAACAGAAAATAGTCTAAATGTTTTTTTTTTTATTTTTCTATTTGTTCCAAAGGATAATTTTACAACTTACTATATAAGTTTAACTATAGAAAGGATTGTCACCAATATTAAATTAAAATACTGCTGAACGTAATCATAAATGTCAGATGTAAATTTATCTTAGAAAGCAAATGCTGAATGTGGACAAACAGCCGATTCTTAGCAGAGCAGAACCTTAGTAGTACTATTAAAAGAATCAGTTCATTGGGTGCAATCACAAGTTTGAGCCACTAAATAAAGTCTAACTTACTTTAATCTTTTCCATGAATACAGGCTTTACTCTGTTTAAGTCTTCTTAATCTACAAAATTGAATTTTGATAAAATAAAACTTCAACTTAAATTGTTTTATTTACTTCATGAAATGAATTCTGGGTTTCTATAAAGCTTTGAGATAAAGTTGACTAAAATGACAATGGACTTTGTTTATTAAAAGCTCATAGATATCTGCATTAACATTTATATGCTTCATAAATTTATTCAAATCAACTTACAAAAGAGGTTAACATAATTAAGTAAACATCAACCTGAGGGACTGTTTGAGAATCAGGATAAGGTTACACAGTTGATCACCACAAGTGAAGAGCGCAGAACAAATATATAACCTAATCACAATTCAAAGATACATTAACTTAACAGCTAATATTAGTTAAGCAAGAATTCACACAACACGAGAGTCTTCAAACACTTCTTGAACACATTGAGGGAGTCAGAATTTCAATTTGAGGTGAGCATCTTGTTCCATCAGCTTAAGGTCACACCTAAAAAGTGTGAGGATTGAGATTTGATGCCATGCAGAAGTGGCATTACCAGACCCCTTTCATTAGGAGACATGTGTGGTCAAGAAGAAGCATGGCACCTCGCAATTCTTTATTCTTTATAAATTCCTTATATATAAAGAGTGCTTACTACTCTGCAATCAAGCATTAAGGATCTGATCTTCATATGTGTCACTGCAGGGGGCCAATGTGCTGTAATGTTCCAAAAAGTCATCTGAAAATATTAGCACAGTTTGATAGGTAAATTGTGTGTAAATGAGCTTGTAGCGAAAGCACATTAGTATGCTGGTGAATGTAAAATGCTACTTCAGCAGATGCACACCAAGTAATGTTGAGATGTTGGAGGAAACCTACCCAGAAACAGGAAAAATGGGCAAAATTCAAAATGACCGGAGTCAGAATTAATGGTTTGTCAGTTTGGCTTTGCTTTATTTTTTGCTTATCTTCATATTTATGAATTTTCTTCTGAATATTATTTTCTGATGTGATACATTTAGTACACAGTCAAAGAGTCTCTACGGGCAGCATTTACAAAATGCTTCTCCAACCAGAATGACATCTTGGTAACACTGGCAACGTTATATACACACAGATACACGCTCACTTTAATCCAGCCAGTTTTCAGGTTGCCAACCAATACACCATCTTATCTGTGAGCTATGTCAGAAATTAAAGCCCCCAGAGAAAATCCACATAAATGCAGCAATGTAAACAAAATCAATGCTAACTACTGATTCACTGTATCCAACTTGGATGGAAAAAACTGTACAATTTATATTTTCCTTTCTCTGGTATTGTTCCAGATGAAATAAATATGGCTTTAATAGTTCTTATCTATTGTCTTGTCTGTCTAATCGTAATACAGACTAATTGATTCTTGGTCAGAGGGAGTGGGGTTGGGAGAAAGGTATGGTGCATTTTCTGGAATTGGGGAAAAATAATCTTTAATAAATTCTGTTTATGTTCTCTTTGTATTACTTAATTTATGGAAAGTTTGAGAGCAAATATTCTATTTTAAATAGTTTGGGAGACATGTCCCTTACATTTTAACATTGCTGGCTAATTCAATAATTAATATTTCTTGCTAGCACTGGAATTTATTACATGTACCATTTCTTTCTTTTGTAAGCATCAAAGGGCAAAGACATCTATGAAACATCTTGTACACACCATGACAAAGTAAAGTGCTGCTTTTGTTGCTGCTGCAATTACTATATCTAACAATATCAAAAAATGTGCTTTAAGGTAAATTATTGACTGCAGAATTAGCCTAATTTGTTTGTATGTATGTGACCGTACTCTGACAAGGACTAGCAATTCATTGTGGTCATACACTGTGGCTCCCCTTGATGATATGTTCGATCACGTACTTTAAAGAAATGAATGGTTGGGTACAATTACTGTGAACAGTTAAAAAAAAAATAGCAACTACCATCCATTTGTGATTGGCTGTGTAATGCCATTGTTGTATAATGGTTCAAGTTTGACTGATGATTCTTAAGACGTATACTTTGCCAAATGCCAAGGGATGTGCATTTATTTCGCTCTGCATTCTAGGCAGCAAAATCAGTATGTTGAGAAAAATGGAATAGAGTTGATACATGGCCTAAAACTAAACACCTTATTGAGGCACTTTAGCTAAAATGTTCAATAGCCATGTGCTTACCATAATGTATTGTGTGTTAAAAGGTTGTTATGGTTACAGCTACTGTACATCATTAAAATCAGAATGGAAAGAGCCTTTCCCTTGATCACCTTTGTTATGTTTTATGTGTTTAATTAAAAGTTTATTTTGTATTAATAGTTTTTACAAAGTATGTTGATTGAATGATTATACTTGACATTTAAATTGTGTTTCAGGAGCTACATGGAGAGCAGTACATTCAAAGTATTACATTGTTTTATGCCTTTTATGATGACACATCACACTTTCTCCTTTGAAAAGGGCTTCATCTGAATATAAAGTGGTCTGACATATGTTCTTCTCCTTAGTAGAAAGTGGACATAGAAATAATACAAAGATCAATACATAGAATTTTAGAGGATAACTGAACAGTCTAAAATTGTCCTTTAAAATGACCAACTTCTAAATTTCTATTTCATGCTCATTTTATAACAAGCATTCTTTGTCAAAGCTCTCTAAATTACAGCATTACTGAACAATATTTTAGAACTATACTAATATATACTAATAACAGCTAGTAGTAGACGCTGCTGTGAGTGGCAGGCTTTCTAGCAGCTCCATGTATGACTTTATCTTTATACCTATCTCTCTATCTCTCTGATCACTCCTACCATTTTCTTTTATGTGGACTTGTTTCCTGGACACTTTTTACTACTTGGACATGGACACGCCGAGACTTGTCTATTCAGGCAGTCAACTTCAAGCGCTGAGAACAAAGGCCCGTGCCGGTGTGGTTCCCTATTTACCTGACGAGGTAAGAAGACCATATCATGGCAGCAGAGCCGGCACTAAGCTAAAGGCTAAGCGGCTAGCGAGGAAGTGGTGATACAAGCCTTCGGTGCCTTTTGTGATCCTGGGAAATGTGAACTCACTACCAAATAAGATCGATGAACTGGCTGTGTTGATGAAAAATGTCAGGACCTACAGTGAATGCAGTTTGTTGTGTTTTTGTGAAATGTGGCTAACGACTAGCATCCCAGATGCTAACGAGGAGCTACCCGGGTTTAGCACAGTTAGAGCGGACAGAGACGCAAATACCTGCGAGAAGCGGAAAGGAAGAAGTCTCTCTCTCTATGTGAACAAAAGGTGGTGCAACCCTGGACATGTAAGCATCAAAATCTCCACTTGCATCAGGGACATTGAACTGTTGGCCGTAAGTCTGCTTCCCTATTACTTGCCCAGAAAGTTTGGACACATCACGTCATCGGGCAGACGTGGAGATAGCATGTGACGTCATCCACGCCGCTGTTGCTAAACTACAAACACAGCACCCCGAGGCGCTTATGCTAATCTCTAGAGACTTTAACCATATGATGCTGGATAAAACATTACCTGCCTTCTCCCAGTATGTGGATTGTAACACCCGAGGAAATAGGACTATTGACCTACTGTATGCAAATGTTAAGGATGCGTTGGAGCTGGGGAGTCCTCTACAGCACATCTTCAACCTGAGCCTGGAACAAGGGAGAGTCCAGAGGCTTTGGAAAACATCTTGCATCACCCCAGTCCCAAAGGTATCATGTCCTGGTGAGCTGAATGACTTTCAGCCTGTCGCCCTGATGTCACATGTGATGAAGACCATGGAGCGGCTGCTGCTTCACCACCTGAGGCCACAGGTCCGCTACGCCCTCGACCCTCTGCAGTTCGCATACCAGGAGAAGGTGGGCTCGGGGGATGCCATCATCTATACTACACTACTATGCTAGACCGATCCCTCTCCCACTTGAACAGAGGCAGTGGTGCTTTAAGAATTATGTTTCTGGACTTCTCTAGCGCCTTCAACACCGTCCAACCTTGGCTCCTTAGTGAAAAGCTGACAGAGATGAGAGTAGATTCATACCTGATGGCATGGACCGTTGACTATCTTACAGACAGACCTCAGTATGTGCGACTCGGGAACTGCAGGTCTGACATTGTGGTCAGCAGCACAGGAGCACCGCAGGGGACTATGCTTTCTTCAGTCCTGTTCAGCCTATATACTTCGGATTTCCAATACAACTCGGAGTCCTGCCACGTGCAAAAGTTCGCTGACGACACTGCTATCATGGGCTGCATCAGGAGTGGGCAGGAGGAGGAGTACAGGAACCTAATCAAGGACTTTGTTAAATGGTACAACTCAAACCACCTACACCTGAACACCAGCAAAACCAAGGAGCTGGTGGTGGATTTTAGGAGGCCCAGGCCCCTCCCGGACCTTGTGATTATCAGAGGTGACTGTGTGCAGAGGGTGCAAACCTATAAATACCTGGGAGTGCAGCTGGATGATAAATTGGACTGGACTGCCAATACTAATGCTCTGTGCAAGAGAGGACAGAGCCAACTATACTTCCTTAGAAGTCTGGCGTCCTTCAACATCTGCAATAAGATGCTGCAGATGTTCTATCAGATGGTTGTGGCGAGCGCCCTCTACTATGCGGTGGTGTGCTGGGGAGGCAGCATAAAGAAGAGGGATGCCTCACGCCTGGACAAACTGATGAGGAAGGCAGGCTCTATTGTAGGCACGGAGCTGGACAGTTTGACATCTGTGGCGGAGCGACGGGCGCTGAGCAGGCTCCTTCAATCACGAAGAATCCACTGCATCCACTGAACAGGATCATCTCCAGACAGAGGAACAGCTTCAGTGACAGACTGCTGTCACCATCCAGCTCCACTGACAGACTGAGGAGATCGTTCCTCCCCACACTATGTGACTCTTCAGTTCCACCTGGGGGTATAAATGTTAACACTACACAAGATTATAGACTGTTATACCTACCTCACACTCTCCACCTTGCATTTTGTAACTTACACTGCATTTTTATCACTCTTTAATTAATATTGTTTTTATCAGTATGCTGCTGGAGTATGTGAATTTCCCCTTGGGGATTAATAAAGTATCTATCTATCTATCTATCTATCTATCTATCTATCTATCTATCTATCTATCTATCTATCTAATAAAACTTGCAAAGAGTATTGTGAATACTGACCCTGTGTGATTCAAGGTAAAAAGTTGATGAATCAACAAGGTCTCTCATTTATTGTCAAGATTATACAATTAAACAAATATGGTGTGATGTCAACACCAGCACATACAGTATCTCATCCTCTAGTTTTGCTATGTTTTTATTCTTTATCTCCGTCTCTTAGATTTTCCCAATCTACTAGACTGAATGTTTTTCTCCTTTGTTAGTCAGAGAGATGCAAAGTAGAATATTTACTGCAAATATAAACAAGTTTTTAGTTAAGTGTAAAATGCAAAGTCTAGAGGTAAGCTGAAAGAAAAACTAAAGAAACAAGAAAACTTAAAGAAAAAAAAACAAAAAAAACATGTACCCCTCAAACTCTATGAGAGCTACAAACTTGCAGGGAACCAGTTCTTAATACTTGTATTAGAATTAGCAAAAATTTTAAATAGTTAAAGAATTTCCAAAAGTTCATGGATGAAGAACTGGCCCCCCTCCTGGGAGAAGCAAGGACCAGTTTGGCAGCTACAGAGCACAAAAAAAGTCTTTTTACTGAACCGAACTGACAGAGAAGGGAAAGAAATATACAATTAGAGATAACTATCAGGAGAAAAACTGAAAAGGAAAAAAGAAGGTCACATGGAAGAAAAGTTGGAGAATACCTTTTAATGACAACGCAGTGTGTGAAGGTACACCGTCAGGGTGCAAAATCCATTTTTTGGTGTGGCATTTCTCCAGGTGTTTCTTCCTAATGCTTTTTTGTAGACTCCTCAGGAGATCAATGTAATGTTGCTAATTAACTGTCTGTCCATGGCTAAGAAACTCTTTATGGTCACATTCATCAATGAAGAAAGCATAATCATCATTGTTTCTTAAAAATTTAACATGGTCGCTTAGAGAAAAAAAATTCCCCAAGTCACATCACGATTGTAGAGTAACCATCATAAATTTGCACTTGTTCAACTCAGCGCAATTCCAGTGAGTGAGCTGATTAACCAACAATTAAACTATCTATCATTAATTATGTAAACTTTGTACTACAGTGTGACAATTACCAATAATATATCCTGGCAGCACTAGTGCCAATCAGGGCGCAGCCCTGAATTACAATTACAGGACACGCACACATACTCATCAGATTAAGGTAGAGCAGATATTTCTGCTCAAGGCAGCTATAGTATACAGAACCAACTTATGTGGACATGGCAAGAATATGTGGACAATTGAACCCATTTTCAGCCAAGTCCCAACTGTCATGACCTAGGTGTTCCTAAGCACAAAACTCCCATAAACTGATGCAATAAAGCTACACAAGTGTAAAATGTTGTTCAATCTTTTGCTTGAAGCAAACAAAACATCTTTAGAAATAAAAGATTTATTTTCAAAAATACTCTGAAAGACATGAAAAACACAAACGGTCCAGAAGGAGTTGCCATAAACAACAAAGACAATCGAAGACAATCAAGTTCCAAAAACACAAATCCAGAAGGCGAAGTCAAAACCAGAATATAGGGGTCAAAAAATCCAAAGTATCAACAAAATATAATGATCACAAGAGAACTCATCAATGCCACTAAGTGTATTCAATGAACTGCAATAGACTTTCTGCTTCCTCAGTCTTTGTTGAGCTTAGGGCAGTCTCTTAACAGATATGGACAGGTAGCCCCACCTCTTGAGGAACCACCCACAAAATACATGGAACAAAATGGAACAAGCATAGATACATAGAAATTAAGTAATACACAAAACTAATAAAAAGACATAATCCAAATAATTAACCAAAGTTACAATATTAACATAAAAGAAAAGAATCAGAAATGAACAAAAGGGACATTAAACTGGAATTGGAACACCAGCTAGGCTGAACCAAAATAACTATCTGTTTTTTTAATATTGGTACTTTCCAATTAAGAAAAAAGCAGTGTATTTCAAGGCAGAAAATCCATAATAACATTTGCTGTGTAAAGAAATTCAGAAGTTGTGCAAGGAAAGGCTTAATATAAGTTCATTGTACAAGTATACTAAAAGCTGTTAAATAGTTAAAACACATAATAAATCATTATACTAATTTCAAGAAATTTGAAAGATTATCTACTTTGAGTCACATATTGTAATGAAGATACAAAATAAGCTATTTCAAAAGGTTAATTAATTGATAAAAGAAAACACAGTTTAGCACAGTTTTAAGTGTGTAATTTAACTGGAAATTGGAAATTAACAGGTAGAAAATCCAATTAACTCCTGCCAAACTCACGATTGACAAAGCAGATAGCAAAAGAGAAACAAACTCTAGGTTGTTTCTTCTTATCTATTTAATTAAATTTGAAGAACACAGGTGGGAAAAAAGATTTATTTTCCCTGGCAATGCTTATATAGGATTAAATTATCAATTACATCAGTTACATTTTATGATGTTCTATTTATAAAGAAAAATGAAAGAATTTTTTTATTCCTTTCTAAAGTGATGTGAATACACTGTTTTACAATATTTATGCAATCTTGAGATGCGGATTAATATCCAATAACATTCTTGTCTTAAAAAATGAATGTAATTGGTCAATTTTAAGGCTCTTTGATCACTTTTAACTGCAAAAACAGACAAGATATTTTAAAAATTTATAAAAAAACACTTCACTACTAAACTGTGAAGAAATTGTTTTGACTTGAAAAATGCCAAACATCTCCTTTAAGATATTTAATACAAAGTATAGTTATCTCAGTTCATGTTTGTTAGTGTGTTGGCTTCGGTCAGAGTTGGTCCCTGCTTTGCAACCTATTCTAATAAGGCAGAACCTTGGGACACTCCTAAACTAGAGTAAGCAAGTTCATAAATGAATAGACTGATGGGCGAATAGATGTTGAGTTAAAACAGCCTTGACGTTATGATGATTGCAAGGATAGAATGGCACTGCACAATTAATCCTGTTTTGTGCTTCTTTTTAATGTATATTGTGATGAGACTCTGTTACAAGGGTAACGGAGATGAGGCCAATCAAGAACTTAAGAAAAAAGTGAAACAGACCCTGACAGGGGTGACATATGTTGATTTTCTAGATTAAGATAAAAGGGGCTGCTGTGGGTGGTATTTCAGGCAGAAGTGTTAAGTGACCCAGAAACCTACTAGAGTTCAAATAGCTGAGTATTAAATTTATCTGACCTTCTATTAAATAACAGGAAATCCCTAAGATAGCAACCCCTCGCTATCTGACAGAAGTTAAATAACATCAAAAGAGGAAATGTATAGGGCCTTGCTGGTTCCCTGATATGAGAAACAGCAGCGGAACATCTTTGGATACCTGCTGCATGAAGTAGAATGAAAGATTTAAAGAAGAAGAAACATAAGAGGGAATTGTAGAATGGCGGTGTTGGAGAAAATGGAAGGCCTTCCTTAACCCCAGAAGTGATTCTGGGGCATTCCTGGAAATGACCCTTGGATAGAGCTTAAGGTCAGTGAATGATCCAAAAGGAGTGTTGATTCAGAGAAAACCAGAAAAAAGAGAAAGGTTATAATAAAGAAAGAATATTATGGAAAGTGAGTTTATGAGAATTGTGCTAAGAATGGTGATAAAGGGCACTTCATCTTCTTGACAGAGCCACAAAACCTGTTTAGTTAGGCACAGAGAAGCCGCAGGTTCCTTTACCTTTTTTATACAAGCCAAGAGAGGATGTGCAATATCATTTTTTTCATTGTTTTGTTGAGATAACAGAATAATTTTCTTGAGGAAGTGCATCCATCCACCCCATCCATTATCCAACCCGCTATATCCTAACTACAGGGTCACGGGGGTCTGCTGGAGCCAATCCCAGCCAACACAGGGCGCAAGGCAGGAAACAAACCCCAGGCAGGGCGTGCACACACTCACACACACACACCAAGCACACACTAGGGGCAATTTAGAATCGACAATGCACCTAACCTGAATGTCTCTGGACTGTGGGAGGAGGAAACCCATGCAGACACAGGGAGAACATGCAAACTCCACACAGGG
This sequence comes from Polypterus bichir lapradei, assembly GCA_026402145.1. NCBI lineage: Eukaryota > Metazoa > Chordata > Cladistia > Polypteriformes > Polypteridae > Polypterus > Polypterus bichir. The sequence continues at coordinate 30,235,786 of JANRMT010062817.1, forward strand.
AGGACCTGGGAAGCGAACCCTGGTCTCCTAACTGCAAGGCAGCAGCGCTACCGACTGTGCCAGCGTGCTGCCCCTGAGGAAGTGCAATATCATTTTTTTGTTTTCTTGAGATAACAGAATAATTTTCTGTGCTCCTGGCAGATTTGCCAACACATGAAAACAACTGATAACAAACATGACAGTAACTGATGAAAATTTGTGTGATATTTACACAAACACAAGCCTATTTGACTCTTACATCACTTACATCAGTGTAATCATGGTGAATGATTTGTTACATGTCTGCTTCGGGTTGATTAATAAAGTATCTATCTATCTATCTCTATCTATCTATTTTTGTGTCAAACTGCAATGGCTAATGTAAGCATGATTTCAGTACCAAGATACGATCTTATTAGTTTTGGGCAAGAGGTTGTGCTGATGACATTGCCTCCTCTCGACTTGAATTGGTACTGCTTTCCTTTTCAGAGCCTGAGAATATCCTTAAAGGCATTTGCCTGACATTTTTTAGAAAAGCAATCAATGTCCCCCACTCATGTAGCATATGAACCGTGTTATTTAATCCCATACCAAGATATTGTCGTATAAATGTTGCATTGCCCCACATGTAATATAACAAGAAGGATTAAAATGTTTGCAACTAATTACATTTAATGTTAAAATATATTGTTTATTACAAGTAGCTCCAGCTACTTGGTGTTTTGTCTATATCTGTGATTTGCCTGTAACTGAGTTTTTGGTTCAGTAATTTTATGATGTACATTACTTTTAACTTAAGAGTAATGCTCTCTCATCCTCTGTGAAGTATAGGTTGATCGCTGGCAACCACGAACACATTAACAATGGGTGGTGGTCCACATGTGATAAAGTGCTACATGGGAGGGGAAGTGTGTCTTCATGGATTTTTCTTTGGAAATGCTATTTGGTAGGTATTGTATTTCTAAATTATACATCTCTAGGACCTGTTTTGGTGTTAAACTGGGTATACATTTTCTTATCATTTCCATAAACCTGTCAACAATCAGATTTCATTGAAGTCTTTGTATGCTTTGAAAGAACATAAGAGGTTTCACAAAGTTAGAAGTTAACAGTAATCCCCTTTGAACACCTTCTTGGGACTTTTCATATTATTTTAGTACTTTCGAACCAAAGCACCATCATGCTTGGTGTAAGCCAAAGTGAGCCATCAGAGTAGGCAGCAGGCTGCTTGGGAGTGAGTCTTATCTGGGCAGGATAGTAGGGTGCCTGGCCTGCTTTTTGGCTCTATTTTAAAGACCTCACACCTTTTTGTTATTCTTGTGTGTGAAAATCAGATTTTGATAAAAAATTCTCTGCTACCATTTTGTTTGTTTGGCACTGCAATCTTGTGGGTTTTTGTTGTTTACAACATGCTATCATTTCAGTTGCATATTTTTTGGAACTTGCAGCAGGTAATGTTAGAGAGGCACTAGAATAAAAGCTAGCTTTTGACTTTTAGTTTGGTTTATGTATTGGGTTTGCTGTATTATTGATTTTTCCTTTTTTAACTTTGTTTTGTTTTAATTTCCTGGATTGTTTTTTCTCTGTCCATGTGTCCTGCCATGTTTTTCACCATGAAAGAATATTAAGCATTGCTGGTGAACTATGAATCACTTCTGGTTCAGAACCTGGACTATCTTTGGACTAGGGGCACTAGTTGTGAGCTCCACCTGTTGGTAACACCTGTACCTGAAACCCCACAGAAGCTTATTTATAACATATAGTAAGGCCCCATAAGTAGTATTCCCTGCTGCCCCAAATGACCTAAACTTCAAAGCTTAAAGAAACCCCAAACTCCCAATGACTGTGACTGAGGGAGTTCAAATCCATGAAGCAACAGTGCTAACCATGTGTTAATTAACATAGTTAAAATTGAATGACTAACGATGAATGAACTTGCAAATTCAATGCTTAGCAAAGATTCACATCTGGCTGATGTCTGAAGGAGAGGGGCTCCCTTTGCGATTTGTGGACTGAAAATGGCCTTGACTAAGTAGATCAACGTCCCTTTGCTGCTCCAAATCAAATTTAAATAATGCTTCTGAGAAAAATGGTTCTTTAAAAAAATGTCAGGACATTCTCAGTGAGGTGTATAAAAATGCAAATTAGATATTGTCCATTTCATGAATCAAAGGTTGATTTTGAATAAAGCTGCAAGTCTTTTAGTGCTAGGAGCATTGTCAAATGGTACTGGGTTGTGTGATAAGGAGGCTGTTTCATAAGAAAATGGCCGTGACTTTATGATAAATGCCAATATTCTTATGACAATTTCAAAAAGTGCTGAGGATAAAAATGCCCTTTCATTAAAAAAAGAAAATTCCCAGCATAGGAGTACTTTGAGTCTAAAAGTTATAGTTAAAGTGCCATAACCTGTTTCACTTGAGCAGACTGAATTTTGACCACTGTTTTTATTCATACAGATGTTCTATGTTTGTGGTTAGGTGACTTAGTAAACTTACCATTACTGTAGTTTTTCTGAACATTTCTAGATAAAGTGATTGCAAAAAAGCTCAAAGCTTTTCTTTGCTTAGTTAAATAAATTCTGAAATAAATGTAAGGATGTCTTCCATTTAAAATAGCCATGCACTAAAAGGAAAAAACTTAATTAATGAAGGCCATAAACATATAGGCTTGGAGAGGCTAAAAGGCTCTTTCTCAAGTTTTATATAAAGCATCAGAGACAAAAGATTAGGTTTACGTGGCATTTGCAGTCTATTTCCTTCTAAATGTACTTTTACTGAAGGATCAGAACAATATAAAGAAAGCAAATTGATTTTTTTCTAGCGCCTTTTCTTTCTTATCCATTCAATTTAAAACCAATTAACCTAAGAAAACCAAAATTAAATTTGAGGGACAAGCAGAAAGAGATTAACCTATTACTAATGTTCAAAAACAGTGTGAACAATATTCAACCTGAATTCACAGCTTGACTCCTTTTACAAAGATTGCTTTAATTCAAAATGTTGTTTTCTTTTATTTTTCTGACTCTGCATTCTTTCTTGTGTTGGCAGCTGGCACTCAGACCCCTATAATTAAGTAACAAGCTTTGGAGAAATTATCTCTAATGTTTCTTAATAGTGATGTTAACTCACAAATATTTTTGTCAATGGTGAAAGGAATGGTCAAAGCAGATACAGTATTAGAAAACAAAATGGTGGCAAAATGACTTCATTGTCATAAAACAAAAAATAAATAACAATAAGAGGCAAACAAAAAATGTAAACTTTTAAATGCCAAATGGTGTTTTTGAACAGCCACAATGAATGCTACAGGAATATCAACAACCAGTGGCACAGTAGTACAGTATTTAGTGATGTTTCCCAAGAGATCTTAAGTCTGTTGCAGTGTACCCAAATTACTGCTGTACTAGCAGCAGATCAAGACCGGACTATGTAGTGTGGAACTAAAAGGATGTGATCCTTAGGTCTAAGTGCTGTTTTTAGTGAACAGCAGAACAAGACCAATACCAAGTTTAACTAATCCGCAGCTAGTCTTGTTTTGGCTTTGTGTTTCTTATTGGGTTGCTGAGCTATCTATCTGATTGCTAGTTATTTGTACGCCAATGAATGTCTCGCCTTCTCTTAATTAACAATGTGCCATTACACAGTCAACTCGATTTAAATAGACATAACACAGGTAAAAAGTTATTAAAATGTAACTGTAATCATTAAGCTGTAGTAGACAAATGTGCTGTCATTACTGTAAATGTTATCCAATTTGAGCATATGAAAACACCCTGAAATTGCTATACAGAAAGTACACATTAGTAGATTTGTATCTGAAGTATAATTGACTCCATTATACATAGACAATATAGAAGAGCTGATAGTTGTCATTCATTATGTGCTGTTTTTCCTAATAACTGAATTAATGCAACAGTCACCAAAATGTATAAAATACCTAGTCAGAGGCTTGACAATATATAGTATATAAAGAATGTCTCATTGTAAAAGCTTGATATAATACATATTGCGAGAGATCTAATGTGTGACCATGATTTCCTTCCACATGCTCAAGATGTTCAGGTTAGGTTCATTGGTGACTTTAAACTGGCCCTATATGAGGCAGTGCACGTATGTACCTTCAGTGTAATCTGTGATGAGCTAGGGCTCAACAAAATTCAGATACACAAAACTGTGCGTACGGCAATTTCCACACACTTCTGCTCCATAAATCCCGATCAGCTTGAAATGTAACGCACATGCTCACGTCTGCTGCCCCACCCTGACTCCTAGAATTATGCCCCTTTGAATATGCAAATCAATATAAACAGCCCCTTACGTTCCGCATTTTGTGAAAAGACAATGGTAAAAGCTTGCTGGGACACACACAACCCTGAATGGAATAATTTAATGCAGCAACACTGTCTCTTTCAAATGTACCATCCCCCATTCCTGTCCTTCCATTTTCTTTCTCCTCGTAACCAAATGCCACATAATGAGCTCTGTAATAAATATAAAACCAGCTGTAAGACAAAATGCAGATTCTTCAGAACCTTTATGGAACATTGAAAAATCTTCATTATACATGTTTAACTATTCCATCCATCCAGGGTTTTGGCAGTCCCAGCAAGCATCAAACGCAAGGCAGGAACAATCCCTGAATGGGGTGCCAGCTCATCACTACCACTGCACCAATTCCCCTCACATTTATTTATTAATAGTATATATTATTTATATGAAGTTAATGATAAATCTGTAACATGTATTATGCATACTTTAATGGATTTCATCATAAAAATGATATTAAGTATACATCCTATTATTCTAACAGCACACAGCCCCAAAAGGAAGTCAGTCATCATCACCTGTAAATACATGGTCTGTTCTATTGAATTGAACTGAATTCCTTTTTTGTCATTGTATGGTACAATGAGATTCAATATGCACATCCTTCATAAACATCTTTTTCTATAAAATAATAATAATACAATAAAAATAATGAAAAATATACAATATGAAAGCACAAGTACAATAAACATGTACATACAGTGCAGATGGTGCAAATGGTTCATAAAGTGTCTCTGGTTGTGCAATCTTACAGTTGTAGTGCAAGTTTACAGTGAGATAATTGTAATTATAAGTACAAGCAGTTGAGTGTGTTTATAGCTCTTGGGATAAAACTCTTTCTGAGCCTCTAGGTCCATACAGGAAAAGCTTTGAAGCATTTGCCGGACTGGAGAAGTTCAAACAGACTGCAGCATGGCTGAGTGCAGAGCCGTCTTAATGCATGGGCATGCTGGGCATTTGCCCAGGGGCCCCACGCTAACCTATTGTTGTTATTTGCTGAGTGGTAATTTAGGTAGGGGCCCCAGTGCACTGCTTTACCTGGGGGCCTATAATGCTGTTAAGATGACCATGGCTGAGAGGAATCCATGCATATTATGGAAGCTTTCCAGAGGCAGCATGTGCTATAAATGTCCTCCAGGGCAGACACCTGTATCCCAATAATCCTCTGTGCTCTCAACACAACCCACCATAGAGCTTTCTGATCAGCTGCTGCGTAGCTATGATACCACGCACACATACAATGGGTTAAAATACTATGAGTTTTGCACTGAGAGTAACAACGCTAAAGCAGCTATGGTATTTGGAATAGTTTGCTTATTTCATACACAATTATATTGTTACTGAATTATTACAATCATGTTAATTAAATTTGTAAATGACATGCAATTAATTTTGGTGTATTTGATAAATCCTGCGTTACTAATGCGAATCTGAAAAAAGGGAGACCACACAGAAACACCAGCTTTGCTTTGACTTTGGGTGCTATAGCAGTTTGCAAAACCGAGCAGTAAAGCGTGTATGCAAGGGGGAAGGCTACCATGAGAATGGTGTGGCTTTACGCCAAGTTTAGTTTTTATACATTTCAATGTGAGCATGGAAACAGGCGTATGCAACATTTTTGTGCATATGCACTGTTTATACATGAGACCCCTGGTGTAGGGGGTCTACACCATAATCGGGAGCCTGGGATTCCCGGACATTTTTCATTCCCACATTCCCGGGAATGAAACTGCTGTAAATACCGGGAAACCAGGAACAGCCAAGCTCGCATATATAGCGTGTAAAAATCGATCAAGAAATAACAGAGTTATAGTTGAAAATAATTAGGTGGCATGGTTTTTTGGCCCATGGTGTAGTGTTTTGCAGATTAATTTAGTCAACCAGCAGCAATCGTCAGTCTCCCAGCTCCGACTAAGACTGAGTACAGTGGACTAGAAGGAGTCTGCACTTGGCAGCTCACGAATGCCGGGACAGGGCAGACTTCATTGACGTCTGTCAGAAAACAGCTTTGAACAGCAACTTGAAATTGCAATGTGTCAGTCTGTTGCATCCGCATTATCTGTGCCAAGAAACTTGCCATCACAGAATGATGACAAGAAACTGGATGCATCAGTAAAAGTTGAAATGGCGGTGTTTCAGGGCAACGGCAAGCGCAGGCGTTGTTTAGAACAAGTGTATTATTATCTGATCAGGTAGATCACGTTGCATTCAAAAAAAAATTTTTTTAAACGTTAGTCTATTATATATCCTCCCTATGGCATTTGCCACTTGATTGACATACAGGACGGCCAGTCTAAGATCTCTTTCCTTCTAACACACTGGTCATCCCACATGCACCCATACAATCAGATTGTGATTCAGACTACAAATGCCATGAATGCAATTACACCGATCTACATGCTGTCAAATAAACGAACCACACACCATGGCTTCGCCTCTGATGCTGACGTGTAGTGATTGTGTACGCCTGATGAGCCCAGAATTAGGGCGAAACACGTGTCGCGTGCTCTTTGCATTATTTGACAGTAAAACTTTGCAACATTCTATGATCTTCTTCTTGCAACTGAAGAGGGCACCGTGGTGGATGTTTGCCGACACAAGCATTACCTGGTAGGTAACCACCCATACAATCAGATTGTGATTCAGACTACGAATACCATGAATGTAATTACCCCGATCTACATGCTGTCAAATAAATGAACCACACGCCATGGCGCAACGTAAAGGGCGAAACACGTATCGCATACTCTTTGCATTATTTGACAGTAAAACTATGCAATATATAAATATATATCATTTTTAATGTAGGAAGAGCATTCCGACCTGGTCATTTTAAAAGTAGCTCGCAAGCCGAAAAAGTGTGGGCACCCCTGAACTAGATACATGTACTTATATGACAGCATGAACTGCTTGTAGATAAGGTTAGTCTTTTATTGGTGTCAGTAGTTTTATTAAAAGTAAGTGTCGGTCGTTCTAAAACCATTCAAATGAGAGAAGCCTGTGCACTGTGTCATCCCCAGGAGCCCGGGATTCCCAGGAATGACATGCGGGATTCCTGAATTCCCAGGCATGGATAAACCCATCCGGGAATGGATTCCCTACCCTGGTGTCCTGTGCAGGATTAATCTCTGCCTTGCACAAAATGTTTTCTCACCTGAATTACTTCTTAGGCAGAGGTTTAGCTAGTCGGCTGTTGTGGTTTGCCTACTCAACACCTGACTTTGTTTCCTTTTTGACCACTCAGAGTTAATTGCTCACCGCCGCCAAGCTTTAAAATTCCTGTTGCAGTTAAAAACAGAAAAACTTTGTACATATGCAGATAATGTTATTATATGGGTAATGACACAAGGTGACTTTCTTGATTTACACCACTTTTGTCTATTTGCAATTGCTTCTTTTATCATCATTAAAGCTTTGTTTATTCGAAAGGCTTTTAAAAGTAGCTGACTAATTAATGCTTTCTTATTTATTGCACTTAACTTTGATAGTGTAATGTATTCCTTATCTGTATGTTTTGTTGTATTACAACTGTTAACAAATAATAGCTGAGATACAAAAAAGCAGGGATGGAGTTATTCAGACTTTCACAAAATAAAGGCAGCAACATGAAAAGGCAACAAAAACGAACCAAGAGAAATAAAATGCATGGGTGCAATCTCTATTTTTTACCATTGTGTTAAATCCATCATTTGTCAGTCTGCCACAATAAATACTGATCTATAGCATTGACTCAACAGGAAAAAAACTCAACAAGAATGAACATTTTAACTATAATAATAACTGAAATCACAAAAAGTAATTATATTAGTTCTTATGCCAACCTGAATAGGGCACAAGGCAGGAAGAAACCCTGGACAAGGCGCCAGTCCATCTCAGGGCAAACATTCACACACACAACCCAAACACACACTAAGGCAAATTTAGTGTTGCCAATTCAAGTACAATAACCTCAATGGCTTTGGACAGTATAAGAAAACCAGAACACCTGGAGGAAAACCATCAAACTGGGAGAACAAGCAAACTTCACATAGAGATGATCTGGGACACAGACCCTTATCTCTTTACTGTGAGGCAGCAGTGCTACCACAGCACTACAGGTCAAGCTTACTATTAATTTCACAATGCTTGTTTTAAGTAATAAAACTTACTTACTTAATTTAATTTACTTAACTTATTTTCTTCAGTTTGTCTTGTTGAATTAAAAAAATAAAAGAATTACTCGTTTATTTCCATAATACATTTAATAGCACAACATGCATATTAATGCTGTTCCAGAGAGTTTTATATCAGACCTTAGTGTTTTACATTACATTTTCTTAATCTTTGATATATCCCTTGGAGGTGCTTTTTTGCAAATTGACATCACATTTTAAGTTTTTGTAGCCAGCATGGTAGCACAATGATTACTATTTCCCACGTACAATCCCAAAGGCACTCATTCACATCAGCCCGGTCACTATGTATAGTTCCACATCGCACCATGTTACAAAGAAGTCCATATTGGTGCAGTATAAGTAAGTGTACATGAGTATGAATCTGCCCTCTGATAAATGGTGTGGGTTCAGAAAGAACTGTTTAAGGAATGTTTGCTAAGTAAAGTTTTCATGCTTACAAGATAATTGTATTGGATTAGTGAAGATTCTAAATTTACAAAAGAAATTATTAACTCGCTAATTATTTATTTACCTGGACCACACCAAAGTAAGGAAAAACTTAATAAATTATGAAAGACAGTATATGATGTGTAGTGCTGATGATTGCACAATTGGTACATGACAGTGATTTATGTTTTAAATGTTTATGCTGATATCATTAATTATTGCTATATTTAACTCTTCTCTGAACCAAGTCACCCACACACAGCTGCAGAGCCAAGAACTTTGCAACACAGAAGAAACTTACAAAAGATCTCCTTTTTCTAGTTGGACCATTTTCTGATGATGATAGGCTATTTTGCATTCTTATCTGCTTGTTCTAAAAAGTTAAACCAGCATTAAAAGTTAAGTGCTGTGTCTCAGTTGTTTAATTGTATTATCTTTCTTCCATCTAATGTGTGCATATGTGTGTTTTAGGATTAAGTAATTAACAAAGAAGGTTAGAATAATTGTGATGCCATGCCATTCAACCCCTCTTTATCTAGATTATCCAAGATAATATTGAGGTCCCTAATGTCTGACACTCCATCAGACTACTTGGTAATTTATTCCTATGTTTTATGTGCAAAGAAAAGCAATGTTTGTCCGAAATCGTCCCTTAACACGTTTCCAACAGTGTCCTTATGTTCTTGTTGAAGAACTTCTTTTAAAGTAACAGCTGGGAAACGCTGTACTAAATCCTTTCAGAATTTTAAACACTTCATTCAAGTTACCTCTTAATCTATGTTGGCTTAAACTGAAAAAGTTAAACATTTTTAATCTCTCCTTAAACCTCATACCTCTTAGTCCCAGAAGCAGCATACTGCTGTCCCCTGGAGTTTCTCAGACACTTCTATGTCTTTTTTGTAATACAAAGACCAAAACTGCACACAGTACTCTAGGTGAGGCCTTACTACTGCGTTATAAAGCTTAAGTGTAACATCCCCTGAATTGTACTCCACACATCATGATATACAACATAACATCCAATTACCATTCTTGATTGCTTCTGTACATTGACTTGATGTAGATAATGATGAGTCCACTATGACTCCTAGATCCTTCTCATAATGTATCTTTCAAGTTTCAGACCTCCCTGCTGCAAGACTGCAAGATTAAAGTGTTCTAAAACAGGGACAGACTCGGGGAAAGACAGGCTAAGGTAAAACTCAAGCAATCAGAAATCTTCTTTCAAAGTGATGAAATGTTAACCAAAATGAAAGTCCTAATTCTCTGCCAGAAATGTGTAACTCTAGACTCTAGAATGAAGCAGACAAATATGCAAATAATTGGTAGGAATCCACAATCTGTGTTTGTCCACAAAGCCGATGACATCATCACATGCGACTTCCATGACCATGCTCCATACTGACGGTCTCCGCATCCTAGTGATAGCTCAATAAAATGATGACTCCTGTTTAAAAAACAAACTGTGGTCACATAAGAGCAAAAAACGACAAGAAAAAATAGAAAAAAAAATCAATTAAAACTAAAAATCCATCCATCCATCCATTATCCAACCCACTATATCCTAACTAAAGGGTCACGGGGGTCTGCTGGAGCCAATTCCAGCCAACACAGGATGCATGGCAGGAAACAAAGCCCACGCAGGGCGCCAGCCCACCTCAGTAAAACTAAAAATCTATAAATGAAATTAATTAAATGAAATAAAGTCTCCACATGAAACAACAAAACATAAAAACCAAACATAAGAGAACCAATTTTTCAAAGAGTGCATGCCTCTGCAAAATACAGGATGTGCACAGTCACACTATACAAACATTATATTTGGTGATATATAAAATTAAATGGCATAATTTAATATGAGACCACTGTAGATATTCATAAAAATTTCATTCTGGAGTTACAAGCCAAATGTCATTCTGCACTTTTTTAAAATGGAAAAAGCTAAGGTAAGAAGCCTCACCACATGGGAGGAGTCGTAACTGCAAGTTGAAGATCTCTATATTTTTGCTAAATAAAGGTCATTAACAGCATGCCTTTTTGAAGTGAAATATCTGTTAAAAACGACAAAGAATGGTTAATACATAATTAAAAAGTTATAAAGGTTAAGACAGATCTGGCTTTTTATTCTTAGTCATTGTGGTGGTGGGGAGAACATGCAAACTCCTTGCAGCGAGGACCCAGGAAGTGAACCCGGGTCTCCTAAATGCGAGGCAGCAGCGCTACCAACTGTGCCTAAAGCAGAAATACATAAAGTATCCTATAGCCTCTCAGATTGGGGTGAAGGGGTTGTTAGAGGGAAAAATATGTTTGGTATTCCAAATCAAGGTTGTTTCTTCACAAACCATGCAAAATTGTGTTCTAAAGTTAAGCACTTTCTATAAATTTTAAAAAATATCTTGCCTGCACTGGCACTTTGCTATAAACTGTATGGGGCATGGAGGAATAGCTTAAAAACGTACCAGATATGTCTATTTTTCAAGCCAAGACAGTTGTCATTTTTGAACAAAAAATAGCAATAATATGAGATTTGGTCAGTTTAAATGAAAGACCAGCATTCTCCAGTTCCCCCATACCATTAAGGGGCCGTATGATTTTGGTCTAGGCTCTACAGGGCTACTGAGGAGATCAGCTAGTCAGTCCCTCACTTAATTCTATGGAGATGGAAAAGTGTAGTAATACATGGTGCCACTACAGGGTGCTCTACTGATTTTAAAACATGGAATTTTGATGTCATCTCAAGTAATTACAGTCAGATATCCGGAAGTGATCATTGGCATTCATTGCCACCTACTATATCAGTAATTTTGTTATCTCTGTTTTACTTAAAAACATAAGATTAACATTTTCTCAGGAATAACTACAAAGAACAAGGGGTAAGTAAAAGATAAGAAAATTAGATTTTTTTGAGTGGAACATTCCTAAATATTACATCATATTAAAAACAAGATTAGCAGCCCAGAAACTTTGTATGGAGTTAAAGTTTTAAATTACAGTAGATAAAAAGAATATATTCATAAATAATCTATACTAATAAAAGGCAAAGCCCTCACTGACTGACTCACTCACTCACTCATCACTAATTCTCCAACTTTCCGTGTAGGTAGAAGGCTGAAATTTGGCAGGCTCATTCCTTACAGCTTACTTACAAAAGATGGGCAGGTTTCATTTCGAAATTCTACGCGTAATGGTCATAACTGGAACATATTTTCATCCATATACTGTAATAGACTGCAGCTCGATAGACGTGGGAGGCAGAGTTTCGTATTAAAGCATTTAACCAATCACATTTCAGCCATCATTTGTTGCCAGGCAGAGAGGCTTTCACAATCCGTTGTGCAGGCACTCTAACACAGAATAAATGTTGATTAACCTGTTGCTTCAACCAATCAGAGTTTCAGTTGGTGTCAGTAGGGCCCTCTAGCAGGCGTATGGCAACGTCACCATATTCAGACCCATTGATTGGATAGAAGCCGATATGAGGAACTCTACGAGGCCACTGAATGCACCGCAATCGCTACAAGCAAAAGATGGTTGCGCGCACTACGGCCAACTCCATGGCAGGATTCTGGACAATATTATTTGCCAGACACAGAGCAGATTTCAAGACCACAAAAACCTGATGTTTGTCATGCTCCTCGAGCCCCAGATGTTTTGGGAATACAAGAAAAATTTCACGCATGCTGCCTTCTCCAGTGTAACACAAGAGCCACGGAGCGCTTTTTGATCTGTCTCGGCTAAAAACAGAACTGACTGTAATGTATGCCATGGATGATTTTGCAGGAAAATCTCCCACTGATCTCCTTGACTTACTTCATCAGAAAAATCTGAATGAGAGCATGGGGCAGCTGTTCACATTGGTATATTTGGCGGTGAGAATTCCCGTGTACACTGCTTCTGTCGAGCGGACATTTTCAGCCCTAAAGCGAATTCATATTTATGCCAGAAATACCATAGGGCGGGTTCGCCTTTCAGCATTAGCTATGATGGCAATAGAAAGTGAGGTTTTGATGGAACTGAAGTGCATGGACAATCTGTACGACAGAGTAATTGAACTGTTTTTGAGGAAAGAGAGAACGATGGATTTTGTTTACAAATAATCCGAATTTTTGGAGAGTAAATTGTTGCGATTTTCCTAAATAATATTGCAAGTTTATGAGTTACTAGCAGAATACCCGCGCTTCGCAGCGGAGAAGTAGTGTGTTAAAGAAGGTATGAAAAAGAAAAGGAAAAATTTTAAAAATAACGTAACATGATTGTTAATGTAATTGTTGTGTGTGTATATATATATATATATATATATAGCAAAATACATATCTATATACATATCTACATATATATATATATGCACTAGAAAAATACCCGCGCTTCGCAGCGGCGAAGTACTGCCTTAAAATTTTTATTAAGAAGACAATTAAACGTTTTTAAAACTGAGGGAAAATATACCAATAATTATTTGTTAAGGATCTCTTTGTATGCCACGTTGTCAGTTCGGCCCTTCAGTTGTAATATGACCAAGCTGTAGCTGTGCGCTGAGCTTACTCTTGAGCATACAACGTACAGTTGGCCATGTGAACAGTAATCTTGTCTCAAATCTCACAGCTTGGATTGCTGCTGTCATAATCGGTTTGAGTTTCATGGTTTGTTTCAATTACGACAGTATTTGTAGGACTTGTTTTGAAGAGACATTCGGCATCTGTCAAGCGTTGTAAGCATACAACCAGTTTGATTGATAACTTCACATCCAGCTTTTGAGAGTTTAAACATTTCTAAACATCAAAGTGTCCACTACTGAAATCGTCACCTGTGAATCTAAGATGTTTAAGAGGCATTGGCGGTTGTCCAAAGGTTTAAAATATTTGGCCATTTCGGTACACTTAAGCATTTCACTCTTATAGTGCTCCTGTGTGGTATAATTATCTCCTGTACCGTCATCAGTCCACACCTTGAACCTGTCCCAGTCATTCAATACATAAGACACAATGTTCCTCCGGATATCAAGAGTGAGCCTGATATGGCCGTGCAATATGTAACAAAGAGAATGGAAAAGGCAGGTGCCATCTCCGGGCATGGAAACCACTTGGTAAGTGACAGTTCTTTGATCGATGGTGATCACCTCGATAGACATGTTAATGGGGGTACGGTTGGAATGATAAAGGAAATGGGTACCTGAACAATGTAAAGTAAGTCTAAAATACCTACACAATAACTATAATCGTAATAAATGAACAATAAAACAGCGGAGAAGCCGTGGATTAAATAAAAAGGCTGTAGTTATCAGCAGGGAGACGTGAATACCGTGGCGAAGCAAGGAAGGGAATGTAGAGACTGGAGCGACAGATGGCCTTATATAGGCAGGCAGCCAACAACGTGGGAGGCGTTGGGACGGGGGACCCAACGGCGCCTCACACGGTGACCGAGCTGCAGGCTATGGACATATATATGTACTTAAGTAGGATTCAGTTAGTGTTGGGAACCCGTGTACCAAATTTCTTGAAGATGGGCCCATAAGTAACAAAGACCGTTGAAAAGTTCAATATGACGGCCGACAGTGGCATCATATCACTGAAATAAGTACTAAATTTCAGCCTTCTACCTACACGGGAAGTTGGAGAATTAGTGACGTTGGAAAGTTCAATATGGCAGCTGACAATGGCGTCACACCACCGAAATAAGTACGTACATTGGTTTCGGTTAACGCAGGGAAGCCACCTACCAAATTTCCTTAAGATGGGGCCATGAATAAGAAAGTTCAAGATGGCGGACGCTGTTGATTGTTATGACCGTTACGCGTAGAATTTCGAAATGAAACCTGCTTAACTTTTGTAAGTAAGCTGGAAGGAATGAGCCTGCCAAATTTCAGCGTTCTACCTACACGGGAAGTTGGAGAATTAGTGATGTTTGGAAAATTCAATATGGCGGCCGACAGTGGCGTCATACCACCGAAATAAGTACGTACATCGGTTTTGGTTAGCGCAGGGAAGCCGCCTACCAAATTTCGTGAAGATGGGGCCATAAATATGAAAGTTCAACATGGCGGACGTTGTTGACCGTTATCGGCCGTTATGACCGTTATGTGTAGAATTTCGAAATGAAACCT
>JANRMT010062817.1:30255790-30278672 GCA_026402145.1 Polypterus bichir lapradei
ATATATATATATCAGCGCTTCCCGATTCATTTTACCCTCGCACCCCCTTAGTATGAAGAAGAAGTATGAAAAAATATGAGGTTAATGCAGAAAAACACATCACCAATTGAAGCTTTATGAATAATGGATACTTTATTCGCCATCAATAATTGTTTTGGTAAAGCCATACTCAATGTAACCCTCCTTCCATTTTCTAATTTTTTCGCGACTAGCCATGATTAAATGAATGGTAAAAAAGTAAGAGCGAAGCGAGGGTGACTTATTCAGGCAGGCAGGTGACAGCTCAATGCTCGATGTAGTGCGTGTCAAGTCGTTCTAAAATGCGCAATCAGATTTGAAAAAATATATCTTTTCAAGTTCTATTTGTATATAAGTAGGTTCTATTTAGTCGACAGAAATATCTTTGGTAGGAATGTAAGTTGAATTTATTCTTTAAATTTCTATGGTGAAGAAAAATTTATGCAATGATGACTAAATTTAACGTACATTCCTACCAAACATATTTCTGTCGACTAAATAAAAATTACTTATATTGAAAATTTAAATAGAACTTGAACAGATACGATAGTTCATAATACCCACGCAGCACTAAGTGCACGTAAGAGCAGGAGTCATCCGTTTTAACAAGCAGCGTATTGCACTGATACGAAATAGACCGCCCATTTAATTATTTAGGAATGGATAGATGAAGATTTTGTACAAATAATGTTTTTCATTTTTCTTCCTCGATGGATTCTGGCACCCCCAGCAACAGCTGCTCGCACCCCAAACGGTGTATGTGTATGTATGTGTATATATGTGTATATACAGGGTGGGCCATTTATATGGATACACCTTAATAAAATGGGAATGGTTGGTGATATTAACTTCCTGTTTGTGGCACATTAGTATATGTGAGGGGGAAAACTTTTCAAGGTGGGTGGTGACCATGGTGGCCATTTTGAAGTCGGCCATTTTGGATCCAACTTTTGTTTTTTCAATAGGAAGAGGGTCATGTGACACATCAAACTTATTGGGAATTTCACAAGAAAAACAATGGTGTGCTTGGTTTTAACGTAACTTTATTCTTTCATGAGTTATTTACAAGTTTCTGACCACTTATAAAATGTTTTCAAAATGTTTCCTTTTTTTTTCATTACTTCTTTAACACACTACTTCTCCGCTGCGAAGCGCGGGTATTGCGAAGCGCGGGTATTTTGCTAGTATAATGAATAAAAGATAAATATATATAAATATAAAGTAATATTCAGAACATGTACACATTGCCTAAATTTGTCTAAATATAGGAGATGCTGCTGCTATACAACTAACACTCCCTTCTTTCAGTTTAGCACTTAGAAATAAGAGTGGAGCCCATATGATTACAATAAAAATCATTAATTTCTGACAGGTTTATTGACATGTTAGCAAATGGTTGAAAAAGTTGATACAAAATGTTGTGAAGTGACACTTATTGTTTTCAAGTCAAGACTAGCCATCATAGTACAGTTTCAGTTTGCAATTAAAATCTGTAAACTCAATTCACTTTTTAGCAAGTAACACATAATGGAGGGTAAGGCATACAAAATGAATGGATGCCAGTGAAGATATTTCCTTCACCTGGTGGATGGCATGAAATCCTTTAAGTAATTTCTCTAAAATATCTTCCTCCCTTTCTTTTCCTGCTTTCTCTGCTCTTGGATTGGTTAAGGTCTAGAATATCCGATGTACTTGGAATAAGATGTTTTATTGTATACCTTAATAATATTACATTTTTATGGTTAATCCCTTGCTAACTCCAATAATGTCATAAAGACTTCCATCAGGAAGCATTTGCATTGCTGTCATGTTTCTACCCTTATTAAGAGATGTAAAAGTTGTCACACACATGCGCATGGGAGGCAGCTAAAAATGAATAAGAGTAATTCAATGCATCAGTCAGCACACAGCCAGATGATTGCCCAACAGTTTCCGAAGTAGGGGTGTGTGAGCAGCCAGCGCCCGAAGATGTGGTCGGCACAGAAGCAGCACCATCATCGCCCGGAACCATGTCCTCAGCATTGGGGTCAGCTTTTGTACTATTGTCTAGAAGTAAATAAACAGTAATTAATACCTGATTGTTTGTCTTATTACACATGCAAATTATTTACACGAGTATGGATAATGGTAATCAAAAAAGAAATAAAAACTCACCGCCAAATGCAGTGATGTCAGAATCTCCCTCCCCTGCTGGTAAAATGCCGGCAATAAGTGCGTCGCCAATAATTGCAGAAACTCGCTGCTCAAACAGCATGAGCTCCGGGAGTTCAGTACCTCCTCCAGTGGAGCTAACATGCAGACGATAAGCTGCAACTCTCCTTTTCACAGCAACTTTGATGTCTGACCAGTTCTTTTTTAATTTGGTCACAGTACGATTTTCTGCTCCAGCACTCTTGACTGAGTCCGCCACGCTATGCCACTCTGTCAGTTTCCTTTTGTTGCTAATGCCACTTCCTAAACTACCAAATAAAACATTTTTCCTGGCCTCTACTTCAGCTAGCAGGACCTCCATTTCACATTCGCTGAAATTTTTTTTTTTTGTTTTTTCCTGTGCTTTCGCCATTGTCTTTCTGAAGCGCTGAAGGTAAGGGGCTATTTATATTGATTTGCATATTCAAAGAGGTGTAATTCTGGGAAGAGTTGGGGTGGGGCAGCAGGCGCGTGCATGTGCATTAATTTCCACGCTGACCAGGATTTATGTAGCGGAAGAACGTGAAAGTTGGAGAACGCACAGATTTATGCATCTGGATTTTTCTGTGCATAAGAACATTTCCGCTTTTGTGCTTACATCATGTTATAGTGCGAATTCTATGCACGGTGTTATGCATGAGGCCCCAGATAAGGGAAATTCTGCCTGGCCCTGATTATGTCATTTCTGATTCTGGCCCCACTGACGCCACTTTTGGTTCTGGCCCCATTGATGACATCATTTCACCTGCTGGCCTTTAAAGCCACCATCTTTTGGCCACGAAGTCAGTTCTATTCTGGACTCTGATTTGTACACATCTGTACAACAATTATTCCTATTTTTGAAGCCAGGAAACAATATATGGGTGGCTGCCCCAAACCTCTTTATGTCTCTGGTCCATTCTTGTGACAACATATATGTACTCTTTTAGTGTTTAAGAACATAAAGTTGTTCACATTTAACTGAAAGAGCTTAATGTTTATACTCCAGAGTGTATCGTGATATCACAATATGCAGAATGTTGTGAGCAAATGGCTATTCTCATCCAAATACATGGACTGGGCATTGAAAGTGCCTAAAAAGACAAAAATAACAATAGCAAAGAAACAGACACAGAAAGAAAAATAAGAATAGCAAGGAAAAAGACACAGGACAAGTACAGTGCAAAAACAAAAAATAAAAAAATCCTAAAGCTAAACAGACAATTTGTTTTTCCTGGCTTACATTATGCTTAAAATAAGTATTTACTTCACTTTTTTTTTTTTTATTCCTTGAAAATAGCAAGTAATTTCACATTTAGAAAGTTAGAAAGATACATTGTTACTGCCCTGAACAGAGTGATATTCTTTAAATGGTTTTATGGATGGAAATATTCAAGGTTGGGTTGATCCATTCATTGTCTTGACCACATAACACATAACACCCTTGCTTTATTTAGACAACCAAAATGACGTGTTTTACATTTTATGAAAGTTTTACTTTTGTGGAATTGAAACATCTTACCTCCTTACACAAACTACACTGTTTTTGCCACATTTGTAGGGAATCCATCTTGGTACCACAGCAAAAGTTACTTACACCACTTCCTACGTATTCATTTTGGCAATGAGGATAAAGTTTGGGCTCCTAGAGGTTAAGAAGCTATTTTTTCTCTAAAATAGTGTTGTTTTCATTTTAAACAGTAATATCTCAAAAATTGAATATGATAGAGCACTTCTGTTGCCATTTTTGATTTCAGCAACCTTAACACTATAAACAACACCAGAAAATTTTGACAGGAACAAAATAATCTTTCTGTAGTGCTGTTTTGTTTTCGGTTTGTAGAGTTTGATTATTGGACTTTGATTTGGACTTGTTTGCCTTGGGCTGCATTTTTGTAGCATATCCTTTTGCCTTTTATCCAATTTGCCTTATTTATATGCTTCTTGTTTACATTAATAAATTATTTATGAATATTGTTTGCCTTGTATTTCAAGCTAGAGATTTTATGGTGTACTCTGTGTTTTGAAGTTCATTTGTTTTACATTTTGAACATTTAAGTAATTCTTTGATCTTTTAAAGTCTGATCCTGAATGTGGGCCTTAGCAAAACACACAACTTTCTGTGGAGTTTGGGGTCAGGCTGCCTGGCCTCAGGTTTATATTCAGTGGGGCAGGTGAACTGATCTTTTTTTTTTATCTTTCACCCTGGTTGCCATGTTTGTGTCTCCTACATCATGCATAAATAGAAATTAAGTTGTTTGTTTTGAAATTATTCAGAAAACTTAGACACCAACATTAAAACATTTCTGTCTCAAACAAGGTAACCCATCCATCCATTCATCCTTTTTCCAACCCGCTGAATCCGAACACAGGGTCACGGGAGTCTGCTGGAGCCAATCCCAGCCAACACAGGTCACAAGGCAGGAACCAATCCCAGGCAGGGTGCCAACCCACCGCAGGACACACACAAACACACCCACACACCAAGCACACACTAGGGCCAATTTAGAATCGCCAATCCACCTAACCTGCATGTCTTTGGACTGTGGAAGGAAACCGGAGTGCCCAGAGGAAACCCATGCAGACACGGGGAGAACATACAAACTCCACGCAGGGAGGACCCGGAAAGCGAAACCGGGTCTAACAAGGTAACCTTTTTAGTTAATTGAATACATTTTAGCAGTGTGGATTAATGTGCTATGGATAGATCTGTGACTACACAATGAGAATGTTAGTATTTGCACATAATCAAAAAAGCCTTTGACTGCTGCTGAATGTGCAAATGCTAAAGCAGTAGTCATTAGATTCTTAAGCGTGTCATCACCATCGAAACATGTGACTGTGAGTCAATGGCAGGGACTGTGAACTATTGGCCAAACTGGTTATTGATTTAAATTTTTCCTGCCATTTTGTGGTTGCTATTTTACAATTTCTTTCTGATTCCCCTTCTCATTTAGGCATCTTGTGGCGGAGCGATGTGTTGCTGGTGTTTGTAGCAAGTAGTTGTAAGGAGATTAGTCTCTTTGTTCTTTTGTCTGTGTAACTAAGACTTTATTTTCTAGTACAGTCATCATTTAGATGATGAGATAACATCTTTTAGCTGTTTACTGTTCTGTTTAGTTCTTCTATAATGGTAAACGTCTTGTTTTTAATTTATAAATATTTTGGGACATTTAGTTTTCTACGGATATAGAGATATTGGACTAAACTCATTGTCTTAATGTTGATTGGTGCAAAAGTTAACTCTTACAGATATGTATGCAAATGATCATAGCTTATGTAAGATAATTGTTCTTGCATATTAGTAAGTCTGCATAAAGAACTCAACTGTTGATTTGCAACCATCATTTGGTCCAGACCTATAATACAGGCAATCCATATTGTCTCACTGCAATAGTGATCTCAGCTGTGTCATCATTAATGACAGGCCCACTGTCAGATGAAATCCTCAACAGTAGCCCATTCTAAAGTACAGTTTCTCACAAAAGTGAGTACACCCCTCACATTTTTCACTTAGGGGTGTACTCACTTTTGTTGCTAGCGGTTTAGACATTAATGGCTGTGTGTTGAGTTATTTTGAGGGGACAGCAAATTTACACTGTCATACAAGCTGTACACTGACTACTTTACATTGTATCAAAGTGCCATATCTTCAGTGTTGTCCCATGAAAAGATATAATAAAATATTTACAAAAATGTGAAGGGTGTACTCACTTTTGTGAGATACTGTATATTGTAGCGTGGGTGGCCATTTACTCTTCATTAAACTGGTTTGCATCTGCCAGTTTACAAGTGACCATGACATCTCTTAAGTCACCTGATAAAAAAAATCAATAAAGATTTTTATAGAAAGCAATGAATTGCATTTCACATTTTCATAGCAAAGATGAGACTAAAAAGAGATCAGAACATGATCTAACATGTATGTACATTAAGAATGCCTTATGCTTGACTCCACAAGGGATTTTTGTGTTCTATGCAGTTATTGTGATGGCTCCCTACACAGACTAACTCCTGTTTAGCTGGGAAAAAAGTAATAAAATGTAACTTTTTAATTAAACATAAAACACAGTGTTTTTGTGTTTTACATGATACATTTTCTACTATTGCTTGTTCCACTTTAATTTAACATCATGATATTCTTGTGGTGGGCTGGCGCCCTGCCCAGGGTTTGTTTCCTGCCTTGCACCCTGTGTTGGCTGGGATTGGCTCCAGCAGACCCCGTGACCCTGTAGTTAGGATATAGCGGGTTGGATGATGGATGGATGGATCATGATATTCTGTTTGAATTGCTTTATACAGAATGAACTAAGTTGAACTTTTCAACTTACATTATGATCTATAAAATTATGTACTCTGCAAAAATTATAGTGTTCTTATTCTTATATTATTTGCAATTCCATCTTATTTAATTGAAAAAAGAAATCTTGCATCATACCTTACAATTGCACATTTCTTAAAATATAATTTATGCTTGCATTACAGTTGCAGACCATAATCATATCAAATACAGTAATCCCTCCTCGATCGCGGGGGTTGCGTTCCAGAACCCCCGGCGATAGGTGAAAATCCACGAAGTAGAAACCATATGTTTGTATGGTTATTTTTATATATTTTAAGACCTTATAAACTCTCCCACACTGTTTATAAATATTCCCCGCACAGTTATACAGCATAAACCCTTTATATTCTCTTAGTTATTAGATAAGATTCATATAAATTATGTATGTAAACACACTGTTTATATACTACTCACAAACATATGTATCGGATATCATTGAGGAGTTTTAATATGTAATACAGTTTTAAACATATTGTAGTATATTAGGTAATATAAAAATAACTGAAAAATCTACAACATGTAAATGCTGTACATAAAAACAAAATGTTATTTTAAAGATACTGTAGAGCGTCTCCAATATCACATATGTTAAAGCCATTAAGATAGACAGGCCACCGGCAATAAATACCTACAATGCAAGAAAAATTGTATAAAATGTGTGTACAGTTACAATAAACATACGTACCTGTACTAAGTACGTAGAAAATTAGTTATGGGTACTCACCAACAATGACACGACGACTTGTCCGATAACGATGAGTTTAACTTTACTGCACAACGTTATAGCTCTTCTAAAGGAGCCTCTTCAGGCGATTGTATAGCACCGCTGTTGTTCTTCTTCCGGCAGTCTTCAATCCAAATCCCTATAGCAGATTCCATCCGGACTACTGCCTTATTACACCCATTTAGAACTCATTTTGCACCCTGGTTAAAGGACACTGTGGCCGTAGATCTTATATTCTTTTTCTTCTTTATAAATAAAAAGAATCTTGGACTCATTGATGGCGTAATGGCGTCCTGCAGCGGTGTAGCTGTTCCCTTACTTCAACATATCCAAAACGTTTACCTTTTCGGCAATCATTAGCATCTTCCATTGGCGCCTGGGCACGGCTCCTGAAGCAGCAGCAGATCGTTTTGGAGCCATAACCAAGGGCTTGACTATGCACAAAGATAAACACAACAGTTAACTCTTTACACAGCGAAACACGTTGATGCTGAATGAGCGACACAAGACTTCCTGGTTAACACAGCGCAATCGAATTCGGCGCTCCGTCGCTGAGCCAATCAGCACACAGGAACTTAACTGCGTGCTCTGATTGAGTAGCTTCTCAGCCATCTGCCAATAGCATCCCTTGTATGAAATCAACTGGGCAAACCAAATGAGAAAGCATGTACCAAAAGTAAACTGTCAGCAGAAACCCGCGAAGCAGCAGATATGCTTACATATAAAATCCGCGATAGAGTGAAGCCGCGAAAGTCGAAGCGCGATATAGCGAGGGATTACTGTATAGTTGTTGTTTCACTTATTTAATTCCGTATGAGAGAATCTGAAAATTAAAATTTAATTGAGAATTTAAACTATCTTAGGAACTTTTGCTTCTATGCAAACTAAGATAGATAAGATAGACACAAAGCATTCACCATTTTTTAAGCCTTTATATATTTTATTGTGCTAAAGCAAGAAGTCTTAATGCAGTGATAAATAGATTTTTCTTTTGGCAGCAAACAAGGTAAACAATTCTGTCATGTTTAAGTGAAAACAAAATGCTACAGGTCCTTATAAATGAATTCTTAAACATAGCTTTTAAACTGATGAGTTCTGAAAGTGTTTGATTTATTTTTCATATAAGTAATAATCTGAAATGCCTCTACACAAGAGAATTCCGTCTGTTTTCAGTCGCTCAATTTAAAAAGATGTGATTCAATAATTTACTTCTGGAATTCAAATACTTGGATGAAGTCCACCTACGTGCATTGGAGGTACTTTTTTGGCTTTTGGTTTGACTACATGTGTTGGTCACTACAGCTTCTAACAATAATTGCATATGAAGACAAATGAACATTTACTATTAATCCAGAACACCATTACTGAAAAGTACCAAACAGATATAAAAGGTTATAAAACATTTCAAAGTCAATAACAATCCCCTAAAGAACATTAAAGTTCATTATTATGTGCATCTGTGCAGAACAGGATTCTTCACAAAACAAATTAGCCAGAAAAGAGGGACAGTAGTGATGGAGCTCTTCCAGAGGCTTATGGCAATTAATGGATTTCATAGCTGAATTAAATTGAACTGTGCATACAGTATGTCCACAGATTCTGGAATGCTTAGGAAAAGAAGATAAGACATTGCTAAATAAAAGCTCAGAGAAATTAATTTTCCAGAAGACATGTTGGACACTATTAATACCAAGTAAAATAAAATTCTATGGCTTGATGAATAATGATCCAGCAAGCTTGCCATTATATAATTTTTTTTAATATTGTACATTAAAATTATATGTATATAATACATTTCTTGTTTATACAATATATATAAACAAATAAATTGATTCAGACTTGTTATGCATTAAAGTTGAGATAAAAATATGGGGGATGAATAAAGTACCTTAGGTAAGCAGTGTATGGTCATTCAAACATGTCTCACACTTTTAACTATATTGTTGATCCGATTATGTGCTAAAACAGAATAGACTTTAACAGAGGGCTTACTATTTTATCGAGTCTTGGCCAACAGTCATTTCTGATTACTGTTACACTAATTTTTCAAAAATTTTCCCCTCCTGAAAAAGACACCCTAAAAACATTCTTACATTATTTCCTTTTCCTTTTCCTTTTAATACCACATATATTACCCCATTGATTATTTTAATTTCCAAACAAGTTTTCAATAGCTGTATTTAAGAAATCCCACAAAACTACAAAATAATCTTAAAAACAGTAACATTTAGAATAAGGGCTGTTCACAGTTTTAACATTTAGAAGTGTAGTAATTTGGCGAGATTGGGAAATCAGAAATATGATAAATCTTATCAGCACTCAGAAAAACTTTCATCTGCCAGCTTTCAGTCATTGCAGTTGAATTATAGTGGATGAGCTCGCTTTGATTTTGTGCAGGGAAGCTACTCATTCAGCCTTTTATGTTCTGATTTCTGTGATTCAGATTTCTTTTTATTACAGCAAGTAAAATGACCGATTATAGTGTTTCACCTTCATAACAATAACCCTCTCCCTTTTAATATTCAGCTCTGAAAGCTACATTCCTTGATCTTATTTTGAAAGTTGCATTCCACTTTTAGAAGTTCTTACTTTTGCTTAAAGTTTTAATGTGACAAAAGGAAGTTTTTGTGTTTGTTAATTTTTTTTTTATTCTGATTGGTCTGTTATGAGTTCATTGGATAGATTTTAACAGAATGGATTTGAGCCAAATTGAACTGACCAGTGAATACACAGTGAGACTTCTCATGTATGCACATCAGAATAAAGGCCTTTGAATGCTGGATGTGCATATGCCAAATTAGTCATCAGATTCATATGTATGAAAAAGAATACTTTTGAAAACAAAAGGAATTAGTAAATAAGTAATTCAGCATTAATACAGCACATTGTTTTTCAGGTTTTATATCTCATAGTTTACCATCATTTATGCCGCTGCTGTCTGTTCTTATATTTTCTTGCACTATTCGTTAATGTGAAATAATAAAGATTTAACTATATTGTGCTGCTCACAACATTCATTAATCATGTTTTGCAGCTTTCCCAACTCCATTTTCAGTGGTAGATTCTTCTTATAGATTCGATTCAGAAAGTAATCAGATCCTTTCACTTTTTTTACATTTTCTTATGTTGCTGCCTTGTGCTAAAATTGTTTGAATTCATTTTTTCCCCACATCGCACAACACATAATATACTAGTATGTCAAAGTGAAAGCATGATTTTAGAAGTATTTGCAAATGTACCTGTAGCCGCCGATGTATAAGGCGAAGTCAGGCACGGGTAAGACGCGTGTCAAAGAAATCTCACAGTCCAAAAGTTCGTTTTAAAATATTTAGTGAAAGTTAAAAGCAAATAATCCACACAAGAATAAAAAAAAAAATAGTTACACACATAGAATAAAGGCAAAACAAAGAACAAAATGTATCTTCTATAAACTTAGCTTTTCTTAAGAAGCTTTGGTTATTTCTATACTTAAAGGTTATTTATTTCTTCTTCTGTATGCTTTAAACATACGGTTCAACACTCTTTTATTTTACGAGTTACTTCACACTCAAAAGGCCCGTAGGCCGTTGGCACATAGACATGCGCCCAGGCACGGTCACGTGCGCAAGCACGAACGCAAGCACAAACAAGAACACGGTTAAAAAACCGTATGCCTCTGTACCTTACACAAAGCAAGGCTAGACACTAATTGGAGAACATTGTTTGCTCAAAACTGTTAGAAAATGACAGGAAAATACCAACTCAATTCTATTCACAGGGGTTATAGGAACCTCCCATATTTTATGCATTATCATCTAGTAAATATTCATACATTTTATAGAACTAGGAAAATGGCTCTTACAGTACCTGTAATCAAAATGATAAACTTAAATATCACAAATGTTTAGACCCTTTTACGGTACTTAGTTGTAGCACCTTTGCCAGTGATAGAAGGTTCTGGTACAGGTATTTTTGTTGTAACAAATTTTTGACTAGGTTCTCCAAGATGTAGATTTTTATTTGCATATTGGGCTTTGTCAAATTATATTTCCTTGATTTGACCACAGCTTGTGTTTTGGTTTAAGATGTAATATCCTGGGGCCATATTTATAAAACTTTGCATGTATTTGTGCACGAAGATATGCACATGCCAAAAAACAGGAAAATGCTCATGAACAAAAAAAATCACATTTGCAAAACGTGGCATATGGACATTTCTAAATAATTTACCATTTATAGATCACAATCACCTTGTAAATATGTGTTGTCACACACGTGTGTTTAGGAGACAACTAAAGGGCTTGAATACATGTGATTCCACGCCAGACCAGGGGGTGGCGAAGTGCACTAATTTTCCCTCTCGATCTTTTGCAGACCATTCTAGGGAAATCCTGCCCAGCTATGGGGCAGCCAATGACGTCACTTCCAGTTCCAGTAATGATGACATCACTTCCTCCACTGGCCTTTAAAGCTGCCATCTTATGTCAAGAGAAGCAGCTCTGTTTTGGACTCTGTTATGTAAATATGACAACTCTTTTGAATCAATTTTGCTCCCGGGAACAATTATACGGGTGGCTGCCCGAAACCTTCTCAACGTCTTATGGTTGTTTTTGTGACAGTGTACATAAATGCGCCTCAAATGACGCCCTGATAATCCATATATGGGCATGCTAATTAACCTCACACATATGCAATCACATTGCTGCAGAACTTCATTGGCTTGTAGAGCAGCTCCTTCCTGGTGCATTAAGACCCTGCCACCTCCATTCAAATGCATCTGGCTGTGATCCACAACTGAGTGCAGAAGATCATACAGTGTCGTCTATGCATTGGGTATCTGAAAAAAGCATGGGGCACTATCGTCTGAGTGGGTAGCCACTATCACCTGACACATGTAATGACATGATTGCTGTTACAGTAAATAGTACAGGTCACATCAAACACAGAGGGTTCAGCCAGTTGTCTTACCAGCAAGCCAGCCATATACAGTACAGTACCATAATATCTGTTAAAGCAAACTTTGTCTCAAAATAAGTTAAACACCAGGTTGACCCAGGGCACTGAGACATGATGTTTGCCAGTCACATCTTGGAATCACAGATGACTTGTTTATTAATAGAATGTCACTGCTTATGGCTAACAAAAGGAGCTTCATTCTCACTAGGATCTCTTATTGCAATATGAGTGCAGTAAATTGATCCTGTCACGTACACTGCTGCAAATTGTCTTGTTGGCAAAAATCTTTTTTTTTTGTATATACACTCACACCCTATGAAAACTGGACATAATGCCTCACTGATCGGTTAAAGCCTTCCAGCACAACAGGCATGAAGAAGTGAAGCTTGGCTGAGATCCTGTTGAGCTGTTGACCAATTCCATGAGAAGTGACAACACGTAGCTGATATAAACTGACCGAAAAACAAAATATTTCTTAATTTCGAATACGCAGCATTAGCCCTCTTAAAAGAAAACTAAAATACAGACTCTGCATCATATTCATGACTATTGAGATGTCAAAAAAATTATACTGGGGCTCCTTTTATACTCCTTTATTTTCCATACCTCACTGTGACTGTCAAGTCATCTATCTATCTAATATGTTTGTCAGGTCAACACACATTAGAATAATGGCTCAATGATATGAATTATTATGCGCGCGAGTTGTCATTTAGCTGGTTTGGCTTAATTTTCCTAGATTTATCAAGGGTGTCATCATTCCCCAGTTTCTCTGAAATGTTAACTATACATAAGTCAGAGTAGCCATAAATAGTGCATACGCATGGTCCCCTGTCAAGTTTTCTTTTATATATCCCAACATTTGTGAGGGAAGTTGTGTACACACATTTTGAGCCTCTTTTTGTGCATATGCAAGTTTTATAAATCAGGTGCCCGGTCCTTTATTTTCTTTCCACCTTGTAGCTAATTAATAATATCTCTGGCAGACCCTGCACAGGCTTTGTTCTCAATCAACAATGCAATATACTTTTTCTTTCTTTTCCTTTCTGTTGTACTTCTCTCTGGGCAAGTGTTGTCTTCCTC
This sequence comes from Polypterus bichir lapradei, assembly GCA_026402145.1. NCBI lineage: Eukaryota > Metazoa > Chordata > Cladistia > Polypteriformes > Polypteridae > Polypterus > Polypterus bichir. Next base: position 30,269,062 of record JANRMT010062817.1, read on the forward strand.
TTCTCCTAACTCCAATCTCTTGTGTGAGACCATACAACCCCATTTTTGCTGGACCCTGGTATCCTTCCTTTCCCATGACTTTGCACTGAGGAAACTCTTCCGAGTCAATGATGTCCCCTCAGAATAAGAGCTTCCATTCTTGGCAGCTCCCTCTGGCAGCAATCCATGCCACCCAGCAGGGCTGCCCAACAGGATTAAAATTCCCAGGTTGCCCTGTGGGTGTGCACAAGAGATGCTGCTACTTAGCGCAATGAGGAAGTATGTAGCCTTGATAGGAGGGCTCCACCTGTTCTTACATTTTGCTGTCCTACGCAGGAAAGGGAACTCTGGCCATGATTAGGATGTCCATTATATGTACCTTTCAGTTAGGCAAGAAACCATCCCTCCTAGTCGGAAAGCCAGCCCATCCCTGCTTTCTATTACAACGTTGACAGTTTTTTTTTTACTATTTAGCTCTAGCCCTGCATTTCATCCACATTGTTTTCAAGTTGAGTGTCATGTAGATGAGCTGTTTCTCTATAGCATTGAAAATATACACAAATGATGGATTGGTGATATGTTTTTGATCATACACTATAAGGCTGTTTTCATGCACTACCAGAAACTGAAGAATCAGTTGTTGGTTGGAAATGGCACATTTCTTTTTAAGACATTTAAAAAGTGTATTAGCAACAATTAAACTAATGAAGCAACTGCAAAAAAAAAAAGAATGGTTTCAGTTTTGTATTTTATATAGTTCTCTCAACTGCCGACTTGATTTTTCAATGAAAAGTACTCTTTTTTTTTTTTCTTCCATTTGAATGCCTTACAATACTCAGACATTGAGGTGAATTCATGCAAAAGCACAATTAGGAGTGTTTGCCATACAGCTGGGCAACTAACATCTGCAGATGTTCTCCATGCACTGAGGCCCCCAGTGTGACAACTGCTAGTTTCTGGAAAGCAAAGGTGTACCCTTGACATTATATTACTATATCACTAAAGGAAATGACATCTGTGTGAGGAATGTGTCAGTACTATAACATAGCAAAAAGCAAAATAAAAAATGTAAAAATATATAATTTTGGATTGATTGTTCCATGTTACTTATGTACTTATGTAGTTTGTAGTGATGGCTGAGGAAAAATTGTTTCATGCGGAATAGAGATAAAAAAGTTTATACTTTAATTGGGCAGTAACCAACACTGAAAAACAAATAATATCAAAACGTCCATGAAAAAAATCTCACATTATATGTTGCATAATCCGTACATGAAGTCATCCGGTCATATACTGAAAAAATGCATAAATGTTTGCTGAAATTTTGTTAAACAGAAAGTAGCTCACAACCTGGAACCCTTTCACACAGGGTAGCACTTTTGAATTGAACACCTGCTTCTCCCCCAAAACATTGGCCCAATTGGGCTACTTTCATTTTATCAGAAATTTTAACAATATTTTAGCAAAAATGCATGTTTTTTCTAATCTAGAGACTACAAGGTTTAAGCAAAACCACTTTTAGGAAAGAATTGCAAGGAGTCAGTCAGCAATAATCTACAAAACAACCAGAGCCAAAATGCCAAGTTGAAGACCGAGTCAAAACAAAAGAGCGAGCATCAAAACCAGAATGTCAAAAATAAGACTTTTTAAGAACACTTGTTTAGCCAGATGAATCCGTATTCTAGACAGAGAGCTCATACTGCTGCACTGGAGTTTATCAACTTGTATCAAGAAGCAGATCTTAGCAACCAGGCAAGATGCAATAACAGTGATTATACAATTGTCAAAATTGAAAAAAAAAAAACGTTCTCCATGAAAGAAATAAAATTCAAACTCATATATGACAATAAAGCCCTAAAATTAAAAATCCTAATAAATGTAAAGAATGTACTCAAGGCACAAAAACATTTCTAAATAGTGAAAATATTGGCATCTGGCTGAAAATGCATCTATTTAACATAGGTATTGTATGTCACAATTAATCCAATTTTATGCACTTGCACAATCTTGCAAGTATTTTATTTAATTCAGTTTACTCTTACTAGCATTAAAAATAGTTGTAAAATATCTACACTGATTTTTAAACATAAAACAGAGACAAAAATGTATATAATCGCCAAGCATTTACATATGTTAGCCATTCTCTATCAAATTAAAAGAATAGTCATTGTAACATGAGTAAACGTTGGATACTGTGTAATAAAAATTATTCTATCAAATGTTTTTGATTAGCAAAAGACCTGGCCAAGATGGTAAAATAAAAGATTAAAATTATTGCCATTTATAACCAAGTTGGGTACTGAAAATGGAAGGATAGATGGATTTGACTTTATCAATCAGTCAACCAGCAAATCACACTTAATACTGTATATATAACACATTTCAAAGAGTTTATCATCATTAGATGCTTTACATAACCTACAAAATTAATTTGATTATAATACAACATAAGAATAGAATGTTAAGGTTACACATAAGATTAAAATAAGAAAGTCAGATTACACACCAGTTTTATTTACGGTAACTGCTTGGAGAGCAAGAACATTACTAGTCCTTTACCATATTTATCACAACAGGCTTCAACAGAGTGTAGTAGACCTTAGATTTGAGAAAAATATATACCCATTTTACCTAAAAAGTAACCTTTCCTTCCTTACTATACAATTATAGTAAGATTTTGTACTGCCTTTAGACAGAGCTCCCTGACCTCAACTGATAAATCCATTCATTTGAATGGGACTAATAAGGCTGCACCTGTTGACAAAAACACAAAAAGATTTAATGTCAGTGCAATGGACTGTACAAATTAACTGTTTAGCTACAACAAATGTACTAGCCAATTCCCAGAGAATAAAAACAACTTGTAATCAATATATTTCTTAGTGAACAAGTTTTCCCTCCTTAATGGATAGACAGTAAAAGCTTAAGCTGAGAGTTTTCATGGCAAATGTTTTAAAGCTCTAAATGACCTAATGAGCACAGGCAACTGTGTCTAAGACAAAACCCTCTGCATCTTCTGAGCTGGCACAGGATGGGCTGTAGGCAGACACTTTAATTGTGCCACTGTGAGGGTTACTCATACACGTTATTTTATGAGAATCCAACTGACAGGGTGAATCTGACAGGGGGATGAGATGAGTGAAGTATTACAATGCTGAATTGCTAATGTGCCATGTTTGACCAGGGTTGTCAGGGTCAACAGTTATTTCAAGGTTTCCCAAGCAAGCAACCTCTGCTGTAACCGTGTGCTATTCCTAATAATGCTTGTCAGCAAACATATTGTACCCATGTTTACAGGTTCCATGTTCACAGAGAAAGTATAAAAATTGGACAACTGCATGGAACCCTGAGAGATCACCTATGGACGGATGGAAGACATCGCTCCTGCCCGTGCCTAGAACTACATGCTTTCCCACAGTCTCTCTCTCGAGGTTGGAAAAGCACAGATTGCAGGAAATGGCAACTAATATCATGCATTGTCCAAATATAGCTCTCTTTTGTGTATTATATTCTTGTGAGTGTTAAGTCCATATTAAATAGAAGCTAGTATAATCTTCCTTTAGTGTTATTGATTCTTTCTGCCTTTTACAATCACCACCATACCGCTAGGGAAAAAATATGATTTATCTTTATGTATATTGTTGGTTTAATAAAGGTTGCCATCTCTAATGAACCCCTTCCCAAGGAGCATGCACCCACTGCTGGATACAACTGATGTTGGTGATTATTGGAAAGCCTTTCGGTTTGTCATGGGAGGGTCCTAGGGTGACCCTATTCCCCTTTATATTCTTTATTATGAAGACTTTTACAGACCCTTCCTTTCACATCTGTAAATCCATGTAATTAAATAGAGCACTATTATAGGCTGGAGAAAAAGTCACACTTTTTTGCATAAAGAAAAGCAAACTGAACACCATGGTACCTGATACTGCTAGATATTTAGTCTTTTCCAGGCGGCCCATTTCTTTCTTGAAGTGTCGGCAATTAGTCAGAGCATTCTTGGCATGACTTCACACTGGCATTTCATCTAAAACACGCATTACAAAACGATCCAAAACATGTTTTTTTTTTTTTTTCGTTTAAAAAAGTGTGGGAAAATGATGATCTTTACTAAATATGTGGGATACTGAAAAAATAATTTATGCATTTCTTTTGAGTAGGATTAACTACTACAGTGTGGTATTCACAGGCTGTTTGAATCTTTCTTTCTGCAGGTTTCAGTTAATTCAAAATGTTGCTGCCTGAATTTTTACAAAAAACAAAAAGTATGAACACATAACTCCCAATTCTTAATCATCTGCCCTGGCTTCCAGTTAAGCTTAGGGCTGATCCCAAAATCCTCCTTTTAACATATAAAGCCTTAAATGGCCAAGGTCCTGCTTACTTATCTGAGCTTACTATTAATTTCAGACCAGAGAGCACATTAAGATTTCAAGATGCCAGCCTACTTAAGATTCCAAGTATTAATAAAAAACAGTTGGAAGTACAGCTTTTAGTTAATGGGCCCTGAAGCCATGGAATAACCCACCTGCTTGTATAAGGAATGCTCCTTCAGTCTTTTCTTTTAAATCCAGACTGAAGACTCACAACTTTAGTCTAGCATACCCTGACTAGAGTTGCTGATCATCCGTGCATATTGAATCTCTGTTTCTTGGTCAACTGTACAAATATATAAGTAATGCAATAATTATAAACCGTTACAAAGCCTCATCTATTATGTTTCTCTCTTTGGAACCTTGATATGGCACTTGGTGCCACTGCTCTACTGCCAAGTTGTTCTCCTGCCCAAAAATCACCTGAAATAAAGGAGCATTGGGATCATTAAATGGAAAGATTTTCACATCAGATTGGATGCCCAGGCCAGCACAGACTCTACTATTGAATGCCCAGGAGTGGGTTGGTGGCTAGTTAGCTGAGCTCTCCAGGACTCTGCCTTTGTCTGACTTTGACTTTCTGGAACTCCCCCAGGGTTTATTTTCTCCTTGAATGCTGCTGACTGGAGTTTTTATTTACTTCTCCTCCATTGTCAACTGGCCATAGCTGAACAATTAATAAATGGCATTGATATTAATCAGTTTCTATTTTGTTTTCTGAGTTTTCTGTGTCTTTATGTGTACTAATTCTGTTTTTAGTACTTAGTAAATTCTATGCTTGTATTTTTTCTGAGAAGCTGACATTTCATAACATGACGTGGTAACAATACTGATATTGTGTTTCTCCTTGTAGTTTGATACTTTGTAGTTTGAATGGGCAGCAGTGAAAAATCAGCATGATAGTTAAGAGCTTACTACTGGTATTAAAGTTGTAAAGCTGCTTGGTGCAAAGTAATAAAATAAGAATCACAAGTCATATGATTTAATAAAGATGATTCATCACTAGACTCTCAGGAGGATGTTATGAATTGTTTGTATCTAATAGAAACATGCAGATAAATCTAGCATATTATAGAGAGATTGATTTGGGAATGGCTGCTGCACTGCACTTTTAAAGCTAGACTCTTTGCTTTTATTACAGTGGTGAATAAAGCATCGGGGTAATCAATAATAACATCTAGCAGGACAAGATGGAGTTTTAAATGCAGAGATAATGCCAATGTTGTATTTTACAGGGCTCACAGTGATGAGTTGATTTTTTTAACTATAAGTGAATAGTAGTAGTCAATAATAATAATAATAATGATACATTATATTTATATAATACCTTTCCTATGTACAAGTTTGTGACCAGACTATGGTGCTCTCGAGCTGACCCCTTAGCAAGAAAAAACCACAACAGTCCAGGTAAGTAGTGAATGGCTGTCTTAATTAAAACAAAAAAAAACACACACATGCTCCCCCCCACCACACACACCAACACACACACACATACAAAAGAATAAGTAATACTATGCAGAAAAGTGGAAATGAGACAATACACTATATGGTCCCTGGGCCTGGCTACGTTTTTCAAATCATTGAAGCAAAATATATGATTACGAGGAAATACAAGGATCTCCAATCATCAAAAAAGGGTGGTTCACACAAAACAACCTGAACATTTCCATTTTGGCTAGACAGTATTTTGTTTTACCAATGAAAAAATACAGTTTCACAGTAATCACTTTGTCCTGCATGCCTATGTACATTCATGTCTGCTCAACTGCTCAGTCTTAAGCGTCTTTGGTAATGTGGTTGATGCTCAGCAGATGTTGTCGACCTTCTTTTTACTGTTTGTCATATTTGATGATCAATAAATACAATACTTACACTTGATTATAGACTCTGCACTTCTAAGTATTGAATCCTGGGAGATTAAGTGAAATCAAGCCATAACATTTCAAGATTTTAGCCCCAGTAGTTACACGTAACTCCACAGTCACATGCATTTCTCCATCTTTCTTGTTCTCCCATTCTGTATCCTGCAATTGAAGCTCAGCAGATGATGCTGTTTGTCTTCTCTTTTTTCTTCCTATTGTGAACAGAGGGGCTGAACGTACCCCAAGGAGACAGGGTTGCTCCTCCGAAACCCCCACTTAAACAGTGATTCAATTCACTTTTTTACCTCCTCTTTGCTAGATTAGCTGCTGGCTTGCTGCTGCTGCCGTGGTACGTGATCTGCATCTTTGAACATTTAAAAGCCTGTACAGCAGCTGTCCTTTTGTCTCACTGCCTTGTCTCTCTTCTCCTCCAGACATACTCTGCTCCTGTTGGGGCTCCTACTCCTGAGGTGCACCCCTATGAAGAGGATCTCTTTCAAGTCTTTTAACTGAGAGATGGAGCTGTGCCATCCTGGTACTCACGGAGCTCGAATCACTCCTGAAAGAGACTTATGATTTTTTGTAGTGTTTAAATAAAGTTTCTGTCTCTAGAATCTCCTGTGTATCTGCAACTCTGTGACCCAAGCATAACACTATTATGTTTTTTGTCATCACATCATCAGCATCTACAAATTAGGTGATACTCAGCAATGTTGCTGGTTTTCTTTTCTTATTCACCATGACACTTCGGTCACCTTTCACTTTGCCATATGAAACCTATGGGTACAGCTCAGTTTGGCAAAGTTGCTGCTTTCTCAAGTCCTTGTCTGGGCTTTGTTCCAGCCTTCTGCCCTATGCTAGTTGTGATAGGCTCTGGCAACCTCCGCAACCCTGTTCAGGACAACATCGGAAATTTACAGGCAAACAAAAGGAACATAAACTGTTATGTCTTAATAACGGAATAGAAATATTGGATGAATAACATTGGATTGAATGAATAAAAAAAGGATTGGACTTGAAAGAGGAAAGAGCAGTTTTCGAGAGACTGAGGAAGAGTGTTCCACAGTTTGGGAGCAGCCACACTAAATTAATGGCCTCCAACAGTAGCTAATTTTGTGTAGTGAACTGAGAGGAGACTGATATTAGAAGACCTGGTTGAACAAGCTGGAGTAAGAGGTTGAAGAAGAGTAGAAAGATAAGAAGGGGAAGGACCATTTATGTTGCATGGCCACAAATTGGATACATACCTGATTTAGGACAACATATGAAAGTGACTCATTTGAAAACATCAGATTTCTGTCTCCCCACTGCCCTGAAAACATCAGATTTGTGTCTCATTAAATTAAGTAAAATCATATTTGAGTCACTTCAGACTGGTAATGTGAACATAGTCTATCAGAGCTTTTATTATTGTATTAATTGCTGGGGGTTGTTAATGCTACATCTAATAATTGTCTTATTTGAATATTTAACATGTCAAGTCTACTGGTAAGATGTTTGCACCTCCATCTCATCTTCAGTTTACTTATTGCATGATTATTTTTGCAGTGTTACGTGTTATCTCCCCTGTAGCTAAAGACCTACCCAGGTCTGAATTTAAAACACAATTGAAGTCTCTGGCCATTGTAATTTTATGTGTGTTCAAGTTAGGAATGGATGCAAATACATTTTGGATAAAGTCTCTATTATCCACATTGGGTGTGTAGATATTTATCAAAATCACTTTACAATTAAATAAATTACCCATCACCATCACATATCATAGTATATACTGTATCTTTTGTCTGATGTTGTATCACATATATTCAGCCCCTCTGTAGATACTACATCTGATACTGCAAATAAAATTGTTCTATGAATTAAGATTCCCACATCTCTAGTTTTCTTTGCATAGCTGGAGAGGAATATTTGGCTAGTCCCATCTCTTTGCAACCAACACTGATTACTGGTCAATTGTACAAATATGTAAGTAATACAATATTTCTAAACCATTACAAACAATCCTCTATTATGTTTCTCTCTTTGAGACCTTGATGTGACATTGCTCCCACTTTCACTCTCGGCTAAAGTCAATGCTGCAGCGTCAGGTCCCAGGAGATCTGTGCTTTCACCTGTTTCAAGTCACTCACCTTATACTTGAATTTGAGGCCTGTTTAGGCTTGGATGAAGCTTTAGCTGTCTTCCGTTTCTTTCTGAGCCGTTTTCTGCTACTCATGCTTATATATACTTGCATATAATGTAATTTAAGGCACTCGGGTTGAGTAAATAAAGGATACCTTGGGATGATAAAAGAAAATGGAAAAATAACACCACTGCTAACAGAGTTCCATCTCGGACACCCATCTCCCAGAATGGACGAGAACAAATTTCCCACATAAGACTAATTCATCCTCAGTTTACTTTGTCGGTGGGACATGATATGTCTACTCTGAGACCACAAGTCAAGGTTTGGTATGAATATCTCTTTAAAGCAAGTTATTTAATCCAGAATAGCTAACCATAATTTCCCTGGCTGATTTGTTCAGGATTCAATTACTGGCCAAAATTATGTTTGAAATGTTTGGAAACAAGCCCAATCATCACTGAGTTCACTGTCGCTTCAGCATTTCAGAGGACATAAAGCTTAAGTGAGTTCACATGATTTCTATATTGAGTTGTAAATTCACACCTTCTACCAGGCCTTCATTTTCCTGCTATAGGTATAGGGGAAGAGGTAACTACTAGCACTGTGTCCTTCACATTTTAAAAGTCAACTGTTCATCACTGGCAGTATCCTTGAGCACTTTCTCACCTTCAACAACCTCAACAATAAATGGGAATTATCATATCTACGATTTTCTGGCAAATAATACAACACCTTGAAAAAGCAAAGCAGGAAAATAATGGAGCACATTCTATAAATAATAGATGGAAACATCTCAAGGATATGCTGAATCATGTAAAAGTGTTATTTCCAAAAACTAAATAAACCAACAGCAGAAAAGAAAATGACTAAGTGCATGAATGGAAAGATTACAAAGAAAGGGCGATAAAACATAATAATACAGGAAACTACAACAGGAGGAAAAATGAAACATCAAAAGGAATTTTGAATAAATATTGCTATTAAAACTCCAAATAATAGCTAATAAAGATAAAGCTGCAAACAACTTGGAATAGATTCCAAATAGCAGCAATCTTCTTTTTCCTCCTCATCATCTTTTCCCACATCTAGGTGGGGTCAATGTGCTTTGATCAACCTTCTTCAAGCAGCTTGGCCCTGCACCTCCTCTCCAGTCAAGCCCATTTCCTTCAAATCTTCTTTTACTTTATCCATCCACCTCTGTTTTGGCCTTCCTCACTTTCTTTTCCCCTGTACTTTCATTCCCATCTCTCCTTTGTCCACACATTCATGTGT
>JANRMT010062817.1:30279072-30298303 GCA_026402145.1 Polypterus bichir lapradei
TATACATATATATATATATATATATATATATATATATATGTATATATATATATTAAAAATTCTTGAAACAATAATACGGTCATAAGCTAAAAATGTTAATATTGACAAGGGAAACTTATGATTTGCTGACAGCAACAGTACTGAATGAAATTGCTGCTTGATAGTTCAATGAAATTCAAAATGAAACATTGTTGCTATGACTACAACAGTTTGCAATAATGGCATGTGCTGACATCAAGTAGATACAAAAAGTGAGTAATTAATATTGGTATGCTGTCACGTGCATGCACTTGGGAGACAGTTTAAGGGCTCTGGTGATGGTAATTACCCACCGAATCCAAGGGTTGGTGCTGGGTGTTAATGCCTTCTCTCTTCCACCCTCTGCAGAATGGAAAATTGATGGCCATTTCATCTCAGACCTCATTTCGTTTCTGCACTCTCCAGGGCCCGTCCCTTCCTTCCTGAAACTGATATGACCAAAGGTTCAGGCATTTTTGAATCAGATCTGTGTTGGACATCATTTTCAACTTTGAAAAAAGATTATTTTGTTTTCATTTATTTTATTACACGGGGTCACAGATGTGTTTGCTTTTTGTCTTACAGCACATTTGGCAATGCCTATTGCCAAGGCTTTGAGAAAAATTAAAAGTATGTTAGTGCCAATCCAGTCTCTAAATTAGATTTCTTAAGTGGCAGTTTCCTGAAACAAGGTCATCATTTGTTTTAAACAAATTAATATTAAATATACAGTCTTTAAGTCTTAACTTTATATATATTTAATGCTAGTAAACCACAGGCAGAATGCATTGAAAAGTACACCCAAATCCTATTCAAAAATGTAATTTTAATTACTCAGCAAAACTACACTACTGTTATAGAACCAATAGAATAAGCAAAATCATATCATTTACAAATTACAATTCCTATTATGTTTTTTGTCATCACATCATCAGCATCTGCAAATTAGGTCTTCTTTTCCTGTCGCTGGTCTACTTTTCCTTTCCACCATGACACTTTGAACACCTTTTACTTTGACACAAGAAACCTATGAGCGCATGTCTGTTTGGCGAGGTCGCTGCTTTCTCATATTTTTTGCTATACTAGTAAGTAACAGGTCATAAGTTTTCAATGAAAAACACAATCAAGTCTCTAGCCATGCCTTCATCCTACCTCCAAGTCTTTGCCTAATTCAATTCCCATGAATGGGTGCATCCTAACTAAATGCCCAAATCACTTCAACTGGCTCTTCTCAATCTACAGAAGCAGTTGTTCTACTCATAGTTCCTTCCATACTACTAGAAAGAGTGAACCTAGAAAACCGGCTTACAAATAATAATCCAATAATTTTTATTTAAATTGTTAAAAGTCCCAGACTTAACCACTTCACTTTTTTTGGTTTGATTTTTCTAGAACATTTTGAAAATAGCATTTATTCATATTTTTGCACTAAAATATGGCTTCAAGTTGTACACATTGTGGAATCAAAGCTCATAATGTTGCTATGAATTAACATTAAATAAAAAATAACAAGTTTAAATTTAGTTACATTTTCCGGAATACTCAGTTGGTAATTACAAATTAATTTACTATATGTGAGGTAGAAGAACACTGATAATGTATATTCAGATTAAGTGATTGCACTCTAATACAGTTGTTGTAAATGTGTTGAATATTTTTGCCTTTGCATCTTGAGAACAGTTAAAATCACAGCTGGCTGCAGTATTTAGAACATAAAGCATCTATTCTTACTGCTATAAATATTTTTATATTGGTGAAACAGATCATCTAAAAAGGTAAAAGGCAAAAATAAAAATGACTACTCCAAGGTGAATACAGTATTTCTTTTTGTAAATGTAAGTAAACAGCAAAAACAGAAACTGACATTTGTGATGTTGATTTACAGACTCTAATTGTTTACCTATGAAGAGAAAGGCGACAGCCAGATATATTATAATCAAATTAGAGCGTCAAGCGGCAGGTATGAAGCAGATTAGAACAGAAAGATTAGTACTACGAGAAAACATGGTTCTAAAAAGTGAGCCTGGCAGACACTAGAGGAGGATTAAGTAATGAGTACGAAAAGATTAGAGTTGGTGTCAGACTCAAGGGATAGATAGGAATAAAACACTGAAGAAAATATCTCTGGGAAACAGTAAAATAAGTGTAGGTAGAAAATGGTAAGCAATTTTAGGAGGTTTATTTTATTTCAAATATATATTTGATCACTCATAACAAATGAAAAAAAAAATTAGATAAAAAAATGTAATACTATATAGTAATAAACAATCATAAGACAAAAAGATCCCAAACCACCCTGTCCCACCCTATGTTGACTCTTCTTCCCTCACTCACTAAGTATTGGGAAACAATTTCACTAAATAGCAAATAGTCAATATGTGGGTTCAGGAAATGTTTACATGCAGAATACTTTCAACATCCTAATAATTTATTCCCATTTAATGTCAATCCATTTCCCAAAAAACATATTTACTATACTGGAACTGAGCTGATCTGCAAGTGCAATTTTAAGAAATTGCAATCAAAATATAACTTTCTTTTCCGTACATAAAAAATGAAACTGCAGTCAGTCTCAGGCCTTTAGGCTCAGAGCCAGCAGTGTACTGTATTTGTGTCAGGGTTAGCCAGAGCTTATTTTATTTTGAACTTGCAATCCTGAACCTCCAAATCCACTCCAAACCATAAACTCTGAAAAAATGTTTGTTTCTAACTTTTTATAAAGTTTAAATGAGCTGCCATGAAATGGAATCTTTGCACAGGCAGAATGAGTGCAGGTATAAATAATAAACTGAGAAGTGTTGTTTCAGCCAGGGTCCTCCCCCAGCTGGGGTTCAAATATTCTTTATATGCCTGTTTTGTTCATTTTTTTTATGCAAACATTGTTGATTATTTAGTTTCTTTATGTTTCAGCATCTTTTTCTATGTGCCATGTGTTTTGTGGGTGGACCTCGAAGAGGCAGGTCCACCTGCTCATCAATATCAAGGAAAAATAAGGAAAACCCACAGGCCCTTGCTGCTCAATGAAGGTGCTGCTGTTTCTCTTTTAATAGTTCTATTCTTTTTGTGTATTTATTAGACTTTTGCTCTTTTGTTCAGTTTCCCCGACTATTCTTTCCATTCATGCATTGAGACACTGTTTGCCTAAGACTGCTGTTGATTTTTGTACTCTTTAGAGCTCCACTCTTTATGGAGCATTTATGTATGTGTGTATATATATATATATACTAATAAAAGGCAAAGCCCTCACTGACTGACTCACTCACTGACTCACTCATCACTAATTCTCCAACTTCCCGTGTAGGTAGAAGGCTGAAATTTGGCAGGCTCATTCCTTACAGCTTACTTACAAAAGTTAAGCAGGTTTCATTTCGAAATTCTACGCGTAACGGTCATAACTGAATCCTACTTACGTACATATATACGGCCATAGCTCGGTCGCCGTCTGAGGCGGAGTTGCGTCACCCATCACCATACCTTCCACGTAATTGTCTGCCTGCACATATAAGGCCATCCGTCAGCAGCAGTCCAATAGACACGCTGCCACTATGAGGCATTTGTCATGCCTAAGACGAATATGATATTCGCGATATACAAGTTTAGTGAGAAGACGCAAGGTATAAACAAGACTTTTGATAACTTTGTAACGGAGTTAAAATTGCTGGTGAAGGACTGTCCTTATGCAAATGAAGATGAGATGGTCAGGGATAGAATAGTGTTTGGCACAAACTCAGCAAAAGTGTGAGAGAAACTTTTAAGTGCCGGGTCTGAGCTATCATTAAATAAAGCTGTGGACATCGCAAGATCGCACGAGATAGCACAAACACAGCTGAGAACCTTCGATGCATGTACTCTGAGCGGCTCACGTGAAATGACTGTGAACGCAGTACGCAGACAACAAGCAAGAGCTCCAAAGAGCGCTGAACAAAAAACGCATTACACAATTGAGAAGGAAGCAAAAGAATATGAAGCGAGTGACGCATACAAGCATATTCATAAGTGCAGCTACTGCAGAGACAAAGCACACGGTGGAAAAAGTCAATGTCCAGCTAAAGGAAGACAGTGTAAAAAATGTGGTAAACTGAACCACTTCGCTAAAGTTTGCAGGACTGGGAAAGGTAAACCCGTGCATGCAGTGTGTGATGTCTCAGATAAAGAGGAAGACAAGCTGTTTATTGATGCAGTAAGAAAGGAACAACCTTCTGAAGCTGAACAAGCCTTTGTAGACATATCATTAGGAAAGCTTGGTGTAAAGCTTAAGTTTAAATTAAGTTCATAGACACGCTGCCGCTGGCGTTTGTCTTGCCTAAGATGAATACGATATTTGCGAGATACAAGTTTAATGAGAAGACGCAGGGTATAAACGAGTCTTTTGATCACTTTGTAACGGAGTTAAAATTGCTGGTGAAGGACTGTGCTTATGCAAACGAAGATGAGATGGTCAGGGATAGAATAGTGCTTGGCACAAACTCAGCGAAAGTGCGAGAGAAACTTTTAAGTGCCGGGTCCAAGCTAACATTAAATAAAGCCGTGGACATCGCAAGATTGCACGAGATAGCACAAACACAGCTGAGAACCTTCGATGCATGTACTCCGAGCGGCTCACGTGAAATGACTGTGAACGCAGTACGCAGACAATAAGCAAGAGCTCCAAAGAGCGCTGAACAAAAAATGCATTACACAATTGAGAAGGCAGCAAAAGAATATGAAGCGAGTGATGTATACAAGCATATTCATAAGTGCAGCTACTGCGGAAACAAAGCACACGGTGGAAAAAGTCAATGTCCAGCTAAAGGAAGACAGTGTAAAAAATGTGGTAAATTGAACCAATTCGCTAAAGTTTGCAGGACTGGGAAAGGTAAACCCGTGCATGCAGTATGTGATGTCTCAGATAAAGAGGAAATCCTTGATGACAGCAACACTCATAACAGTCACAAAACAATTACATTGACAATCATGTTACGTTATTTTTAAAATGTTTCCTTTTCTTTTTCATAACTTCTTTAACACACTACTTCTCCACTGCGAAGCACGGGTATTTTGCTAGTTTATATATATTATATACAGGTATATATATATATATATATATATATAATTCTATGTTTGACTTTTGTTACTAGCCAAGGTTTTTCCCCTTCTAGTGAGCATTAAGAGACATTATTGGGACTAATTGTGCTCAGGAACCCACAGTTCACAAGAACAAGTAGGTCAGGATTTTCTCTAACCTGCCCAGAACAGACTCACCAGGCCTACTGGCTTCAGCTGGAGTAGGTCACAAAAATGTGAAGCTAGCAAACAATGTCCAGAAATTTGTCAAAAGGCACCACAAAAAAATATTATAACCATAATGCCCTCCTTCTGAACAAAGGGCATCAAAGGATCTTTATAAATTGAAGATTTTTTAGCAAAAATAGAAAATTAGGCAATGTTGCACAAAAGAGCAGAGAAAAGGCAAACAGTGTTGCCTAAAAGGCAATCCAAAGCAAACAAGTCTAAATACACAGTTCAGAAATTAGAATCCACAAAAAAACAGTAAATCCAAAAAAGCACAGCAATACTCACAAAACTTCAGGATGAACAAAATGATCTCCTTCTCCTGAGGCTTCTCAGCTGACTTAAATAACAAGAGGGAGGGCTTCGGAGTGGTGAGGTTAGGGTGGCCCCACCTCCTAGGGCTCCACCCACAAAGAACAAGAAACAGACTTACACATTATAATAAATATAATGGAAAACATAAAATGCATAAAAATTACATAATAATTTGAACACAACAAAAATAACAATGAAATACATAAACAAGGCGGCACGGTGGCGCAGTGCCTCGCAGTTAGGAGACCTGGGTTCACTTCCCAGGTCCTCCCTGTGTGGAGTTTGCATGTTCTACCTGTGTCTGCGTGGGTTTCCTCTGGGTACTCCAGTTTCCTTCCACAGTCCAAAGACATGCAGGTTAGGTGCATTGGCAATGATAAATTATCCCTAGTGTGTGCTTGGTGTGTGGGTGTGTGTGTGTGTGTGCCCTGCTGGGATTGGCCCCAGCAGACCCCCATGACCCTGTAGTTAGGATATAGCGGGTTGGATAATAGATGGATGGATACATAAACAAATGTTAAAACAAATATGAACAAATTTTATTATATAGATTTTAATTATACTTTGTCAAAGTTGCCTAGTTAACATTACACCTAACTGATTTTTGATTCTCTGATGTGAAAAGAAAAAAAATGCACCAAAAACATGGGAAGCCTCAGAAATCAAAATAAATCATCAGGTCGGTGTAAGTAAAAAAAAAAATCGGGTTTATGTGCAATGGGTGTAGAAGCTGACATGGAGTTTGAGAGATAAAAAAAAATGTGACTGAGACAATGGAGAAGATGATGCAACAGATGAGGTCCAGGAGAGAGAAAACTCAAATATGAGTGTACTGCACAGAGTGTGGACATTGGGACAACTTAAGATTGGAAGATATTCAAATTAAATACAAATTTCTGTATGTGAGTATTCAATGTTGACATGGCTGATTTTATGTATTTATAAGGAAGATGACAGTGAGAAATCAAGCAAAATGACACATTTTATTGGCTTACTAAAAAGATAACAACATGCAAGCTTTCAAGGCAACTCAAGCCCTTCTTCATGCAAGAATAAGGGGCCTGAGTTGCATCAAAAGCTTGCATATTGTAATCATTTTTTAGTTAGCCAATAAGAGGTGTCATTTTGCTTGACTTCTCACTACATTCATAATGGCTAACATGGTACAACACCCTAGAACCCTACAACCCTAGCAGATGACGTAATTCAGTGTTAACAGTGCTGTGCTCCAGTGATCAATTTCCCATTGTCAACAGATCCCCATTCCACCATTGGGCAGTAATTACGAACTTCGGTACCTCATGATTTAATAATTAAGTAAAGCCCACAACAGATTGTAATTGTCAAGAAGCTAGAAGTTTGATCTTGAGATATTCTGGAAATTCAAAAAAGTACATATTGGGACCTAATGGTGGGCAGAAAAGTTTATTATAAGGTCCCTACAAAACAATGTATTGATAACCCACAGGACATGATACATACGTGTTCAGAATTCATAATCTAGTGTAAGGTCTTATGTTTGTAAACAATTGTTAAAGGAGTTTGATTCTGTTTATATTTAGCGTTTTGTAGAATTTTATTTCAGGAACATAAGTCCTTATGTTTCACTAGTTCTTCAATGAAATCAATAATCTGCTTAATATACTGTAATCATTATTTCATTTAAAGTAACTTTAAAAATGTGTTTTGTTAAAAAATGTTTGCTGTTATTGTTTTATATGTGCTTGCATACTACATGAAGAATTGACCTTACTAATAAAACTCTTCTTTTTTTACATAATAAATAATGCAATAATTATTTTAATAATAAAGAAGATACACTTTATAATAATCACCAGATCCTTTTACCAGAAATAAAACCTACTTTGCATCATTTACATCATACTATCAGGATCTGGACACACATAAGAATGAATGTTGTTGCTGTTGTATGTATTTTTCTGGCATTTATTTTCTCATTCTTCCTATTTGTAATCCTCTGCTGGCCTTGTGATGGTGATGGTGTCTTAGTGCTATAGCACAAGTATTGCTGAAGATGACATTTATCTTATTCTTAAATTAACCCACTCATTTAATGTGTCTAAAGTTTTCTCATTATAGGTTTTTTTTATAAATGTATACTCTTAAGTTTTTTTATTGAAGGTAGAGAAGCATAATTGAGACACTTTTGCTTTTTACTTTAAATTGCAGCTATGTCCCATGTTATTAGTTTAACTTATTTTTATAAACTAGCAGATGCAATGTTAGCAGTTATATATCGTGATATTTGTCAATAGTTAAATTAGATTCATGATTGCATGCCTTTGCATTTAAAGGAATAAAAGTGTTTGCAGCGTGAATAATGCTTACAAAATTATATTAAATTATAGGGATGAGAACAAAAGAAAAGATACTTGAGGCACATATACACATAGGCCTTATTTTTTGTATAAAATATTCAAAAGCTGAAATGTAGAATCAAGGAAACTAGAACATAGTGCTAAGAATCCCTAAACTTGTTTTTTTTTTTATCATGGTGGGTGTCATATTTTTAGTGGACTTCATGTTCGCCTACAGAGCAGACTGCTTGCCTTCTGGTGCAGATCACAAATCAGAGCAGTAAGCTATTTTTAAGCATTGCTTTGTTTGATTTTAGGGTTACAGAGTACTAACTTGAATGGAGATCAATTCTTGAATGTATTATAAATAAGGGAATTGTGGAAAGCTGACAAGAAAAGAAATCAAGGGTTTTTTTTGCCTCTTTCTTTCTCTCTGTCATGGCAACTTTTGCTGCATTTCGTCTGTGAGCGAAGCTTGCTTCATTTTAATGAATATCGGTTTCAAAGTTATTTACACCTTCCATCCATCTACATTTTTAATTCTATGTATCCAGTTTAAAGATGACACAAGCTGGTGCCTATCCCAGTAGGACTGGGCAGAAGTTAGGGTCCAACCCCTTGATCAGACAGCAGGTAAGGCAAACTCATCCGTACACCTGCACTCACACTGAGTCAGTACTGAATTTCCAATTAACCTTTTACATGTGTTTGGGATGTGGAAAGAAGTTGTTGGGAGGAAAAAAAGGGGATAATGTCCAAACACCATACTAGCAGCAACCAAGTCAGAATGTAAACCTGTAACTCTGTGAGGTAGCAGGGCTTATGACTGTAATGCAGGTACTTCAGAAATTGAGTATGTGATTTTGATTTTGCCGAAATCTTCTTTACATGCTTGGTATTAAATGAGTCCATTCAGCACTGGCATTAGAGTCAACCAAAGTGTTCATCTTATCTCCTATCAGGATATCAAGGAGCAGCAAAGGCAAGGAAAGTATTCAGTTTGGTAATAAATGGGTTGTTGGCAGGTGATGTTGTCTTCATCATCTCATCAGACTGCAATATTCAATGCACACTGGACTTGTTCACAGTGTGAGAATAGGCGCTTCCCCAACGCCGCCCCGACACAGACTGACAACAGAAGCACGTGAAAACAAAACAAAAAGATTTATTTTTCTACACCCATGGGGCACGTCTTCCCTGTGTCCCACAGGCACTACACAGTCCCCAAAACACACACAAGCAAAACACTGACAAAAATAACAAACCTTCCTTCACCAACACTCCTCCCGGCAAGCGTTGTCCTCCTCCTCCCGACTCTGGATCTCGGAGTGGTGTCTGCCAGCTTCTTTTATAGCCCACCTGGAAGTGCTTCAGGTGATAATTAATCTAATTCAGGCTGCACTTCCGGGTGTGGCTGCATTACAGCCCACACAGGCTTAGGAAGCCGTGCAGCTCCCCCTGGCGGTGGCCACGGAGCTCAACAGGGATGAGCTTCGGTGTTCCACAACTGTGATGCAACCCAGGGCGGCTGCCACCAAGCGTTTGGGGGGACATAGTATGCATGCCATGGAAGCTCCCCCGGATCCAGTGTCAAAGGGGTGTCCCGGCCATCCGCCACAACAGCTATGTGTAATGCAGTCGAGATGATAATTAGGACCTCCAGATCTGAGCTCAAATGGTTCTCTCCTAGAAAGGTGAAGCTTGTACAAGAAAGGGATAAGCATCTGAACAAAATGCAGGACTACAAGAGGCTTGAGATCCTGTTCATGAGTGAGGGTAGAGGTGATTGAGAGATTCACAGATGAAAGGGTTGTGGGTACAAATGGCTGAAATACAGTGCATTCAGAAAGTACTCAGACTCCTTTGCCTTCTGTACACTTTATTGTGTTGAACAATTAATTTTAAATGGATACATTTGCCATTTGTGCCCATCAATCAACACTCAATAACTCATAATAAAAAGACAAAATATGTTTTCATAAAGTTTTGGAAATATATTAAAAATGAAAAATTGTAATATTCATTCCTATAGATACTCAAACCCTTAAATCCGTACTTTGAATAAACCACTTTGGCAGCAATTACAGCTTCAAGGCTTCCTGGGTAAATCTCTATGAGCTTTACAAAACTGGATTTGAGCAGTTTATCCCATTCTTCCTGGCAGATCCTCTCAAGGTCCATTAGACTGAATGCGAACTGTCTATAAACTGCTGTGTTTGGGTCTTTTCAGAGATGTTAGTCAGGGCTTTGGCTGGACCACTCAAGGACAGTCAGAGATTTGTCCTGAAGTAACACCTGCACTGTCTTGGCTGTATGCTTTGGGTCATTGTTGTGCTGAGAGTTGAACCCCAACCCATTCTGTGGTCATGAGCATTTCTGGTGTACATTTTCTTCAGGGGCCTCTCTGTACTTTGCCGCATTCATCCTTCCCTCAATTCTGAACAGTCTCCCTGTTCCTACCACTGAGTAGCACCCCTATATTATGATGCTTCCATTACCATGCTTCACTGCAAGGATGTTATTAAGCAGTTGATGAGTTGTGCCTTGTCTTCACCAGGCATAATGCTTGGAGTTCTGCTCAAAGAGTTCAGTTTGTGTGTCATCAGACGAGAAAATATTTTTACTTATGCATTCAGAGTCCATTGAGACTTTGATCTGGACTTTTAAGAGACTGACCAAGGAGTCTGAGTGTATGGACTTGTGAGTGCACCGGATAAAAACCAAGACCTCTTGGGCACAGCCATTAGCAGTTTGTCTGTCTAAGGAGAAAATTTCAACCTGATCGAGAGGTTTATTTACCTCGGCAGCAATATTCATGTTTCTGGTGACTTTTCCTATGAAGTCAGTAGTTGGATTGGGAGAGCATGGGAGGTCATGAGGTTGCTGGAAAGGGCTGTGTGGCGCTCCCAATATCTATGCAAAAGGAGGAAGATCCAACTATTTAGAGTCCTGTTGCTTCCTGTCTTGCTATATGGTTACGAGACATGGATGCCTATCCAGTGACCTGAGATGAAGACTGGACTCCTTCAGCACTGTGTCTCCTTGGAAAATCCATGGTTACCTCTAGTTTGACTTTGTGTTGAACGAATGGTTGCTCACAGAGTCCAAAATGAGGCATATCACTTGCATTGTGAGGGAACGTCAGTTACAGCACTACATTCATGTGGTGTAATTCCCCAAGAGATATCTGGCTCACAGGATCCTCATTGTTGAGGACCCAAGGAGTTGCCCACGTAACACCTGGCTGTGGCAGATATAGGGTGATTACTGGAGGGGTGGTACTGGAATGCGTGTCTGCCTAGGATGTTGCCAACCAGGTTCCCAAGCTGTTTCGTCGTGTGGTGGATGTGGCAACACATTGTACCAGTGTATGCTCCCCAACCTGACCTGACCTGACTCAGAGTCCTTTAAATGCCTTTTGGCAAACCCCAAGAGGGAGTTAACCACTCTGCTATAAACACCCGATTAATGGAGTGCTTCTGTGATAGTCATCCTTCCGACAGGTTCTCCCATCTCTGCAGAGGATTACATGAAGTTCTCTTAGCTCCATTTTACTCTCGGTCACCACCCTGATCAAAGCCATTCTCGCCAGGTTGCTCTGTTTTGGCAGACACCCAATTCTAGGAAAAGTCCTGGTAAATCCAAACTTTTTCCATTTCACAATTGTTAAGTTCAGTGTGTTCCTAGGAACACTGAAAGCTTTAAATATGGGTTTATATTCTTGCCCTTATCTGTACTTCGCCATGCATTTATTGTAGAGGTCTACAGAAAGTTTTTTGGACATTGAAGCTTGGATTTTGTCCTGACATGTAGTGTGAATTGAGGGATCTTACATACACAGGTGTGCACCTTTCTAAATTCCAATCAGTTTAATTTGCCAAAAGTACAATTAAAGCAAACAGGATGCACCCTACCAAAATTTGGAGTGCCACAGCAAAGGGTCTGAATACTTATTTGAATGAGAGATTTCACTTTGTGATTTTTCATAAACTTGCAAGTCTTTCTGAAAATACATTTTACTTACTCATTTTTAATTATTAGGTGTGAATTGATGGGTAAAATGGTTAAGACCTGCATAATGAATACATGGTGGAAATTCTATTTGCTAAACTTAACCAAAGTGTATTTTCAGTGCTCAAATGTTTAAAAAGTCTCTCTATTATAATAAAAAAAAATCCTGCAATGAGATGAGACTCTTTGGAATATGAGACTTTTTGGAAGACTTTTTCAAGTCCTGCGAGTTGAGACTTTGGCCATGAGATGTTTTCAAGTCACACCCTCCTCTCAACCATAGAAAACCACGCACACGGTACGCTCACCTCTTATTTGTGTGAATGCTTTTGACAGACACAGTTCTTGCTCTCTCAGCTCTCATAAATTTTTATGTTTTCGTCACTTTAAGTTCCCAATTAAAGAAGATGTATTATGTCCAAATCTTATTTAAGAATTTCATCACGAAGGGTTATTAACTGTAAAAATGAATACACAGGCAATCTTAGCAGAGAGAAATGATGAAATCAAACGAATTAACGCCAAAAATGATGATCAGTTACACTGTAAATTGGTTAAATGCATATCAATAAACTATGCTGAAACAGTTGGTGGTGATCATGTAAAAAATGAAACCATCAACTTGCAATATTCTGAAAAATATCTATAACCGTTAACACCGTCCGGTCTTCCTCCGCACGAACTACTGTAGAAAGAAGGATGTATCCAAAAAAGGTAATGTAGTACATCTTCAGGGGATAACATTAGACAACAAAGGAGATCTTGATATGCCATTCTTATTAAAACGTTAACAGTTTCCCATTAGAATAACTTTTGCAAAGACAATTTACAAATCTCAGAGTCAAACATTCGAAAAAGTCATTTTATTTAACAAAGAGAAAGAAATGAAATTCAATCACGAGGTTATACTGTATGTGGCATTGTCACAATGAAAGTCCAAACACAAAATCACAATTCAATGTGATATTGATGAAAATGTAATTAAAAAAATAGTTTATACTTAAGCTTTACAGTAAAAGTATAAGTTTAAAAATTTTTTGCATGTTAATTTCAAAGCCAAACAGAACAAAATCGTATTACGCAACAAATAACCCTAATGCAACATGATAAATAATTTACATTCAAATTATTACATTTTAATATTTTTTAATATGGTTAATTACTCGCTGTAATGTAAAATAGTTAGTAAATTGTACCTCCACATCCCCACACGCAAATGGCAGAACCGCAAAAAGGCTAGCATGTGTTGCACGCCCCCTAATGTTATTAAAAGAAATGTTTGTTTTGCACAGTTGTAAGCATGTGACCGTCTCAACATTTTTAGAGAGTGCTGATGTTATCAGATCAGTTATGTTATGAGTGTATTAAAAAAGTCAAATTCACAAGGTAAAATGTCAATTAATGTGTTGTTGTTATGTTATCAATATAGTACCGGGTAAAAGCAATTTATAAAATACCTCTTTTTTGTTTTTATTAGCATTATCCATACAATCACAACTTTATTGGAACTGTAGTTGTAGAATGGTGATGCCTCAAAGCTCCATTTTCATATCTTGTAGAGTTTAGTCTCCCCATGTCTGGGTCCCAAAGTGATTAATTAGGTTAATCTGAACTATAAATTGGCCTGGCAAGCATGCATGATTGAGGGGACGCTTTGCAGTAGATTGCTGAAACAGACACCAGCTCCTTAAAACCCTTAACTGGATAGGAGATTTAGAAAGTGGAAGTATAGATACAAATTCTCAATATGGTAGAATGAGAGCATAAACAAGAGACCTCATTAAATGAACAAAAAGAACCTGCTTCTAATCAACCAGTAGGTTAATCAAATTCTTAGAGAAGTTGTTTTCCATTAGGATTTGAAGTTGAGACCTCTGGTCTACAGTTCCTTCTTCATTCTTTATTTAGCTGATGTACAGAGAGCTAAGATACTTCTCAGTGCCTCGAGTGTGATTATTTTTTCCTCTTTGTGCCATTTTGACACAGTTTATTCTTTTTGAAACTTGATTTCAGCATGATCTTTACACTTTGCTCTGTTTGATCTTTTTCACGCTATGAGCATCATTTCATTTTGACGTTAAACAGTTTGCTTCAGCTATTTTGTGCATTAGTTCATCACTCTAGACTGCCTCCCATGCACATGTGTATGACATCAGGTTTTTTTTCAAAATCGGTGTAGTTGAAGCCATTTTTAATGCAGGAGGGACCATGACAAAGACAAGGGAAAACTTAATTATAGAGGTTATCAACGGAGAAATATATGGCAATCAGAACTTAACCAGACTAGTAGGTATTGGATCTAACTGACAGTAGAGGAATTGGATTTTGTTATAAGCTCAAAAATATAATTTTCAGTTGGTACACTGAATTCTGAGAATAAGGTATTTGGTAAGAGAATATGGGTGATAGTGAAACGCATGTTGTTGTTTTTGCTGGAGAATCTCCCTAATCTAAGAACTGAAGAAGTCCAACAAGTCACAACAATATTTAGCAGTGAAGTTATACTGGACAGCATTTTCTGGTGGTGCAATTAGCCTATTCATTATAGAAAAACCACTGTAGAAGAAAGATCCCTAGCATTATTCCCTCCTGTTCTAACAATGTTGGTCTAACTGACTAATAGGGTAGGTCTAACTGAATATAGAAAACATGAATGGTTTAACAGGTGGAGGCCACTGACATTTTCCCTCCTCATCTTTTCTGACTGTTTTTTCATTAGTTTTGCATTTGGCTACGGTCATTGTCACTACTGGTAGCATGAGGCGATACCTGGACCTTACAGAGTTTGCATAGGTAGTCCAACTTCCCCAGGATGGCACATCATGTGCCATTGCCAGAAGGTTTTCTGTGTCTCCCAGCACAGTCTCAAGGGCATGGAGGAGATTCCAGGAGACAGGCAGTTACTCTAGGAGAGCTGGACAGGGTTGTAGAAGGTCCTTAGCCCATCAGCAGTACCGGTATCTGATCCTTTTGGCAAGGAGGAAAAGGATGAGCACTGCCAGAGCCCTACAAAGAGGCCCAATGTCTTTTAGTGGGCCCTGTGATGGAGGATAAAGGTATTGATACCATTGACTGCCCCCCACGTTCGCCTGACCTAAACTCAAAACTCAACACCTCTGGGACATTATGTTTCGGTCCATCTGACGCCACCAGGTTGCACCTCAGACTGTCCAGGAGCTCAGTGATGCCCAGGTCCAGATCTGGGAGGAGATCTGCCAGGACACCATCCGTCATCTCATTAGAAACATGTATTAAGTACGAATTTCAGGAACATTTTAGTAATAAGATGAGTTTCAATTTATTTCTAATTTATTCACAGTCTATACTAAATTTTTCAGGTGTGTCTAGTAACAACAGTTCCCTGTTGAAAATGTTGAAAACTTAATAATTGATAAGTCATTAAACTTACAACAGAAATGGTCTGGACTGCATGCTGTCATCATGTCATGGAAGTAGTGCTGCCAAATGTCTTCTCATGTTAATTCGGTCAAACACAAGGCCACTCAAGTGAAAGAATGGCCATCAATAAATCAAGATGAATATGCTGTGGCTACTGTCAACTTGTTTGAGGACTCGGTAATGAGCAAACTGTGACCTGAAATGTTTGACTACTTAATACATGCTCTTGAAGCCCAAAGGCCAAGGGCTGATTATCAGAAATATCTTTGACTCTTTTGTTTCTTGCTGTGCAAAATAGCAGTGATTTCAAGCTCCAGGTCCATTACATCATGTTCGGTGAATGGGAAAAATCCAGTTATGCATTGAAAATATTCTTTTTTAAGGCTCAGTTCAGGATAACTGCACGTGCTGTGTTTTTTCAGTCTTGTTTATGCTAGACAGTGGAATAAAGCAGCATTTGCAGTCTGGGCTCTTCTGAATGATAATGAAATGTAATCATTTCTTAAGACTTATCCAAATCAGGCTGTTGCTGGTGATGCACGTGCAGTAGTTTTAAGGAACCTCTGTTTTTCGTCTGAACATTCATCAGGCTTAGCCATTTTTGATGACAACATTGCAGAATAAACAAAGGAAAAGATGGTGCAAAGCCTGCACTGGCTACCATTACCAAACATTCCTTCACATCTCAAGCTGATAGATGAATCTGAACATTGGAAGATGGAGGATGTGGAAACAGAAAGAACATCCTTTCTTTGATGTCCTTATTGAAAATTAAAGAAATGTCGTAGTTTTTTCTTAAGAAACCACCAGAACAGTGGACAGTTGATCCAATCTTGAATGAATTTTGTGAACTGTTGGCATGCATGACAGTAGTGAACAATGCAGTTCAAAGAGGAGCAAGTCTTATCAAAAAGTATAATGGCACACTGACAAAGGATACGAAACAGAAACAGTTTATTCTTTGATTGGTCGCAAACCATCACAAGAATTTTCCAGCTTCATCAAAAACAGTGGTAATTTTGTGGACCTACAAGTGTGGTACAGTTGTCTGCTGTTCAGTTCCGATGACATGAAAACTGCCAAATGGAGTGAACTCTAAATGTTAATTATCTTCATTAAAATTCTGTGTGTTAGTTCTAAATATGATAAACAATAAAACTATACTTGTGGAGAACTTACATCTGCAGTCACTCAGGTTCCCATCATACTAAGGTAACTGTGTTTGTTCAATAAATGTTTTTTGGATATCTAGTTAATGAAGGTCAAAATTGAACAATATTCCTTATGAATAAGGGGAATATGTGGCAATTCTACACAACTTGTATTTGGATTCACATTTGCACAGAGTTTTGGAGATACTGTATGAAGTAACATTGTGGAGTTAAAGAGCAATTTCAGTATAAGAATAAAAAATAAGGGAAAATAAAGGAGGTTTTTTTTCAAACATTAAAATGGCGCAAATGACTACAATTTTAAATAACAACAGCAATATGTCAGAAGTAACTATTGAACCTTTAATTATGAAATTTAAGATGTTTGGTATTATTTAAGTACTGATATGAAAAGTTTTGACACAGTGGAAGAACAGACAGCATGTATTGTGACTTGATTTTGGTACTGTTGACAAAGAGGAACCTACAAAGTTCAGCTGTCCTGCCCATAAAATAGATTATGAAGTTTTGCTGCATGAATACATCAGTTGAATTTTATGAGTTTGGGGAAAATACACCTGTTTTTATACTTCAGCAGTGCAAGGTTTATGGTTATAGTTGGAACAACTCATCTGATTTTCTGAAGCTGCTATTTCTGGTGATGGTCATGGTGTATTGATTAATATACTAAAAAGAAATGGTTCACTAAGAGTTCCATACTTTTGCTTTTTTGTTTTATATTAAAGTTATCCCTTTGATAAAGACATGGCCAGAATGGGAAGTATCTAGCTGTAAAATATCCTCCCAATTTTAAAAAAAGTCACTACAAATATTTAGGTTTATTTATTAATTGAAGGATTATCCAGAAAATTAAATCAAAAAAGAATTAACTAAAAACACTTTTTTTTCTGAACTAACTCAAGTAAAAAGAATAACTAATAAATAAAATATAATTAGCTCAAAGCTCAGTAAATTAAATAATGAAGAAAGCCAACTGAAATCCAAACAAAAGAAGAAAAGTTATTTACAGGGGCCAAGAAGTAGGATCAAACTTGTAATCCTAAAAGTCAAAACTACAGTAGTTGTCAAAAATCAGAAAACTAATGCAAAAAGGTTTCCAGAGAAAAACACAACAGCTATTCAAAAAAACAGTCTTTGTCTGTCTGAGAAAGAGAAGGAAAGAAGAGCATAAAGCACAGCAGGTTTAGCAAACTAACGCCACTGGAAACTTGTATTGCCCTTCCTGGTGATAGCTAATTGTAAAAGAAGTTTTGCCCCTTAAAAAATTTTGATCAATAAGTAATACCGGATTTTGGGGTAATATTGCAAACAGAAAAGCAAACGTTATAAAGACAACAGTAAGTTAGGAGTTGAAAATAAATAATCAAAGAAACATGAAAATGGAGTTGAAACACTGCTGTAGACATATCATCACACACTAAAATACTAGCATTAAGTAATCACTTTGTTTAAAATGAATAAGGACAATTTATTGAGCAGATGAAATGCAAAAGCCATTCATTTATTAAAGGAATAAAATAAGTACTGTCATTTGAGAAGCAATTAATTTATCTTTCAGAACATTTCTAAAAATATAAAGCAAGATTTCTGCCTAGAATTTGAAAAACAAATGGGGTCCACAGGAAATTTACTGAAATGGGAGGCAGGGGGATGACATTTGTTGTGAATCATAAATTCAAGTGACATTGATAGAAACCAGTAGTACTAAAAGGACAGAGAAGTAAACTTGAACAAAATAACACTTAAACAACATCCATGCAGGGCAAGGACGCTCCTGCATGATTTGCTGTTGAAACTATATTCACATATACAGTATGTATTACTGCATTGCCAGGATAACTTTTCTAGTAGTGCTGAAAGATCCCCACTTTTAGACATTTAGCCCTTTGCAACACTGGAA
Source organism: Polypterus bichir lapradei (assembly GCA_026402145.1). Classification (NCBI taxonomy): domain Eukaryota; kingdom Metazoa; phylum Chordata; class Cladistia; order Polypteriformes; family Polypteridae; genus Polypterus; species Polypterus bichir. The sequence goes on from JANRMT010062817.1 coordinate 30,297,477, forward strand.
TAACCTTCCTGGAATTTCTTATCATGTTTACTCATCACCCATCCTAATAAATTATTTTAAATAAAACTGCATGTTTAGGGTGGCGCAGTGGTAGCGCTGCTGCCTCGTAGTAAGGAGACCTGGGTTCGCTTCCCGGGTCCTCCCTGCGTGGAGTTTGCATGTTCTCCCCGTGTCTGCGTAAGTTTCCTCCCAAAGACATGCAGGTTAGGTGCATTGGTGATGATAAATCATACCTGGAGTGTGGGGGTGTGTGTCCTGAGGTGGGCTGGTGCCCTGCTCAGGATTTGTTCCTGCCTTGCACCCTGTGCTGGCTGGGATTGGCTCCAGCAGGCCCCTGTGACCCTGTGTTAGGATATAGTGGGTTGGAAAATGACTGACTGCATGTTTAAGCAAATGCACTGGGCTCTTACAGCATTTACAAGTTAGCATAAACTCGATAACTTTTCATTCCTGCACGTGGGCTGTTTCAGACAAATGGCAACAACAACAACATTTATTTATATAGCACATTTTCATACAAAAAAATGTAGCTCAAAGTGCTTTACATAATGAAGAATAGAAAAATAAGAGACACATTAAGAAAATAAAATAAGTCAACATTAATTAACATAGAATAAGTGTAAGGTCCAATGGCCAGGGGGGACAGAAAAAACAAAAAAAAAACTCCAGACGGCCGGAGAAAAAAAATAAAATCTGCAGGGATTCCAGGCCATGGGACCGCCCAGTCCCCTCTGGGCAATCTACCTAACATAAATGAAACAGTCCTCTTTGTATTTATGGTTTTCACGGAAGGACTTGATGATGATGATGATGATCACGTGGACTTC
>JANRMT010062817.1:30303303-30405668 GCA_026402145.1 Polypterus bichir lapradei
ATAAGAACTTGTCGTTAGTAGTGCTAGCTGCTCTTTCCCCTCTTCCTGTCAGTTGTAATCAGCATGTCGGAGCAGGAGGTACACAACAGTGTTGCACAGCGCATTATTATTCAATTTTTAACAAATGAAGGAGTCATTCCATCTCAGAATTATTCGAGTCTTAAAAAACTGTTTGGGGATGACTGTGTCTAACTCTCTCAGTCTCAAGTGTATGATTGGTGCAAGTCATTCAGAGAGGGACTATCGTCTCTTCGTTCCACTTTAGGAATTTTTAGGTGGGAAGAAATTCAAGCTGAATAAGGAGGGTATTGACACTGTGCAAGAATGGGTCAACGTGCAGTCAAAAGGCTTCTACTCTTTGGGGATTAAGAAGCTTCCTGAACACTGGAACAAGGGCATTGAAGTGGCAGGAGACTATATAGAAAAATAGTGTGTAAGTCGTTTAATTGTATTCAATAAATAAAGCATAGCTCATAAATTCCTGTTTATATTTGAACACCCCTCATATAATTTTGCCATTTTATTTCCACCCAAATCCATTTACAGAAATAACGAAGCCTACATTTTCTTCTAAATTTTTTACAGTATATATAACAGATAGATAGATGTATGTATTTTTTTACATTTTATGTTTTTATTATTATTGCTTATTATTTGGCTGACACCTTTACTAAAAAACATTTGAGAGATACAGTTGCTTACATTTCTTTTGTTTAGTTCTAATTGGAGCACATGTATGTGAAGTGATTTGCTCACCCACTATGTAGCACTGTCTGCCCCAATGTTATATAACATTACTGGCAGGGTTCCAGAAATATTAAATTCATATTTACCAGCTAATGTTTTAATATTTTATAAAGTTCTAAGGGTTACTGTTGACAATTAGTAGTTTTAGACACGTAACATTTAAGATTTAATTTTGCTTGTATGTAGTGGTTACATTTTAATAATCTTGGATGCACACAATAGTCTGATAATGAGCGCAATCAATTGATGAAAGGGAAATGCAGTATAAAGCACATGCAGAATCAGTCATTTTGTGTTTTATATTTACTCTTAAAGGCTGTAGGGATTTTTTTCTTTTAATTCCATTACAGTTATTGTATTGATTGATGGAAAAATTCCCACTTACAGTAAATACATAATAATTCAACATTTTAACACAAGCATTATGTGAAAAAAACTCCAAGGGGAGTAACTGATTTGGATGGCTGCTGTACTCTTGATGACCTGTATATATCTCTATTAACCCCATTCTTTGTATTTTAATGTAATTTTCCTTACTAAGAACAGAACAGGATAATGATGGTTGTCCATTAAATTCCAAATTCATTACATGACTTGCAGAATGAAGCAGTATTTCCCAGAGTTCAGAGGAGAAAATGTTACGAGGTAATTATGGTGCCTTCTGAAGATTACTGTCATAACCCAAGAAAAAACAGAATTTCAAATTTCCCAGTTTGAGGGCAGCACTGATTTTACACCTTTGTTTTTTCTTAATTATTGATTACTCAAAACTAATAGTAATTTTCACTGAGAGTAATCACAGCCTTTTTATTTTTACAAATAGCAAAGCATTCACTATCTAATACAGATGCATATAAATATGTCTGAGGCTCAGATATCTTCATTACATGAGACGCACTCCTGTTTGTTTGCTTTCTACGTGCAAGAATAAGCACTAGTTTCTCTAAAGCTCCATAAGTACTCTCCTAATACTCCAAAGCAGGTACTTAAAACAAAGATGATTCACTAAACTGACCTGAGACTCACCTTAATACACAGAAACACTAATAGAAATGCAGCTATTTTTAATTCATCTTTAATTTTTAGCTTTCTTTAGCTGTTTGTAAGACCTGTCATTCCCACACCTGGCACACTGTTCATTCAGTGATGTTTATTAAAGCTCAACTTTAGAACATCCATCCATCCATTATCTAACCCGCTATATTCTAACTAGAGGGTCATGGGGTTCTGCTGGAGCCAATCCCAGGCAACACAGGGCGCAAGGCAGGAAACAAACCCTGGGCAGGGTGCCAGCCCACCGCAGGGCACTTTAGAATATTTCAATATCAAAATAATCTGAGCAAGAATAGGCCATTCAGCCAAACAAAACTTGCCAGTTCTATCCACTTAATTCTTCCAAAATAACATAAAGTTGAGTTTTCAATGTCCTAATGTTTGTGCAAAATTTACCCTTAACACATTTCCAAATGTGTTCCCGTGTTCTTGTTGAATTCATTTTAAAGTAACAGTCTTGATCCACTGTATTCATTCCCTTCATAATTTTAAACACTTCAATTGTGTCACCTCTTAATCTCCATTTGCTTAAACTGAAAATGTGCAGATCTTTTAATCTTTCCTTATCACTCATCTCCAACAGTCCTAGAGTCAGCCTAGTTGCTCTTCTCTGGACTTTTTCTAGCACTTGTAAAATAAAAGAGAGGAGCACAGAAAAAGGTTTGGGGCAGCCACTTTGTACATTTGAAAATTTTCAGCAGATTGAGGCAAAATACAGAACAATATGTCTTTGCAGACGCGAGTCCAAAACAGAACTGAGAAGTTAGAGTTAATGGGGCTGTTATATACGTGGTAGGCAGGAAGAGCAGGGCTCAATGGGACTGAAGACAGAAATGACATCTTTGGTAGGTGGTTTCATGGAAACCAGAAGCAGAAGTGATGTCCTAGGAGGTAGGTTCTTCACATGGTCTGCAGATGAACAGAAGAGAGAGCGTTAGAATACAGTGCCAACCTCTAGTCTGGCAGAAAAACACATTTATTCAAGCCCTTAAAGTGCCTCCCAAATGCAAGTGTGTGTTACACTCAAACCCCTTTCTAGAAAAAGGTTTACAGAGTATCCCCCCTAAAGCAGTTCCTTATTGTCATGTGTTGCAGCCATCATAGCTTTTGGAGTAATCAAGGTGGCTTTTTTTAAGTTGCTGATAAATTAAACTTTGTAAAATGTATTTATTCATAATGAAATTTTATTCACAGATATTAGATAATATTCTTTAGGCTTTCCAAGTGTTATTAGTAATATAAACTGCACTCATATACAAACAGGACCATTAAAGGCTAAATAGCTGCTAATCATTCCATAACCTCAATATACAGGTAAGTCCCTTTTAAATTTTAAATGATGGGTGCCATCAGTCATTATGATCGAGGGGTGATGTAAATTTTGTGGCCTTCCAACAATGACAGAAGCTGCAGCTTTCTTTTTGGTTGCCAAAACTATAATGGAAGTTAATGTATAAATTAATATTCTATCCTTATGAAATATATTCTTGTACAGTAAGTCCCCTATACACAAAAGAGCTCTGTTCCAAAAGCGCGTTCCCAAGTCCACTTTGTTCGCAAGTCCAGCAAAGTTAGCCTAGGCACCCAACAAACACAATGCAACCCCAACCCTCAACTCCTATAGAAAACATGTACTGTACATGTACAGCTATTTGTACATAAGAAAATGCTTTTAAAAGTTAATATTGGTATTTTGTTATGGATTTCTTGTGTATGTTAACAATAAACAACAGAAAGTAAATTTTTGTTCCATTGTTTTCCATCAGCTGATATCTCTATTTACGCTGTCAGGTAGCCTACGTATGCAGACCTACTACCTCTCCTCAACTCCTATCGATAGCATATTTGTACTGTACAGTACACAAGAAAGTGCTTTTAAAAGTTGATATTTGTATTTTGTTACAGATTTCTTATGTATTTTAACAATAAACTCCAGAAAGTTAATTTTTGTTTCCATTGTTTTCCATCAGCTGATATCTCCGTTTACGCTATCAGGTAGCCTATGTATACAGACCTACTACCTCTCCTCATCTCCCATCAATAGCATATTTGTACTGTACAGTACACAAGAAAATGCTTTTAAAAGTTAATATTTGTATTTTTTGGTATAGATTTCTAGTGCAATTTAACAACAAACAACTGAAAGTTATTTTATATTCCCAGTGTTTTCCATCAGCTCATCTTGGTACTGTAGACTCGCTTCCTGCTAGCGAAACCGACGTGATTGTCTTTGTTACGGCCTACCAAAAAGTTTAGGGATATATAAATAGGCCACACACAAGTGAGAGAGAAAGAGAGGGTGACAAAACACAAAAAAAAATTATTATTATTTATTGCCAAAAAAAACAACACACAAAATATGGAGAAAATTACACATAACAAGCAAGGCAGGAGAACCACACTAACATAGCTGTCTAACTTCACAAAGTTTACAGCGAGATACAAACTATTTGCATTCTTTACTTTATTAGATGGCTAACTTACAATTATATTTCTTCAATAAGTACCCAAAAACCCAAAGCCAGACCATCCAACCCTAACTTTCCATACCTTGCTCTGTCCTTCTCCTCTAACACACACTCTCTCTCTCTGACCTAAAACCCAAAGAAGCTTAATTTATAAACCTACACCACACTCATAACCCAGGTGAGTTAATTAATAAACAACTTAAGTGGGTAGTTAGGACAGGACTCAATTAAGGTAAACACCAAATTAGAGTATAAAAAGAAAAGTCTAGAGTAGGTCGAAACAGTCTTCAAATCCACTTCTGGCTGCCACACATGAAGTGAGCAATCGGATGGCATCATCACTTGACAACAACTGCCCATCACTTAATATTGATTCCCAGTAAGTGTTTGCAGTGAAGATTCATGGAAGGTTTTGAAGCGAGGGCAAAAAAGGCATCACAACAAAAGTCTTTCCAGCACTAACTCCAGTTTGACTGTACCAAAATAAAAGCTGTTGCTAAAACCGCGGTACTCCTGATGGGATGCTCATGTCTGAAAATCATAGAGCCAATAAGTCGACGAGAACAAGGTGTTCGAAAGGTCCAACTGAAGTTCCCTCTTGTGCCAGCACTTCACCACACTACTTGGTTTTGCATGGCATGTTAATGTGATTCTCTGAGTGAAGAACTTACTCTTAACAGGTTTCCAACTGTGTCTACATTTTTTTGTTGAACACGCTTAATTCCGGATATCTTTGGCTGGAAATAAAGCACGTTAACTCAACATAAACAGAGATACAGCCTGAAGCACCCGATTGTAGAGGATGCATGAATGTGACTGAGAATGTAAACAATAATAGCTAACTATAACTAACTTGCACACTGCTGCAAAATTTGAACTTACGCTACAATTTTTAATTCATTTTTAATTTATTGGACATGCACGTTCACATCTTTGAAAGTTTGTAACTTGAAGGTTTGTATGTAGGTGACTATATAAATAAATGTTGTTACCGTATTTCACTTTCACTCGTTCATAAGTGTGCTTCACACCACTCACATTGCCACTGAATGCATAGAATTCAACAGTTCTTTAAATATGAATTTCATAGAGTATTAAGTTTACAATCAAACGGATCAATTCTGAAGAATCTTTTTAATTTAAATAATGCCAATAACATTTAATTATATAATGCACATGTTTGGACAGTAATGTACTTTGACAATTCGTCTGCTCAAAATGATCATGCAGCCTCTTGCTTTCTTAATAGCAAATTGAATTTCCATGTTGAGTTAATAAAGATTTTTACTGTCCATACAACTGAAATATTATTTCTTGTTCAGCAACTGAAAATACTGCTGTTCTCTGTGCTATATGTTTTCTAGTTTCCATCAATTACTCAAAGTCCAAATAATAGGATTCTCTGTTTCCTTTTACTTTTCCAGACTATTCCATAATACACCCTAAATCCCATCAGCTTCACACTTGGTATATGTTACAGTCTCCTTTGTGTCTTTTTGAGTCATGATAGATGTTGATTGCACATACATATAATTGTTTGATGGCCTAAACCTTTCTTGAGCTAACCAAAAAAAAGCTTGTGCTATTAAGCAATTAAGTACCAATTTTAAGATTAGGTTAATTTGAGTGAGACTTATTCAGCTAATCTCAATTTCATAATCATATTTCGTTGAATACCATGTGTCCCTTCAAGGCCAATGAAATATATCCCATTCAATGCCTGTGCAAATCAGAAATGGTAACAGATGCGTCTTCTGAAGTTCACAGTTCGCAGGGAAAGCGGATTGTAGCACCTAGGGGCAACTAATTAATTATGGGCCTCAATGCACTAACATCAAAAACACATAAGCACTTAATTATGTGATCAGCAGTAAACAGGGGAATAGTAATTAAATTAGCAAAATGGATTAAAAAAATCTGATTCATAAATATAAAACAGTTAACAAAGAAATAACAAAAGGAAAGCAAATTAAAAGAAAGAAAAGAAACAATAAATATAAAACAAAACGCATGGGCAAGACCCTGGTTGAAGTAGGCAACACATTCCTTTATATATATATTTTGAAAACATACAGAAATATACTTCCTGGCTGATTTATGAAAAAAAATGTTACAGAAACAGCATTTTGAATTTGGAGAGAGCTGAGACCCATGCTTTAATCTTTTTTGAAGTGTTCATTACCCAGCAACATTTGAGCTTTAACAGTTAATCCTATTAAGATTTAGAAAGAAAACTGGAATTTACAGTCAACACATGTTAAAGACACCAAGTGCAGAAGACTAAATTCAGAGTAACAGTGTTTGAATACTGAATATACAGCTCTGCTATACAATTCAGCTCTGCTAGTCTGCACACATACATTTTATTGTTTGAAAACATATAGTAAGAGATTACATTAACATTTATGACTCAGGCACATGCAGGGCACTACATCTTCAATAGTTTGTATTTACATATAGCATTGAAATCATAAAATATCAGTACTGAATACTGTACCTGAGTCTCCAAGTAATGAAGGCACAAGACATGACTCTAATATATGGTTTACTAATATGTGTTAGATATACTCGATGAAGATGATATCTTTCTGACCTCCATCCATTATCCAACCCGCTGAATCCGAACACAGGGTCACGGGGGTCTGCTGGAGCCAATCCGAGCCAACACAGGGCACAAGGCAGGAACTAATCCTGGGCAGGGTGCCAACCCACCGCAGGAGACACACAAACACACCCACACACCAAGCACACACTAACCTGCATGTGTTTGGACTGTGGGAGGAAACCAGAGCACCCAGAGGAAACCCACACAGACACGGAGAGAACATGCAAACTCAAAGCGAATCGAACCCGGGTCTCCCAACTGCGAGGCAGCAGCGCTACCACTGCGCCACCGTGCCGCCCTCTTTCTGACCTGTACCATTAAAAAACATATGTAAAAAATGTTGCTGCTACTATTTATTTTGTCAGTGTCTTTTAAAATCAAAAAGTATTTGATGGAATATTTTAGCTATATTTGTCCTGCTGTTCACTTCAGAAAATTCAGTTTATTATTTATCGTCTGTTGTCCTTTTTCTAATTTGGTCTTGACTATCAGAAACAGAACACAAGCTTGAATGAAAATAGCTTTTTTGCTAAAAAAGAAGCAAAAATCTTTATTGTATATGTATGGGAATTTCAGACAAATGAAGGGTGCTAATTAATTGCAGCATATAGAGGCCTGAGGGCTATCAGCAGGAGTTTTGTTTAAAGTGTAGCCCTTTATATAAATTTATGGAAGCAGTAGCTGGTATAAAATTCCCAAAGCACAAACTAGGTTTACAGTATATTATGTAGCATGATTCATTGTGAATACACATCCACATATTCATCTGCTCATTTCTCTAAGTAATTCCACATTCACTGAAACCACTTATTCCAGTTTAGGGTTAGCCAGACATCATCCTGGCCGCTCTGAACACAAGGAACCAATCCTGGAAGGTTCACTAGTTCATGACAGGCTATACACTCACACTCACAGTCAATCATACCAGCTCAGGAAGAGCCACCAATCAGTCTAACCAGTATGTCTTGGGTAAAGAAAAAGATAACAAGAGTGCAGACAGAATACCTGTTTGACACACGGGGTGAAAATACACGCTTTTCAAAGGTAATGACCAGGCTGTGAACTGAACATTCTTAAGCTGCAAAACAGCAATGCTATCCACTGTACCACCATGTCACCAATAAACAACTGTACTCTACTCTAGAATTTGTAGATTAGAAACATTATCCTAGCAACTCATTTTCTGAGCCCGCATTTTCAATTGCAGTACTGTTGGGTACCAGAGCATATCCTGAATAGAGTATTTTTCATCAGTTTAGCAAACTCAAATTGTGGGTCCTATTGTGAACATTTGTCTTATGTAACATTTTCTGAAGATAAAAAAATTACGGAATTAAGCCTGTTACAACCAGTTAAGCCTGAATAAACAGGTGAATTTTCAACATCCAAGAATTTTTTTTAAACTTGAAATAATTTAACAAATAATGCAAATCTCAAGTCTTTGCAAGCTGTGTGAAGTCATAAGGAACTGAACCACTAAAGGAAAAATAAGGAACAGTTTTTCCTTTGCAGAAGTGTCTATATAACCACAGATTTGCAGTAGTGTCTATATAACCAGAGATTTAAAGGCTCAGTTATTTTTATTCTTCCATTACAACACATTCCCTGTACTAATTTTTTGTTCAAATAAGGTTAAGGTTGCAGATGATACCAAGATAGGTTGATTTGCAGATAATCTGGAATCGGTTGAATCATTACAGAGGGACTTGGACAGCATACAGGCTTGGGCAGATTTCTAACAGATGAAATGTAATGTAAGTAAATGTAAAGTATTTCACATAGAAAGTAAAACTATTAGGTTTGAGTACACAATGGGAGTTGATAAAATCTAAAGTACACCTTATGAGAAGGATTTAGGGTTATAGTGTACTCTTCACTATCAAATTCCAGATAGTGTTCAGAAGCCATTAAGAAGGCTAACAGAATGTTAGGTTATGTGAGCACAATGTACTACTCCAAAATGGTAATGCTCAAGATTTATAACACACCGGTGTGGCCCCAACTGGAGAGCTGTGTACAGTTTTGGTCTACAGGCTACAAAAAAGACATAGCAGTGCTAGACAAAGTCCAGAAAGAGTGACTAGGCTGATTTCAGGGCTGCAAGGGATAAGTTATGAGGAAAGAGTAAAAGAGCTGAGCCTTTTCAGTTTAAGCAAAAGGAGATTAAGATAAGACATGATTGAAGTGTTCTAAATTATGAAGGGAATTAGTCCAGTGGATCAAGACTGTGACTTTAAAATGAGCTTAACAAGAACACTGGAATGTAGTTGGACACTTGTTAAGGACAAATGTCACACAAACATTAGGACCTTTTTCTTTACAAAGAGAACTACAGACACATGGAATAAGTTAGCAAGTAGTGTTGTAGATGGTAGAAGTTTAGGGACCTTCAAAACTCAACTTTATGTTATTTTGCAAGAATTAGGTGGATAGGACTGGCCAGTTTTGTTGGGCTGAATGACCTTTTCTCACTTAGATTATTTTGATGTTCTGATGTTCTAAAGTTGAGCTTTAATAAACATCACTGAATAAACAGTGTGGCCAGGTACAGGAATGACAAGTCTTACAAACAGCAAAGAAAGTTTAGGACATCAACCCCACTAGGTCATCCCTATTATTGTCTGTGGATAAATGGAAAGCAAAGCAAAAGAAATATCATTCAATGGCGTGCTTCCTGTATGTGGGAAATAATAAACAAGGATTCTGAAATCTGGTGGAGCTCCGTCTGGAGGTTGCTCAGGCCAGTAAATGATGCCTCCTTCTTGGGCACCCGGGACTTTATGGCAGCTTGACAGGAAGAGGCAGTGTTAATCATCGTCTCTGGGCAGCTTATTGGTGCAGTGGGGAAAGAATAAGAAAACAGGGCTAGCAGCAGCACCCTCTCTGTTCTCTGCGGGTTACTAAATACTTCAACTGATCCTCTGAGAAGGTCCTCCTACGTACATGTGTAACAACAGTTATAATTCCCTTCAGTCATTTGCGAAGTCTAAATATTAGTTTAATGTTTATGTGTAATTTGTTACTGCCCAATGCTGTATTATTTTTATTTGGACCAAGTTTATGTTTGATGGCTGTGCTCTTTGTGATGTGTTTTTAATGTTATGTTGTGCTGTGGTCTCTCTATAAAAACCTGCTGACAAACCAAATTTCCCTCTTGGGAGAAGAAAATTGAATTGAATTGATTTTCATGAACATCTACATAGTTAATTGGAGGCATATACTGGGAGTACACTAAACTACCATAAAAAAAACTTTCATTTATTTCTAACATCCAATATCTTCCTTTTTTTTCTATAGTCAAAGGACTCTAACCTTTTTCATTTTCATACTCGCATGATTTTTTTAAATCAAATATAAAGATTGATCAGTTTTATTTTAGTTTGCTCTCCAAATACTCCAGTCTCAGTTTTAACAGAAAATAATAAAGTTTGGAGGATGAATTTACATTTTGAAAGGCAAGTTAAATTAATCTAAACAGTCCCATGGGCTCCCTAGATGTTTCTTCTATTAAAAGAAGTTTTAAATAATTCAGTTAATCAAAGCTTTTAGATCACCTTGCCTAGTAAGCAGAAAGCCAGCAGAGATAGACTTTACTCTTCCTGTCAAAACTAAAATCATATGTGGCACATTAGGAATTTGACTAATTTTTTTTTAATGTTTTTCCTTTCTGCCCTGGGGTCTTTACAGCAGTGCTTCTGCACAGATAAAAGTCATTTTTGACTGTCCAATTAGATAACAGCACTCCATATAAATGATATGTTAGGCAAGGGCTGAAAGAAGAATGGGTATCAAGAAGTTAAATAAATGGGTTGCAAAATGAGCAGCCATGTTGATTTAAAAAAATATTAGGCTATTGAAATTTTTGACTTTACAATGATCATTTTTCTTTTTATCAGCTGGGAAAAGCTACAACTAATTTCATCAAACTTCAGGCAGTCCAGCTAGCAACAAATACATCCCTATGTGCTACATCAGATGAAAGAAGAACACATTTGTAAACATTCTTGTAGCCATGTAAGGCTAATGAAGCACCTAATTAAGTAGTAAGGTTAATTAACTGTGGATTTACCACTTATTGATAGTCTGTAAAACTGGTATGAAATGCTAGCCATCCAGTGAGATGAGTTTTTCGCCCACTGACCTCATTACTTTCTTCAGTTGTGTGTCAAGCACCTGATGTAAACATGGAGACCATAGAGGAGTAACAGTAAAATGGTTTCCAAGCTGAATCCCTTATACAGTAAGATACAGGAAACGAGCAGTGGGTAAGTAGCAATTATCAACTAATAGTTAAAAAATGATTCCAACTGTTATGAGCTAGGATGCTACACATAGTGTTGACCACAGAGTGTGCAACCAGAGGGATTAGCACCTGGGCACAGGCCTGGGCCACTTTTAACCTTATATTAGTGATGAGCAAGCAGTTCAAGTGAATTTTAATTTATTTTGCTACACAAAAAGAATCGCAAAACTACACCATTAGGTAATTATATGTATGCCATTAACCCAACGTGTTTTTTTTGCTCATCTGTTTTCATTGCATCTGCAACATAGCAGCAAGTGCTGCAGAGGTGACTACATTTCACATCAGGCAACAGGAGTGTGCTGTGGCTCTTGGGAAGCAGCCTGATTACTGTGCTATGTACAATGGTTTGAATGGGAAGACCACAGTTGGTTTTTTTCGCCTCACTGGATTACATATTTTGTCTAAGTATGCCTTTTTGTTTCAATGTGAGTAAAAACAACAATGAAAAAGAGTAAATAGCATCACCATTTTTTCTATAATGCATGGCAAATCTCCTTTGCAGTCACCAATTATGGGCCTTTTAATGACACAAATCTGCTTTTCACGAGCATCTACATAGTTAACTAGAGGCATATACTATGTTCAGGATATACACTGAAGTACTGTAAATACTTTTATAATTAACAGATACTTCTAATATCCAATTTTGTCCTTTTCTGGATAGTCAAAGGATTTTATTCTTTATTTTTTTCACTTTCTATTTCATTGTTGCCACACACTTGTTTGCATGTTAACTAATGAACATCATTGGGGCTCCACTAGACCTACCCGGTTGTTCTTACTTGGTAACTGAAATCTGTATTTGTGTTTTGATTCCTTGGGGTTGGTGGGGATGACTTTTGTAAACAGAACCTATTTAACCTTTTTGTTGTGACATTGTCCATGAATTGAAATGTTACAGTTTCAATCAGCTGAGTAGCTTTTCAACAGTCTTCTCTCTTGTCTGAAGGACTGGTGAACTTATTGCCATCTAGTAGCTCTAATTTCCAGTGTTTCTGTATTTGTCCTATTCCCTCCTCTGGTAGTCTGACCCTTTTTGTTTCTTACTGATATGTCTGGCTAAGTCTCAGCTGTTTTCCCTGCACCATTTTTCCTTCCACATGTCTTCTGGTTTATCCTCTCAAAACAACTGCTATTTCTTTGTTCTGTTACTGACAAGTCCCCGATCGTGATTCTTATTTCCTGCCTGATAAATATGCTGTGAATTTCATGAAATCCTGATTTGTACTGCTCTCTGACAGAAAGTTCTGGCTGTTATAAAAACAATTTTTTAAATTTCATAATGGATGATCTATACTTTATTCTAAAAATGTCTGTCTAGTGCAGTGGTACTTAATCACTATTTGATTTGATTTAATTTGTTTGTTGATTTGATATACTTTGTTAACCCCCAAGGGGAAATTGTCTTTTTGCATCTTACTTTGGGGATCAGAGCGCACGGTCAGCCATTGTACAGAGTCCCTGGACAAATTTTCAGGTAAGGGCTTTGCTCAAGGGCCCAACAGAGTAGGATCCCTTCTGACAGTAATGGGATTGGAACTGATAACATTCCAGAAAAAAGATTTGGAAAAAAGAAAAAAATTTATTAGCTACTTACAGGTAAAAAAAAACAGTGTTTCTAGCCTTGACACCCCAAAGTTATTTTCACGTTGCAGTACATGGAATTACTTTGTAGTACCAAAGTGTATAGCATGGAATTCAGAAATATCTCATGGAGCAATATTCATCACCGCAAAATGGGCTGCAAAAAAACCAAAACTATACACACACGCACCTCTTTCTACTGGGCATAGACAGAAACCAAAAATCACACTGAAGAAGCCCATCACCTAGCAACTGGGCAGCCACTGCATGATGAATCTAGCATCTAAGGGCAGAAATGAAATTGCATCACTTTAAGACCAAATAAACCTCTTCTGAAAACTAAGAAATTAGATTTTTATAAGTTTACTAAATAACTGTAAACTAGTATTTTTAACAAATGGTCTTTCCTGAGTCCTTTACAGCTAGAGGTATAAGAACTGATTAAATTATTTCAATATCCATTTATAGTTGTTTATTAAAACACTATATTTATTTAAGGTTGGATGTCCCTTCCTCAAACAAGAAAGTGGAAGTAACTTCAGAACCTTAAAATAATTATGACAAAAAATAAGCTATTTAGCCCATAAAGCCTGTTTATCCTATTCACCTAGATTCTCCAAAATAACATATCAAGTTGAGATTTGAAAGTCCCTGAATTTGACCAGTAGTCTTACATTTTGATAAAGCATAACTATACAAATAAATTTCATTCACATCCCAAAGACATGCATGCTGGGTTAATTAGTGACTGTTTTGGTCAACCGAGGGAAGGATGAGTCATAAGTCAAGATAACTGTTGGGGTGCCAATCTCGCTGTCCCCATTTACTTCTAAACAGTTCAACAAAAACAGCGCTAGGTGGTGCAATAACAAACAGAAAGAGTCACCCACTAGTGCTCTGCAAAACAAAATAGCTGCCTCTCAAGGCTTTTCCTACTACTTTGGTGGAGGGCTGAAACAGCTCCATCTCTTCAAGCTTACAATAAATAAGTGATAAATCCTTCTGAGTGGATGGGCTTTTAAGGTGGTAGGCCAGAAGAGGCGGAGTCAACTGCCCTCACTGGGCAGTTTCTCAGTACAGTGGAGGGAAAGGAAGATGACATGCTTCGTGGCAGTGCCGGCTCTTGGCCTGTGGTGGAATTACATACCTGGGAGGAACCCAGAAGGTAACAGACTGACATGCATGTGTGACACTGTTTAAGGTTTAAGTCTATGGCTCCTCACCAACCTGAAATGGAAAAGCCACATCATTAGTACAGAAAAAACAATCCATTGTTGGTAGACTCTGAGTGGCCATTGTATATACTGTTTTGCTGTTCATCTTTGACTATATATTGTACTTTGGTTACTCTCTTTGTTATACTTCTCTATATGTATTTCTAATAATAATGTCTTTATTTTTATCACGTTACCTGCTTAGCTTTATTCCTGGAAGCTTTATTCTTGATTCAGGCTTGTCATAGGAACAACCTTTGGCTTTTGCACTATGTCATAAGAAATGTGTGATTGGCCTTTTATATGTAACTAGCTGTCCCCTGCAGCTCCACCCACATAGTAGTAAAACAAGACAAACTTTAAAAATCAATAAAAAATTTTTTTAAAAATGTAATAATTTCTTTTGAGAACAATTTATATTGCTAGCTTTTGTATCCGAGGGCCTCTTCATATACAATATTTTTGCTTTTGCTGTCAGGGGCTAGAATGTAGATGTTATCTCTTTGCCAAAAATGTAAAAAGTTGGCAAGGTTTCTCTGGCCAAGCAGAAGGTAGGTATGTTCCAATGTCAAACGTTGTCACTGTATTTGATCATGTTCAGCTCTGATGGTAGAGCGTACCCTGCGTGGGGAGAAGAGCACATAGCCGTGATATCTCTGCCAATGAGTAGGTACCATGTAAAACACATGTGGCTGTGATCTCTCTCTCAAAAATGTCAAACGTTACTCTTTAACAGTCTCTAGATGATAATGTCTGCTGAACAAACTGGTATCACTAGCTAAGCCGACGCAAGGTGCACTCCAACATGTGGCGAGAGGTAGAGCAACTCGAACGGAAGCTGGCACATGAGTGAGGATGGCCCCCCGTCTTCCTGCTCCTCAGATCCTGCCTCCCCCTTTCCTCAGACTGCAGCTTCTCTCTTGGATTTACATGAATAAATTGGTGCCGCAACCAAACTATAATACTTACTGCGATGATAGAAGTTGCAAAATCAACCAGAATGTTCAAGCAAATTATAGAAAAAAACCCAATCTAAATCTGTTAAGTAGTTCTCTTGTGAAAAGCGGACAGACATACAGACAGACAGACAGATGGTGGATTTTATACATATAGAGATGTTGTGTTAACAATGTAGATGAAGCAATGTTTTACCTGTTATAAGTTGGTAAGATGGAAACTATCTTTACTGTACATTATTTTTTCTCTGCTTCCATAATATTTCACTCTGGGTGAATGTAACAGTTATAACAGTCATTTTTGGATTGGGATCCAGTATTACTTTAGTTTAGGTACTGCAAAAATGCATCTATAGTATTACTCAAGCAATGAGACTTTAACAAAGAGTTCTTATAGTCTTAATTACAGCATACGTAAATATGTCTCACTTAAACCACCTCTGTCCATTCCAAAGTGAAGTTATTTTAGTAGGCCACATTGCACAAATGAATAACCAGTTTTGCATTCAAGATGTTGTTCACTTCTGTATTGTTAATTTTTAATGAAGCTGAAGAATTTTGCTAAACAAAATTAAATGCTGTTCTCCATATTTCAGAGCATATGTGTCTTTACAACAAAACATTACAAACCCAACAACAAATGTTTTGTTGTAAAGACACATGACATAATTGAACGTAGGTGTTATTTATTAATTTATGTCATCTTTCATTTATAATACATTGTGACAGATAGGGGGCGCTATTGCTCCCTTGAACCCCTGTCCAAGACTCCAGACACCAAATAAAAGTCCAATAGTTGACTTTATTACTCATAAACGAACCAATAATCAATCATAAATACAATCCTCCACTCCCAGATGCGTTGCCCTCCTACCACCCAGCTCAGCTTGCCGTCTGGGAGCTCCCACAGTCCTTTTATACACCCTGACCCGGAAGTGTTCCCAATCCCCAATCCATGTGAATCTTTATCACTTCCGGGTTAGGTACAGGTCCTTTTCTTCACCCCGGAAGCACGTCACGTCTGTTGTCACTCTTCCTATGATGCATTTCTGGGTTATAGGGCACAAATGATTCTTCGGTCCTCCCTGCAGCTCCCTCTTGCGGCCCCTGTGGTATCCAGCAGGGTCATGTATAAAAACTACATAGTCCATGATTCCCTGCTGGTCTTCGGGGCACCTCCATACTGCAGGGAGGGCTCCATCTGGCGACCTGGGGGTATTGGCCGGGATGACAAGCCGGCCATATACCACAGTACTCCTCCCCCAGCGAAAAACTATGGTTTTGAGCGTCCTTTCCCTCAAGGGACATCTTCCCCCAAGGAGATGCAAAGGTTGGGCCCCGATGATGCAGCTGACACTTCCGTGTGAACCTAGGAGGAACAATATAAGAATGATTGCTTTGATCCCTTGCCCTCCTAGGACAACCTTTCCATTCATGGCCCGGCCTGCGGCATTTAAAGCACAGCCGCGGTCCCCTTAGTAGTCTCGCTCTGCGGGACTTGAAGCACCTAGGTACTTCTGGCTCCACCCTTTACTCCGCTGGGGATGATTCATTGGCCGCCCTCGTGCTTTTTACGCCCTTTTCTAACTTGTCAGGAGACCCCTGTTGTATTTTAAAGATCTCCTGTTTCATCTGGGGCTTGTCCACAGTCTGGGTCTCTCTATTAAATAAAAAGAGCCCTTTTACTGTCTGAACCCCTTTTGATTTATAAATTACCGGTGGCGGCGTCTTTAGGGCCGCTTCGCTGCTGAAGTCAGTACTCTTCAGCAGCCCCGGATTGATTGGCTCTTCCCCCGGCCACTCGGTTAACGATCCGGCCTCTCTTGTAGGGCACGCTGTGTATTGGCACCCGCTATTCATTAAAAGCGGGCCCGGATTACACTGCGCTCCTGTTTCTTTATATACGGTACGGGTCTTGCTTACCTGTACCGCAACACCATGTATTATGGGAGGCTCCCTACCAAATCGCCTCAGGTACTCCTCGACCTTCTTTAACGGCGCTTTGGCTGCTGCTCCCAACTTCCTGACGATCCTCTCAATGTTCGCCAGGACCTGCAAGAAACTACTTACGGTCTCGATTAACTTCTCAAGTTCCCGCAAATCCAAAGAGTTAATTAATTCGACCAGCGGTAGGCTTATTTCCTTCTTCTGCCTACTTACCGTTCGGGTGCCAATGAGCATGTCCACTGTTGGAACGTGCTCTGACGGGTCTCGTGGAGGCTGCTGGGACTTGTAGTTTATTTTGGTCGAGGGCCGGGTCGCCTCCTTCGGCGGACTGCGGTCTGTCTTAATTAATTTTCCGACATCCCGATCAGCCATTTCCTGGCCCTCCTTACCTTCTTTCGGGTTGAGCGGTGCTTTGCTCGCCTCCCCCTTCCCCTTTGGAAAGTCCAAGTCCGTATCTTCGGGTTTGAAGGTGCAAACAGCGGAACACGGACCTCCTCCTTCCCAGAAAGCACCAGGGTTGCTGACGTGTCCCTCTCCGGCCGCCAACATGCGGAAGTCTTCTCCCACATGCTCTGGCTCGAACAGGAGTGTGCCATCATCTTCGGGACAGTCTCCTTTCTCCCGCGGAGCCTCCAGGTGATCATCTCCGAGGAACATGCACGGGACAAAGTGTGTTATTTTAAATGGATTATCAATTAAATTCCCGGCACGCAACTCAGAGCGATCGTTGGTCCCTGGAGGTTTCTCTGGTCTTGTAAGGCCGCTCCGTGACTCCTCCCAAGCGTCGGCCATTGCAAGCATGGCTCTCCCGCTGGCGATGTCGCTCTGCTTGCCCTTCTTTCTTCCCATTCCGGACTTGGTGAAGGTAGGTTCCGGCATTGTTGTGGTGAGTCTGTATGCCGTCTTCTCAGGGTTCTCTGCCCACAGAAAATTTATGTACAGGTCCTCCGCAATAGACGCTGGAGTATCCTGCCAGCTACGCCACTGTGACAGATAGGGGGCGCTATCGCTCCCTTGAACCCCTGTCCAAGACTCCAGACACCAAATAAAAGTCCAATAGTTGACTTTATTAATCTTCCACAGTGCACAAAGCACCCTCTCCTCCACTATACTCACAAACGAACCAATAATCAATCACAAATACAATCCTCCACTCCCAGACACGTTGCCCTCCTACCACCCAGGTCAGCTTGCCGTCTGGGAGCTCCCACAGTCACCTCTGTTGTCACTCTTCCTATGATGCACTTCTGGGTATAGGGCACAAATGATTCTTCGGTCCTCCCTGCAGCTCCCTCTTGCAGGCCCCTGTGGTATCCAGCAGGGTCATGTATAAAAACTACATAGTCCATGATTCCCTGCTGGTCTTCAGGGCACCTCCATACTGCAGGGAGGGCTCCATCTGGCAGCCTGGGGGTATTGGGCGGGATGACAAGCCGACCATATACCACAACATATATATATTTATATATATTTAATATGTTGTTAGTGCATTGATTGCACTATTCCTTGTTTCTTTCTTTTATTCTATTCCAAGTTGTTAATCTGTTTAATGTGGTTTTTGCTTTTCACCTTATGTATAATACTTTTGTCTTATATAAAAAATGTTCCTCCTTTATAATAAATAATATGCATATAGTGAAATTATATACTTTGATAAATTTGTTCTTCTCTACTGTGATTGTTACTATATAATTTTTTCAATTGTTCAATTTATATAATTGACTTTATGTTTGTGCTTATTCTATTTTGTGGTTGTACAAGAAGGGTCAGCACAAACTGCATGTACTAAGGAGACTTGTGTCTTTTGATGTGTGCTGCAAGCTCCTGGCAATTTTTATACCAGTTTGTTTAGCCAGTGTACCGTTTTATACTATGGTCTCTTGGCAAAGAAACTCAAATTCAAACAACACAAAATTCCTGAAAAAATGTATCAAGAAAGCCTGCGCAGTGACAGGGCTAAACTAATCTGATCTAAGCAGGGAGGTGATGAAAACCCAGAGCGTTATAAGGAGAGGATCGGAGAACCTACCAGCAGGACAGCCATCTCAGCAGCACTGCATCAGTCAGACAGAAGCCGCTTTTGAGTACAAGGCATATAATAGCCTACTTAGAGTAAGTGAAGGGAAATAGCAAAAGTGTTTTTTAAAAAATCAGGATATTGATGCCTCAAACACAGCTTAAGAAGAAAATGAGACTTGTGATCATGAATACTCTGAAATGCCTTCTGGCTGGTACTCTTCATAACGTTCTGGGAGTTGCATTTGGCAATATTTTTATAAATTATGTTGTAAAATTGATAGATAGATAGAACTTTATGATTTTATGAAATTTTTGGATTTCCAAATTTCATTAATACTATTAAATTCTAAATAAAATAGTTTTTTCAGCTATATTTGTAGAACATATCTTTCCCCAAATGTGCAAATTATCTGTGACAGAGAGTTTATTATAAGGAGCACTGTGCCCAAGTGGGCAGGAGCGAAACAAGATACAGCAATATGGACAAACTGTAGTGCTAATCCCACCTCGGTCTCTGTTTGTTAACACCTGTGAAACACACATCATCTTTTGCAGGAGACAGATACAATATGGACAGTGCATGCACCAGACAAGACACTGAGAGATGTATTGGTTCATTAACAAGTCACTTCAGAGCATTGCATCAGTCAGATATGCCCTACAATATTCTCCCAAAAATGTGTGATGACATTGCTATAATCTTTTTTTGTTAATCCATCTGCTACTACCAGCTGCAATTATTTTTACCCACTATCACCTTCTCTTTGACATGGCTTCAGTATCTTTAGTAAGTTATTCCTGGACTTTTTCCACTTCTGTCACTGGTATGGATATTGCGCATTCCCCAAACAGTTGCCTTTGTAACATTTCCCTTCTCCTACACTGTAATGAATTTATAAGCTTTTTAAAAAATGTTTTCAAAGTGTCACATTTGTGTTCAGAGATTGTGCTTTAGTTTCTCATACTTGACATGCATAATTCACGTATTGCAATATTTTCTATATTTGTATCCTGAATGCCCTCATTACTGCATTATGTAACTTGTATTGCTTCACATCTTGTCACTATTCTAAAATGGCTACTTTTCTCAAAACTATTGGCAGCCATGCCTCTTAAAGGTATGTTTTTTTCAGATGTGGTTTCGTTTCATTGGTGTGAGGTTATAACTTTTTGCTGGTCCCCTTGCAAGCTTTTGATGAACAGTTAAAACTGCTTGGTGAGAAACTAATGAACTGAGCGTGAGTGAAAATCTCATTTTTGTTATCATGAAACCATCCCCATGTCTGGGATTATGAGACACTAACTCTTAAATCATTTTTGCAGTCATTCCAAGGGCACTTCACCACAGCCTGAAGATTGGAATATGGCTGGATGTGTGGGCTGGGGTTAGATGTTGGTGCAATGCAGTCG
Organism: Polypterus bichir lapradei; assembly: GCA_026402145.1. Lineage (NCBI taxonomy): Eukaryota > Metazoa > Chordata > Cladistia > Polypteriformes > Polypteridae > Polypterus > Polypterus bichir. The sequence continues at coordinate 30,323,613 of JANRMT010062817.1, forward strand.
CAGTAGAGCTGGATCCTCAGGCTGCGGTTCACTTGACTTGTCACATGCGTTGTTCACATCCTCTTGCATAATCCTACAGGAAATGGCTCCACAAGCCCAAGAAAGATCAAAGGATAATTTGAATGTGATACTTGAAGTGATAAAGCACAGCTAAAAAGTTGTATTAAACTGCATTTAATGAAAGGCAATGTCTTATTATGGTCTGTTTTGATATCTAATGTTGCTATTAATTCTGTCAACTTTCATGTATTTTTTGTTATTTTAATGAAAAATGTTTTCCATGTAAATTATTTATAATTAGTTTTTATTTTTTTTGTGTTAAAATACTTCAGTTTAATACGGTGTCTTCAGGAATGAGCCTGGGAATTAGTGACTTATTTGTAGTCACAAAAAACTTTCAAAAATGACCAGAAACAATGTCCCTCTTCTTAAAAAAATGGAAAACCTTAAAATGAATGTAAAACAGTAGATTATGGGTTTCAGCACTGCATATATCTTTTGTTACATTTTATAGTACTTGTGTTTATCCATCAATTGTTGTTGTTGCATTCCTTAACATGAGTGTGGTTAAGTTAACTGACTTTGTGTTGTAAATGTGTTGATAAGCACAATTAGCCTTCCATTCCAACCCCCGCCACCGCTGCAGGAAGGACAAAAAGCTCTCTTAGCAGAAGCCTTGTTAATCTGGGAGTGAGGTACCTGGAGCTGTAGAGGGTAAATAATATATAGTTTTTTGGAACACATGCATTTCATGTGTGTTCGGTGTCTACAAAGATCTATGTAAGTGTAGGATGACGGGAAATGCAAGAAATGCTGAACACATACCTAAAAGAGAAACTTTTTTCATGTTTTAGTACTAACGACAAAATTTTGACATGAAATGTATAATGTGTGAAGACTGAAGTCCAAATATCAAATAAGCACTTTCAAAAAAGGTACAAATATAACAGAAGAAATGCGCTTTTATTCAAGACTAACTGAAGAAAAAGAAATCAGGTTAGTGTACTTCGTTTTCAAGACTTCTTTGGTAGTACAGCGGTAAGAACTGCTGACTCATAATCAAGAGGCAAGGTTTGAGCCTTGCCGTGTACCAAAATAAACGTTTTGAGTAGTGAGCTGCTCTTATTGTTACTATTATACAATAAAAACATACATTTTATTTGAGGCTGTAACAGCTGGTGTAAATGTATGGTACTTGTAAAGGTTAGTGTTTTTTCTTTTTTTTTTAATTCAGTTTTATTCTCTCAGTTGCATTCACGCTCCCCCTGATCTGACACTGCCATTTTCAGATAAAGACATGCTATAACAGAGGTGAACTCAGATGAGGATGAGAGTTCTACATTGGAGAAAGAGAACAGAAACTCTCCCCGCAAGAAAAGTCCACTCACATATAAGAACAACGCAGCTACACCAGGCGTAAAGGCGAAAGATGGCACCATTTGGATGCAGGAAGAGGTCTGGCACCATCCTGCCAGTCAGTCTGCCCCACACCTATCCTTCAAAGAAAAAGCACAGCTTACAGAGCTCACCAGGCTATCGTGCAAAGTCCAGTTTGTGATTATGTTCTGTGAGTCTTTATATAAAAACATTTATATGTTACTTATATAAAAGCCGGATCGAATGTTATTTACCTTGATTTATTTACGTATCATCTTACAGAGTAAAGTCACAAGTAAACTGCAGAGCTTCCTCTGTTTGATTGATAAGGGCATGCTCACAAAGTACACGTGTACTGATGCAGGTGGAAGCTCCTGTCGCACTCTACACAACTGTGTTTGATCTTATTCAGGAAAAGATCCCAGTTGCCCCATGGGAGAAAGACTCTCCAGGACTAAGGTCATAAAGCTTATGAAACCGTTTCTGGACAAAGGCAGAATTGTAACAACAGTTGTGTGGAGCTGTACTACCAAAGCAGTCGTAACAACGAAGTACACTAATCCGATTTTTTTTTCTTCGGTTATAGTCTTGAATAAAAGCGCACTTGTTTTGTTATACTTGTGAAAGTGCTTATTTGATATTTGGACTTCAGCCTTCACACATTATACACTTCATGTCAAAATTTTGTCGTTAGTACTAAAATATGAAAAAAGTTTGTCTTTTAGGTATGTGTTCAACGTTTCTGTCATGCAACACTTAACACAGATCTTTGTAGACACGGAACACACATAAAATGCATATGCTCTAAATAACGATATATTATTTACTCAATACAGCTCCCGGTACCTCACTCCCAGATAAACAAGGCTTGAACTGGGAGAGCTTTTTGCCGTTTCTGTGATAGTGGGGGGAACGGGATAGTAGGTTGCTTTCTGCTTGTGCTTATCGACACATTTACAACACAAAAGACGCTGACGGAGAGGTGCAAACAGATTTAAGTTGGCCAGATTTTTTGTAGGCTTTGGTAATTGCAGTGTTAAATCTAACAGCTGGAATTACAGTACAGGAATCAGCGAATATTTGCAAGGCCTATCCACAAGGAATATTTTGGTAGAAGCCTTACTGAAACTCTCATTGACTGCTTATTTTGCCAGCAGCAATGCTGATATTGCACAATAAACTCTTTTACTTTAACCTTAGTACTTTTTACATTCAATTTCTATCCAGAAGGCAGTTGTTTAAGCAAGTTAACCAACCACTTACACTATACACTGAAATTTACATGAACAGATTTCAGATTGTAAACACATTCCTTGTTTTCTATGACTCCTCAATCGAACACAAGGAAAGCTGCTGTCTGATTTATTACCCATTTGAGTATGTTTTTAAACTTTTTTATTTATGTTTCTTTGTGGAACCCAAAATGAAGTGCTTGTGCATGGTTGCTGGGTTTCTTCTGCATATGGGGGGACATTAGAAGTAACACTATTGCATCTTAGTATTAACCAATGCTAGCTGAAATGATTTACACACGTTTAGTTTGGTTTTTGATTTTTGCTTTTTAATTTGGGTTTAGAACAGTTGATTCTTGATTTGCACCCAATTCTGTTAGGATGGATTCTTGCTCCCTAGTACCCAGACATGGATTACCTGGGTTCTGGAAATGAATGGAGACATTTTGCGTTTTTTTCCCTCAAAATGTTGGCTTGCCTTTGATTTATTGTTGTTGTTGCTGTTCATGTCCATGTTTTGTGCACACCTCAGAGCAGAGCAATATTTAATTAGTGCTTTTTTAGACTATGTGGTTTTTAATGACTGTTTATATAAAGCACTTCATAGTTCATAAATATTAAATTTGAATTTAAATCCCACTTTTTTTTACTTTTATAAATACAGAATTAGCTCATTTAGGTTTATCATCACTATTAAATTAAATTAAGCTAGTAACTTAAATAAATATGAAGCATGATCTTACACCACAATTCTACATTCACCATTTATAATTTGTTTTTACAATTTGATTGAGATGAAAAATGTTTTATAAAGGGGTATGGTTATAAGTGCCCTGTAAGTTACTTGGAAAAAGTCCATAGTTTTTTTTTAATTTCCCTACTGTAAAACTATACAGGAAAACTGAAAATGTTCAAATACATAAGTACAGTATGATTTCAACCACATTTGACAAATTTACTTTCTTACTAATACACACTGGCACTAACTCAGGAAGCTGTACTTATAAAAGATGATTTAATTAGCATAACTGCCTCTTGAAGTTGTCACCTTGCTTTAAGAGAGTGTCACCTACACATTTCTATGGCCAGGATATTTCACATGAAATTTCTCACCTGAGGAAAATGGAAACTAAATTATTAATAAGAAATGGATTTGTTTAAATACATCAGTACTTGCAAATAAAATACATCATAATACAACTTAGACCAGGGGTTCTTAAAATCGGTCCTGGGTGGCCAACTGTGGTATCACGTTTTTGTTTCAACCAGATTCATAATCCGTGACAACCACTGATAGCACTGATCCCATTTAATTAGCTAGTATTTTTTTTTGTCTCTTCTCTTATTCTACATTCAGAAAAGCACCACAGTATGATTTTTACATTTACATAATGACATAAGACATTTAGAAATATTTAAATTTTTCCTATAGATTTAAATGTTTAACTGTCTTTTGTTGATTTCATTATATTTTGTCCTTTCTCTGTGCAGTTTGATCCCTTCATTGTATCTTAATAATGACAATTAAAAATGAGTAGAGCAGACACCCAGGCAAACAACGCTAAATCATAAAAGGCTGCAACTATTTTAGCGTCAGACCCACTAATTAGTAAATAATGGATTAATTAAACAATTGGAATACCTGGAAAAGTGGAATGAAAATCAAGATGAAAATATTGCTAAAAAGACAAAAAAATACATTATTCGAATATAACTGCATAGGACATTTTAATATATTTTTTTATACAAGCTTAGTTTCCTAATTTCTATATTGTTCCAAAAAACACAGAATCTGAGAAATAACAGTTCACTTAATCAGCCCAGGAGTCCAATTAAAAAACAGAAGCTGGTTGGAACAAAAACCTGCAGCCACAGGGGGTCCCCCGGACTGACTTTGAGAACCCTGGCTTAGACTTTACTGCTTATGTAATGCTAAGTGCTTTTTCACCCTTAAAAGTAAGATTTCTGCCAGTGAATTATACAATCACAAAGCAATAGTGGATAAACTGTTCTTGTATATCATAGCTGTAGCTTGGGGGATGTTAAATGACTTGGATGTTAAATTGTGAGGCAGTGGTGAGAAAAGCCACTTTGTGATTTACTGTATATTTTTATTATTTAATTGCTAGGCCAAATATTCCCTATATTTGTTTATTGAAAATCATTTACCTGCCCAGTAAAACTATAAGGCACGTGAACAAGTCCATCAATCAAACCATTTTCAATTTAATCCACAAAGACAAAATTATTGCCTTTACCATTTGCAAATTAGAAAAACAAACATATGAATTACTCATATACACAGACAAATCCTACTGATACTTTTCTTTGCATGTAGATTTATCATGCTGATGTTACAGCTGACTGCAGGTAGACTTTAGGGTTCAGTTGAAGTGTGCTGTCAGCTCGGGATGATCCTGTGCTGATCTGTTCTTTGTACATATTTATGATAACAAGAATAACTTTCAGGTTTAGTGCTGTTGCAGTATGCCCCAGAACTGTGAACTAGCAGCAGACCAAGACTATGTGCTGTTGCTGTGGGCTTCTTGGAGTCAGAAAGGGGGAACAAAGTTGTGTACTAACTTAGATCACCTAGTGAGCGGTTTAACAGAATTAATAAAGTGGGTAATGTTATAAAATGAATTGTGCACATACCAGACAGACTTTTACGGAAATAAAAGTCACTAATATACCATTAACAAAACTGAATCCATTTTATATTTATATTGTCAGCTTGATACTGAATCAAATATACTTACCTTAATGCACATGAAAAAGACAAATGGTACATGGGGATATCTATTAGATTAGATTAGATAAGCTTTATTAATTCCATGGGGAAATTCAAATGCATACAGTAGCAGAAACATAAAAAACAAGGATAAAGACTTACAGGACAGATAATATAGCCAATCAAACAATCAGTCAATCGCTAAGTAAAAATAGATAGATAGACAGATAGATAGATAGATAGATAGATAAAATAAGTAAATGTATATTGTGCATATATTACAAAATTTCGAATCCCATAAATGCCAATAGGGACTCTGTTCTTTTGGGCCCTTGAGCAAGGCCCTTAACCTGCAATTGCTGAGCGGTTTGAGTAGTGAGAAAATCGCTATATAAGTGCAAAGAATTATTATTATTATTACCATGTATCCTGAGAGGAAGCATTGAATTGCCTTGATAGCAGTGAGCAGTAAAGACCCCCAGAGATGCTTTTTAGTGCACAGTTGTGGAATGAGCCTGTGGCTAAAAGTGCTCCTAGAGACTGCATCCAGTTTAGCCACCATCCTAATTTCCAGTTACATCCAGTGTGTCCAGTGGTCGCACTGTGATGGAGGAGGCTTTCCTGATAAGTCTGTTCAGGCATTGTGCTTCTTTTCAGCTCGGGTTGCTTCCTCAGGAGACTGCAGCGTAGAGAACCTCCCAGGCTACTATGGACTAATAGAACATTTTCATCAGCTTGCTGCAAATATCGATAGACTGGGTCTCCTAAGCAAGTACAATCTGTTCTGGCCCTTCAATGTGTTGTCAGGCCAGTCCAGTTTGATGTTTATGTGATCCCCCAAGTACCTGTATCTCTGCACCACTTCCATGTACTTCCCCTGGTTGGTGACTGGTTTCAGAGGCTCCTTAGTACGCAGGATGTCCACCATCAGCTCTTTTGTTTTGCTGATGTTGAGTTGCAAGTTGTTGCCCCTGCACCACAAGATGAAGTCCTCCACAATCTTCTTGTACTCTGACTCTTCTCCTCTGATAGACGAGTCATCTGAAAATTTCTGTAAATGGAAAGCGCTGGTATTGTGCTGGAAGTCTGTTGTGTAGAGGGTGATATAATATTGTGCAATATAAGAAATAGAAAGAAATGGATCAGTATTCATTTAACCATTCATTTTCAGTTAAAAGACACATAGTCGTTATCCCTAATTAAGAAACCGCTCAGCCTCTGGATCAGAATGCACATTGAAAGATGCTGCCAGTTTCTTCCATGCTGTATTCCTTCAGAATGCTGTGGAGCAGGGGTGCCCACACTTTTTCAGCTTGCGAGCTACTTTTAAAATGACCAGGTCGAAATGATCTACATACATTAAAAATTATATATATATATTGTGGCATGTGGCTGGGGGTGAAGCCCAGCTGGGATGCCCAGGAGGACTGGAGGAGGGCTTGTGCCTCCTCCAGACCACGAGGGGGCGGCCGCCCTGGTTGTGTTGTGGGCCACCGGTAGAGGGCTTGTAAGCCCAATCCTGTAGGGGCCCGTGGCTACCGCCAGGCGGCGCCCCGGTGCCTGAAGAAACCTGGACCTCAGCACTTCCGCCACACCAGGAAGTGCTGGGGGAAAGAAGACTGGGGACACCCGGAGGGCTTCTGGGTGCACAGCTGGCACTTCTGCCACACAGGGGTGTGTCCGCGGGGGATTGCCGGGAAGCAGCTGGAACCCATCCGGGCTGGTATTTAAGGGGCCGCCTCCCTTTATTCAGTAGCAAGAGTCGGGTGGAAGAGGACGGAGCTCGGAGAGAGGAGTGGAGGCGGCCAGAAAGGAAGGCACGGAAGACTGTGAGGCCTGGACTTAGGGGGATCGGTGCTGGAGGCACTGGGTTGAGCACTAGTGACTTTGTAAATAATTGTAAATAAAATGAGTGTGTTGGGTGCGAAACCATTGTCTGTCCGTCTGTGTCTCACTGATCTTGTTTCACTGTTCACTGAGAAAGCACTCAGAACTGAGGATCATCTCCTCTTAGTCCCATACTACATAGTCTGGTCTTGATCCGCTGCTAGTACAAGTACAGTGGGATGCAAAAGTTTGGGCAACCTTGTTAATAGTCATTATTTTCCTGTATAAATCGTTGGTTGTTACAATAAAAAATGTCAGTTAAATATATCATATAGGAGACACACACAGTGATATTTGAGAAGTGAAATGAAGTTTATTGGATTTACAGAAAGTGTGCAATAAGTGTTCATACAAAATCAGGCAGGTGCATAAATTTGGGCACCACAAAAAAGAAATGAAATCAATATTTAGTAGATCCACCTTTTGCAGAAATTACAGCCTCTAAACGCTTCCTGTAGGTTCCAATGAGAGTCTGGATTGTGGTTGAAGGTATTTTGGACCATTCCTCTTTACAAAACATGTCTAGTTCATTCAGGTTTGATGGCTTCCGAGTATGGACAGCTCTTTTTAACTCACACCACAGATTTTCAATTATATTCAGGTCTGGGGACTGAGATGGCCATTCTAGAACGTTGTACTTGTTCCTCGGCATGAATGCCTTAGTGAATTTTGAGCAGTGTTTCGGGTCGTTGTCTTGTTGAAAGATCCATCCCCGGCGCAGCTTCAGCTTTGTCACTGATTCCTGGACATTGGTCTCCAGAATCTGCTGATACTGAGTGGAATCCATGCGTTCCTCAACTTTGACAAGATTCCCAGTCCCTGCACTGGCCACACAGCCCCACAGCATGATGGAACCACCACCATATTTTACTGTAGGTAGCAGGTGTTTTTCTTGGAATGCTGTGTTCTTTTTCCTCCATGCATAACGCCCCTTGTTATGCCCAAACAACTCAATTTTAGTTTCATCAGTCCACAGCACCTTATTTCAAAATGAAGCTGGCTTGTCCAAATGTGCTTGAACATACCTCAAGCAGCTCTATTTGTGCTGTGGGCGGAGAAAAGGCTTCCTCTGCATCACTCTCGCATACAGCATCTCCTTGTGTAAAGTGCGCCGAATGGTTGAACGATGCTCAGTGACTTCATCTGCTGCAAGATGATGTTGTAGGTCTTTGGTACTGGTCTGTGGGTTGACTCTGACTGTTCTCACCATTCGTTGCTTCTGTCTATCCGAAATCTTTCTTGGTCTGCCACTTCGAGCCTTAACTTGAACTGAGCCTGTGGTCTTCCATTTCCTCAATATGTTCTTAACTGTGGAAACAGACAGCTTAAATCTGTGGGACAACTTTCTGTATCCTTCCCCTAAACCATGATGGTGAACAATCTTTGTCTTCAGGTCATTTGAGAGTTGTTTTGTGACCCCCATGTTGCTACTCTTCAGAGAAAATTAAAGGAGGAGGGAAACTTACAATTGACCCCCTTAAATACTCTTTCTCATTATAGGATTCACCTGTGTATGTAGGTCAGGGGTCACTGAGCTTACCAAGCCAATTTGAGTTCCAATAATTAGTTCGAAAAGTTTTAGAATTAATAAAATGACAACGGTGCCCAAATTTATGCACCTGCCTGATTTTGTTTGAACAATTATTGCACACTTTCTGTAAATCCAATAAACTTCATTTCACTTCTCAAATATCACTGTGTGTGTCTCCTACATGATATATTTAACTGACATTTTTTATCGTAACAACCAACGATTTATACAGGAAAATATTGACTATTAACAAGGTTGCCCAAACTTTTGCATCCCATTGTACAACCTCAGGCACATTGCAAATGACCCCTGAATGTCTGTAAATCAAAGTAGTGTCACTAAATCATCATTTTGTTAAATATTCATTAAGGCAGATCTTAATTTGCTTCATTTGAAATATACCCAGGTTCTCATGATGCCCACATTTAGCTTAGAAAAAAAAGATACCAGCCTTAAATATTTATATTTAAAATTTGAATAGAACATCTAGCTGTCACAGGAGAAAGTTGTCACTGATTGTTCAAGAAAAAAGCTTCAACCTCAGTTGTAACTGAAATGCGGGCTTTCATGTTTTAAGTACCCCATGAAGCTCTCACCTCTTGATGAGAATGGGAAAATACATTTGCACTCAACAAAACTCATCCAAGCCAATTAACATTTTGGTACATACCATATGCCATCCTGCTAAATCTAAGGGTAATTTTGAGCAGTGGTAATTTAAAAAATTGTACTAATTTAGAAGAAAACCTCTTATACGCACAACAGAATGAAGCATTTTATTGCGTTATTCAAATAATTGATTTCGTGTTGCATTGTACAGTACAATGACTCCTTTTGAGAAACAAAAATTGATTTAAATTATAAATGGGAAATATTTGTTAAATAAGGATAGTTGCTGTGAAAAGGTAAGTTTATAATTAAAGAAGAAATGGTTAAAATGTTAATTTAATGTTTGACAACGAAAGACATGGAAGACTCATCAAACAGTGTTTTTTTAATTATATAATAATATTTCATTTAATCTCAGCGTCAAGCAGCCCACCTCACCTGTATATTAGCAATTTTTCATTTCAGACATTTTCTTCCATTTTGTGTGATTACTTTTTCATCTTTATTATTCACAGTTAATCAATCACTTTACAAATAATATTCATAGTAAAGCCAAAATTACTAGAGACGTGGCTTGAACATTCACATTTATATCCTACCAGTAACGGCTCAAATACACTTGACTTGAGCATTCATAGTTTTCATACTCTTTCTCTGTACATTTAGCATTCGTTTGCTCAGAGGTTGATTTGCTTGCTGCTTCCTGAACAGCTCGTTTTCTCCACCCTAGCGGCCTTTTGTCAGCATCTTTTTTGCGTTAAAACTGATTAAGTCAGTGTTTGTGTTGCAACTTCTTAGTATATTTTCCTTAATATTTCAGTTAAGCTGGCACTTAAGTCTTCAATTTGCCTCTAGAATGATTTAAGATATGAAGAGCTAGGGGAAGTGACGGCGAAGTTGGGAGGGATGAGAACGGCGCCCGTAAGTATGTGCCACACGGCCACCCTGCTGGCTGCTGCCAAGAGTTGATTATAAATAAAATAAAAATAAAAAGAGGAATAACCTTGGAGGTCAATCATCACCCCGAAAGCGGATAGTAGACGTCACGTAGTATATGTGTACCAAATTTCAGGTCAATAGTTCAAACGGTTTGTGAGCTACAGGTGATTTAAAATCCCGGACAGACAAACGGACAGTCATGGTAGCGTATTAAAAACAATAATGTGTTATTAGACTTAATTAATTAGATCAATGCACACTTTTCTTTGTAAGTATTATATTGTTTCATTATGAGAATAATAAATACTCCAAGTAACATTGTTGGGTATTTTTTTTCAACTTATGTTTTCTTGCAAGCATTAATCTGAGTGGAGCAAATTTAGTAAATGGATGAGTGAAACTAATAGTCCTCCATTTATTTTGTACTGTGAACCGAACCTACATGTTGAAATTAAATGAAGTGCCATGTTACTTGCTCTTGCAACATATAAATCATTTGTTTTGGATTATATAGTATGTATAATGCAAAAATGACAGCTAGCAACTAAATGTGATTGTTTTAATAAAGAGTAAGTGTAGAGTTCAATAAAAGTATAATGATGTGGAAAGAAATTAATTTTAAAATGTATAGTAAAAGATTTCAATATACACAATAAAAAATAATGAAGTGTGTGTTACTGTATGTTTATAGTTACATTTTTATATACTGTATATGTATGTGTGTGTTACATGCATCTCATCTACTATAAATATTCTGTACCTACTGAATTGACTCTGAACCTGCTGACCTTTCAGCTCATGCTGACAAATTACTCCTACGTGGTATGATTTGTTTTTGGCACGACCTGCCTGAAAGCGAAACAGATTGGAATTCTTACATTTTTTTTTAATTTGTATCAGGGAATAGAAAGCACCTTTAAGAAAAAGACAAAACATTTTTAGAAGACAGGCTAGAAGTTGGAATACCAAAGAAGAGTAAATAAAATCAAGACACCAAACCTGAATGCTGTTGTAGACACAAAGTGCCAGAATATTGTTGTAAGTGAAAAAGTAGAGGAAATTATCAAAACATTTAAAGTCAAAAGGAATAGGGAGAGTCATATATATTAGGAAACAAAACAACAGAGTGAGGCCAGGAGAGCAAAACAAAATTACAAGTCAAAAAGTTGCAGGGGTCAAAACCAGAGAATCAATCTTGATGCAAGGACCTATTTGAAATAAAGCTAACTAGCATTAAAAGGACACAATAAATCTCAAATACACTGAGGGATAACTGAAAGTGTAAACTTCACCATAATTATTGAAACCTATAGCCTCGGTGTCACAACCGCTCGGAATCCATTAACAGCTGTGTTTGGTGTATTCCCAGGTGGGCTTGAAGTGGAGAAGGACAAACAAACTATAATTGCCTTTACCTCACTATTAGCACGTAGACTTATCTTGCTCAACTGGAAGAATCCCACCCTACCACTTTTAAGTCAGTGGGAAACTGATGTTCTATATTACTTGAAATTGGGAAAAAAGCAAACTCTAACTTAGAGGAGCTGTTCAAACCCTTTTTAAAACATGGCAGGATCTAATCAATAACATTTTAGAATAAACTTCCACTGTAGGGAAAAGGATACTCTTCCTTTCTTGTTCCTTTTTATAGAAGAGAATCAGGATGCTGGCTCTCCTCTCTTTCTCTTGGGTGGGGGTTGAATTTTGCTTTGTTTATTTGCTTTATTAAGTTTGACTTAATTTTATGGAACGTTATCTGCTTTTAATTAATATTAAAATCAGTAAATAAAAAAATGAAATAATTATTGTCACCTGAAGTGATATCAGAGGTGTGACTGACCTTGTCAAGTGATCAATCCAAAGAATAGCCTAAATAATAAAATAAAAAAGGTAATAAAAACTAACTTTTAATTGTAACTCAAAGTGAACAACTAACAACAGAATCTGATTCTATATATATACAAACTTCATATAACTCAGAAATGGCATGTAGGTGTAAATACTACAACTGCAAACCATAAACAAAGGTCTTAAACAAAGATGTGATTCAAGATGAAGAACATAAGCTAACTAGGAAGTTTCCCCTGACTGTTCTAATGTTAAGTTTGTTTGTTTTCATGTTTGTTTGTTTTTATCAGATCCAACACTTGGATGCAGAAACTGTTCACCAGTATCTTTTATAGGTGGAAAATGACAAACACTGTCACATGAACTCTGTGTTATGTAACTATCGATGAGCATAGCAACCACTTACAATATGGCCATGGCCATGCAAAATAATCATAAGTGATATTAAGGTGATGGATTTTAATTCCAAAAATACAGACAACCAAAGAACTTCAGGAAAGCCATAATGCAGATTCAAAACACCACATATTACAGGTTTAAATTTATTTTGTAGACTTTTCAGAGGTATTTCCATGGATTCTGCACATAATTATCCCAACATGTATTTTATTGGGTGGCACAATGGTAGTGCTGCTGCCTTGCAGTAAGGAGACCTGGGTTCGCTTCCCAGGTCCTCCCTGCGTGAAGTTTGCATGGTCTGTGTAGGTTTCCTCCGGGTGCTCCGGTTTCCTCCCACAGTCCAAAGACATGCAGGTTAGGTGCATTAGCTATCCTAAATTGTCCCTAGTGTGTGCTTGGTGTGCATGTGCCCTGCGGTGGGCTGACGCCCTGGCCAGGATCTGGTGCCCTGTATTGGCTAGGATTGAGTCCAATGTGACCCTGTGTTAGGATATAGCAGGTTGGATAATGGATGGATGTATTTTATCTGTCTAGCTGGAATTTAGATGTAAGTAATAAAATTACTTATTCACAGAAAAAAATAAAATGAATAAGTAAAATGAAATCAGCTCACACGATTCAAAGAAAGTTGTGAAAAAGCTTGAAACACAGCATTAAATATATCTTATATCTTGAGTTTGGATTTAGCACTCATCTGCACTGAATCAAGTCCTGAACTGAACTGAATTACTCTTCAAAACATGACGGGTTTAAAGGCCGGAACTGACATTGTGGAATCGGATAAGACGTTTCTCTGAGGCACCAGAACTGGTAGTGATGTTTTTACAGGTGAATCAGGCAGGTTTTCCCATTTTTGGTCTGTAGAAACAACAGAAGAAGGTTTAGTGCACCCCGCCACCCCCTGGCCTGGTGTTGAATTACCTTCAGGTGATCCATACAGCTCCCTCCTATTCGCACATGTGTTACTATATATATATATATATATATATATATATATATATATATATATATATAGTATATAACATACAGTATATATGTTATATATAAACGTCTACTCATCGAAGTGTGTGTGTCTGTCCATCCCGGAAATGAGAGGTGGAGTCGGGGTAATGTAATAAACAGCAACCCCTACAACATATATTATAATAAAACAAAAACCTAAGAAAAAAAAAAAGCTTCTGGCTTGGATACTGGAGAACTGCTGCTGTTAATTACAGGCTTGTAGGTAGCAGCAAGATGGTCAGACCAATCCAGATGTACATTTGAAAACATTAATGTTTGTAATCAAAAGGAACATGCCATTACCAGTTTGTTAAAAACAGGCAGGGTGATTCCCATAGCAGATTAAACGCCAGTGCCTCATAGCATACAGACATAGTTGAAACACCTGGAACACTTTTGTGCACAACTGCATGATTGGTTTTAAGCCAGGGTAGAACATAACCATTGATAATCACTTGTTTTTGATGAAATATTGATTCTCTTTCATTCAGTACATGCTAAGCAAACCAGACAAGGGATTAATTAAGTTTTGTATAGCTGCTGATGTATTGTAAATACATAGCATATGATAAAAGCTATTCCCAATTTTGCAGAAAGATTCCACTTGACCACTGGGGGCTCTGGCACTGTGGTGCTGCCACTTATAATGTCATTGTGCCTTTCCAAGGCAAAGGGAGAAATGTTATTATTGACATCATTTTCACATCACTTTTCTGGGCAAACAGGCTCCTTGCCAAAAAGACAAACCTGCTCATTACAGTGAACAAAATAAGGTAGGAGCAAATGCCACCTTTACCCTCCACTGTGAAAGGCAATATGGCGGTGGCAACCAAGGAAGTGCAGATTGAATGGGGGGGGGAGATGGGGGTTTGACACACATACAACAAAACAGTCACATAAGGTGCCACCATTTTCTGTGTGGAATCTGCTCAAAGAAAGATTACTGATGCCAATCATTTTGTGATACTTGCTGTTTACATATATACACCGAGGAATATGTGAGTGACTGTAAATTTTAAACTATTTTTTAATTGAAAACATATGATAGCACTGGTCATTAATGCAGAAACTGCACTCTTCTTATATATAAATGTCTACACATGGAAGTGTGTGTGTCTGTCCGGCCTGGAAGTGAGAGGTGGAGTCTGGGTAAGCGCTCCACCTCACAGGAAACAGAAAACTCGCTTAGCCGCTAATAACACAAGTGAGGCCAGCATGCCAGGAAAACGAAACTTCAGAAGAAAGACAAACTCGCTTAGCCGCTAACATCGGCAAAATGGTATCTATTTTACTTTCCCTCCCGCCGCTAACTCACAAGCGATGCGAGCACGTCGGCAAAACAAATCCCCCTAAGACAGAGATGCCCAGAGTAGTTTCTTTCAATTACCTGACATCTCTACATTTCTGTTTTTTTTCTGATGATTTCAATAGTTTCTAGGACGCTGGGCTTTTTACAGCTCAGGCTTACACGGCTAGTCGATGTATAACAAACTGCTGCAAGGGCAGCTGAGTCTGCAGCATTCCGAAACATGACAGAAAACATTGGAATAACATTGAATGGCTTAATCTGCATAAGCAAAATGCAAGTTGAACATAGTGATTAGATGTGTAAGTTAACACAGCAGAATATCAACCTAAATTTACTTCTTTGAACAACCTGCATAAGAAAACTTTTATTGTGTCTTGTTTTCACCTTTAAAAGTGGCTTTCAGTGAAATAGCTGCCTTTAATATAAGGATAATTGAAATGAAAAGGACTTTTTCATGGTTTAAAGATATAACATTTTCATAAATTGTAATGCTTAAATCAAAAGAGTTGATGAAGTAAAACATTCTCCAGATATGTTAGTTGGCATTGCCTGAGTGTATTATACAGTATAAGAAAGCCATCAGCTTTATCCACTTTCAGTACTATTCTAAATGAATGAATCTTTGAATCCTATTTATTTCAAGAGGGGGTTCTAAACAAGTCCAAACTCTTCCAATATAAAGGTATTTGCAGTGTTGTGCTCTTTCATTTATTTTCAGCAAGTTTTTGACATTTGTTTTTCATTTTTTCCTTCACCCCATCTGTTTCTAGTGGTGGCTGCTTCACACTTCGATGGCATCACTGGATGTGCTGCAGGCAGTTATGAGAATTGCTGGCACATGCAGGTGCATAGCATCACTAAGAACATTTTGAATAGAATGGTAGGTTAAGTTTACCTGCCAAGTCTTTGTATAAGCAAAGAAAAACCGTACAGAATCTTAGCAAACACTAAAAAGATAACAGTGAAAGGAATTTTTGTTTTCTTCTTATTTTTCTGTTACCGTCTATATATTTCTTTTATAATGTTCCAAACATCAAATTAGAACAGATAGATGGCCTGCTGAGTTTAAGTGCCAATATCAAAACAGAAGAGAGTAAAAACCTCTCCAAGCTCCTCACTGAATTTTTCACCTGCCTAAAATAAATTGATTTATTTGTCTTCTCTTGCAAGATTTCAAAAAGGGCAAAGCTACGTTTCTCGCACTCTCATACCACTTTGTGTAGAGTCCATTAATCTTCACCCTTTATCATTTCTTTTAGCTACTTTCTTACTTCCTCTCGTCCTCAGTCCTGTCCTGTCAAGTCATGCCTATATTTCCTACTATTTCTGTTTGCCTTGCTATCCCCACTTGTCATTCCCTTTGTGTTTCCTCTAAACCAGTCTTTCTCAAAGTGGGCGATAACGCCCCCTTGTGGGCGCTGGAGGCCTACAGGGGGGCGTTAAAGGGCCCAGAGAAAATTGGGGGGTGTTGAAGCGGTTTAGGGGGGCGATGGCTGATTTGTGTTTTTTTTCTAATATTTTAAAATTTAAACTAAAATTAAAACCTACCTACTATACTACATCGATTATTTCGTTCTTATTCCTGTCCTGTTTGATTGTATAAATATAAATAATTTATCAAGGCTTTCATAGGTAGCCCATGAGCAATCAAGTTTTAACAAGTTTTTATTAAACAACGCGATTTGTGCAATCCTGTATCAAGCGGCCGGATCATCGATACTTAAAAGTGTTCTAACTGATTCCGGTCGTTTTTATCGAAAATAAAAAATATAGAAAATAAAAAATATCGAATTAAAAAATGTCAAAATTTTTGTATAAATAAAAAAATAATCTTAGCCCTAGCCTTAACCCCTAAACCAATTTTTTATTTATGCTAAAATTTCGACATTTTGTAATTCGATATTTTTTATTTTCTATATTTTTTATTTTCGATAAAAATGACGTTTACCGTTCTAACTTGCTCAGTACAAATTCCGTCAAATGAGGTAAAAGAGTTTGTGCATGTTTGTCTTATTCCTGTCGGTGCATGCTGTATTTTAATCCTATAAAAGAGCGCGTAATACTTCTTTTATTTTCATTAGCGTCTTCGCACGCAATCGTTAGAAAGTTTTTTAACCTCGATACTTTACTCACGTATTTGTAAGAAAAAAAAAATGTGGTCTATTTTCAAGATCTGGAAAAGAAGTACATAGCTCAGCCAACTGTATCAAAACTTTTTTCAGCGGCTTCTAAGCAAGAGGATGATGGACTTCGAGCCTCGTACAATATCTCTTTGTTAATTGCTCAAACAGGCAAACCACACACTATTGGAGAAGAGTTAATTTTACCAGCAATAAAAGAAGTAATAACTACTGTGCTCCATAAACCAGAGGCAGATATTATCAAAGAATGATATTGCGTACTTGACAGACCTGTATAAATTGTTTAATGATATCAATCTCCAACTTCAAGGTGACGACTTGACCTTGATTAAAACAAAAAATATCGTTGCTGCTTTCGTAGCCAAACTGCTCTTACACAAGAAAAACATCGGCAGACGTGAGTTTCACAATTTCCCTAATTTATCAGCAGTACCCTTCATCAACGACGACTTGCTTGTTTACTGCCAACATTTGGAGAACCTCCACAGTGATTTCAAAGAACGGCTCCAGGACATTTTAAAATTGGAAATACCGGACTGGGTGTTGGGTCCTTTTTCAAATGTCAACACAGCAGGATCATCCCAGCTTGAGGAAGAACTTATAGAACTGACAACGAACGAGGAAATAAAAGTCAAATTCAAAAATGGCTACCAAGAATTTTGGCTACAAAAGCCAATCCCACAATTGTACCCTGGATTGTGATCGATTGTTCAACGATTTTTGGTAGCATTGTCATCATTATATTTGTGTGAACGTGGATTTAGTGCTGTGGCAACGCTGCTAACTAAAAAGAGGAATCGTTTGCATGTTGCCGAAAGCAGTGACTTACAGTTGTTTTTGAATAAATTCGAACCTGATATTAATAAACTTGTTAAAAATCATCAGATTCATCCTTCACATTAGATAAGTTTTAAAATTTTAATTGAAATGTTTGTTTAAATTTGAATAAAAGTCTTTTTAAATATTATAAAGTTGTGTTTTTATGGCTCCCGTTAGTTAGAAAGTCTCATTTAAAATGTAAGTTTGAACTCAGAAACAGGATAAGACACATATGGCACGCTATAATTAAAGTAATGATTGCGTTTGTGATTTTTAAGATGTGGTAAAGTAAAAAATTTTGGGGGGCGCTAGAAAATAATTGATTCTCAAAGTGGGCGGTAGACAAAATAAGTTTGAGAACCTCTGCTCTAAACATTTGTTATATGCGAATAAATTTCAAGGTTTAGCTTTGATTTATTGCAACTTGAGCAGACGAGACACATATACAATTATGTTACACAGAGTGTGAGATAAACATATGAACAGAAGGTTATTCGTGTTTTTCAGTATATCGGTGTGGAGCTGGAGCTCATCTCATCATCACTGGGCACAAGGTACAGTAGGAACCAAGCCTGGATACAGCATCAGTCCATCACAGGACACACAGAGGACCAATTCAGAATGACAACTCAACCAAACCTGCAAGTTTTGATGATCTGACCAAGTTGATGTCTTATTTCACCCAATATGTTTTATGTCATGTGTCGTTTTCATATACTAAGCATTCAATGGTTCCTCATATCTGTTCATTCATTGCTTCTGCTTAAAATGTGTGGTAGAAATTTAGCATCTTATTAAAGAAAAAAACATCCCCTAACAGGACAAATCAATGATCAAGGAGGAGAAAAGCTGTTCATTGTATCATTTAATTACTCCTCGGCAAAATGCCTTGGAGGGAGCACTCTTCAAAAGCAGCCTGTTACAGCCTGGCCACAATGATCACAGAAACAAACAATAGAAGTTTATTTTATATAAACACAGAAATGTGGAGCTCTTGAAAATAAAAAGAAACCAAGCATATTAAGTGTGTACTGCATTGGTCTAAAATACAATGTAATCAGAAAAAATGCCTGCTTGAGACATTTCCGTCATAAAGCATGTAGCCATTTCAAATGTTATTATCAAGCGACAGTCATTCAAAATGTTTATTAAGTTCACCACATGACATGGTACAGCCAGAATTTTTGTGACTGGCTCAGATTCTTTTCTTTTAATTTATATAATTTCTGTTATTTTTTAAGTATTGTTTTAAAAATTGTGTTATTATGTCTGTGTATGTTTATTAATGAATAGTATCTTCTTTAATCTCAGATTGTCTTTTGTGTGGAATATTTGCAGTTTTGTTTTTCTTTGTACCCTGTTTTTTGTGTTGAACTGAAAGGGACAGGCCCTCAGTCTTAAATCAGATGGGGTTTTACACAATAGTGTGTGCTTATGCTTCTGTACTTTGGCTTCTTTTTTGGTATTTGTGTAAGTGCTTTTTATTTATGATGTTCTGGTTTTGCCTCTGATTACATGATTTACATACTTTTCATTTGCTTCTTTTTGCCTTTAAACCAGAGTGGGAAATATAATCCATCAAAGGGGACATGCACACAACTCATTTGGAGAAGACATTTGGACTAAATGTTGTCACATACATGTGATTGGGAGACAGTTTACAGGCCCAAATAAGTGTGATTATCTGCCGGATGAGGGGTTGGTACTGTCAGCTATCACTTTCTCTTTTTCCTCCTCTGCAGACCATCAAAAGGAAGTCCCACCTGATGACCTCACTTCTGACACTGGCTCTCCTTACTTCATTTCCTGTCCCAACCATATATAACCTTCATCTTGTATATTACAGTTCAGTTCTGTATTGAGCTTAGTCTGAAAAGGCATTATTTTCATATTCTCATTGTTTGATTTTCAAGTATACAGGGTGGTTAAATCCAAACCTCTATCTTCCACCAGATGGAGCCAGTGAGACATTGTTGAATTAAGTACATTTTGACCTCTGCCAGCAAAGGATTATGGGTCAATCATGACAGAAAAATGGAGCTTTTAAAACCTTTGTTTTTGTCTTTGTGATTTCTTCACACTACACAAGAGACATGTGAAAATGTTATTTTGCCTATATTAATAAATCATTTCCGCCTTGTGTGACTGGACAGCTTGGTGAATATCTTAGCCAGCCTGAGCAAAATGTCGCAATTTATGTTTATTTCTTTTTCCCTCTTCTGCTGCAAATGTGCAATGTTTTAAATTATACATTACTAGTGAAACATGTGGACCAGTCATTAAATATAGGTGGTTCATACAGAGTCAGACTGAACCTTTCAATTTTGCCAATATATTCTTTAATTTTCACCATGAAAAAATACAGCATAGAGTGATCACACTAATGATTTAACTTTCCTAAGTAGTGCTCGTTTGATGAAAAACATTTCCCTGTTGTATTCTATATCCTGTTTTATTTTTTGTTGCCTTATACTAGTTCTTGTATTAGGAATTTGTTAGTTTTCACATACCCCTTGGGGTCAGATATTGAGCAGCACCCCTGGAACAATTGAAGGTTAAGGGTCTTGCTCAAGGGCACAGCAGAGTAGGATCTCTTTTGGCAGTGACAGGGATTCGAACCAGCAACCTTCGGGATACCAGCGCAGATCCTTAGCCTAAGAGCCACCACTCCACCTCTAATTTTGCATACCTATAAGCCTTCATGTCTGCCTGCTGCTCAAACTTAAGTGCCTTCTTTTAAATGTTTGAAACTCTGCACTTCTTTCTCCTACCTCCTATTAAGAAGCTCTTCATTATATTCAATGACCAATAAATACAATACTTCTATCTGGTTATGAATTTGGAAAACATTTTCGGTGTAATGGGAGATTTTGCATAAATGGATTTGCAGGGACTATGCTATCATTACAAAAAACTTTTTTGCCCACCAGCACTTATTCCTCTTCTTCCTATTACAGTGTTCTTCATCAAGTAATTGGCTTTTGTGATTTGCTTTACACTCAGCAGATGTTCCTGTTTTTGTTCCTGCCATGTTACTTTCTGAAAAACTTTGCCATAAGTGTAAGAGCCAATCATAGAAAGTTAAAGCTTTGAGTTAAACGCATATTAGTGTTTTCTTAATTTGAAGAGAATATAATTTTCTTTCATAGTTATAGATGAATGGTATAGTCTTTTCCCCCTGCAAATTAGTAAGAGATAGAACTTTCTTGCTATAACTGAGATGTGGTGTGTTAATTGTGTCAGTTGTTGTTTAGAACAGGACTTAAAATACACATTTTCAACTTAAAAATGGGATAGGCATACAGTTTTCTGACCGTTTTGAAATGGTTCAGAAATGTATGGAAGTGATTTGTAATGATTTGAAATATAACATGGTTTAAGCTTTGAACAGAACTTTTCTTAACAAGAATTTTTCTTTTTTTTTTGGTATTTTAATTTTCTTTGTTTTTGGTGGACTGTTTTGCTTTGAATTTTAACTAAAACTTTTAAAAACAAAGAAATTTTGTCTGTGGAATCATTTCAGTGCGTCAGGCTTTTGTTGAATCCCATTTTTATGCTAGAGCTGCTGAAATTTGGAGAAAACGCAGCTACAATAAGTAATACATCAGCACAGGTCACTTTGTGAGCTTGCCTCTACCTTAAATTTTTTCAGTTTCCAGAACATATCAGGTCATACACTTTTGATTAAGACCAAGATCAAGGTTCTAGGCACAGTAGTTTGCAAATAATCACATAACAGTTGGACAGACCTTAGCATTTTATATAAAACTGCTTACAAAATTAAAGGAACACTTTGAAATAACATCAGATTTCAATGGGGAAAAAATGTTGGATATCTCTACTGATATGGACTGGGTAATGTGTTAGGAACGAAAGGATGCCACATCGTTTGATGGAAATGAAAATTATCAACCTGCAGAGGGATGAATTCAATGACACCCCGAAAATCAAAGTGAAAAAATGATGCAGCAGGCTTGTCCATTTTGTTGAAATTTCATTACAGCAACTCAAAATCGTACTCAGAAGTTTGTATGGCCCCCACCATGCATGTTTTGTTTTGTATGCATGCCTGACAAAAGTCAGGGGGGCATGCTCCCAATGAGACGACGGATGGTGTCCAGGGTGATCTCATCACAGACCTGGACCAGGGCATCACTGAGCTCCTGGACAGTCTGAGGTGCAACCTGGTGGCGTTGGATGGACCAAAACATAATGTCCCAGAGGTGTTCTATTGGAATTAGGTTAGGCGAGTGAGCGTGAGGGCCAGTCAATGGTATCAATTCCTTCATCCTCCAGGAACTGCCTGCATACTCTCGCCATATAAGGCTGGGCATTGTCGTGCTCCAGGAGGAACCCAGGATCCATTGTACCAGCATAGGGTCTAAGAATGAGTCCAAGGTAACCAAGGTCCAGGTATCGATTCATGCTAGCAGTAGTGACAATGAACGTAGCCAAATACAAAACTAGTGAAAAAACAGTCAGAAAAGATGAGACGGGAAAAATGTCAGTGGCCTCCACCTGTTAAACCATTCCTGTTTTGTGGGTCGTCTCATTGTTGCCCCTCTTGTGCACCTGTTATTAATTTCATTAACACCAAATTGATTAACAACCCCCTCTGCTACTTAACTGACCAGATCAATATCCCCCAGACGTTTCATTGACTTGATGCTATACTCTGATTAAAAAGTGTTCCTTTAATTTTTTTGAGCATTCTACCGGTATATTCTATCCATGCTACCTGTCAAAGACAGGTAATAGAATAATTTAAACACTTCTACTGTCTCTTGCCTTTCAGCTACTATCCTCAGTATTTGCATATTTCTTCACCAGCGCATTCTCTCTTGAGCATATTCCCGTTAAGCCTGCTTCTTAGAGTTTGTCATTAGTTTTGAGGTGGCTCTATTGAATCATGTCTGCTTTTATACATGTTGTTTTTGATTGTGACTCACTGCATGCCTCCCATGCCATTTTTCCTTCTTGTGTGTCTCATGCTTGAACTTCATTTTTTGCTGTGTCACCAAAGATAAACTGACCAATCACACCAAAGCCAAACTGACCAATCAGATTGGTTAGAGAGACTGGACACACAGACAATATCTTTGTGGAGTCTGTGTATTCTCTCCTTTCTTTTCCCCAGTCGCTTCACATGAGTGGCAACTGGCTTTCTCTATTTGTTTAGATCTGTAATGGAGATAATGATGGTGTTCAATGCAGTTTGATATATTAAAACACAAAGTAAATGCTTGCTCTATGCATAGGTTGAGAAAGCCTTCTTTACTAAAGCTCTTCTGGTATGACACCTTTTTGATAATATTTATTTTTTATTATATTTATTATTATTACAATTAATGAATTACATAAAATATTGTAAAGTAACATAGTATAATTCCCAACATCACAGTTGAGACAGTTCAATAGGAAGTGTACTTCATTTGGAATCCACTGTATTTTTATTACAGAAGAGCATAAATCTTACACCATTTTGTTAAAAACGCTCCATGTTTTTTGTTTGTTTTTTTCTTGCAGGGGAGTTGATCCTCCTACCACTTGTTCCAGAACAATGATTTAAGCTTAGATATTCAGATGGGAATTAATTGTGTATGTGTAATGGTGGCAAAGATCACTCTAGTTTAGATTCTCCATGGTTGGAAAACTGGCTACAAAATAGTTAGATGTTGCTTCAGTATTATATTATGATACATTTTTAGATTGTTTTTACAAGCTATATTTGTTTTACATTTTTTTTCCTTCTTTGTGTTTTATCTCTGTTCTGCGGCTTTTGAATATAAAAATGTCAAAACCTTGTTACACATCGTATTTAGTTCAAAAGTTGTACTCCATTTCTCATGACATTTATATGCCATATGAGACCTTTCAAGGCCCCAGAGGCAATACTAAACAAATTATTTTTCCTTATGGTCTTTTTTCTGCTTTCTGTATTGTATACTGCAAGTACTGATGGGAGTGAATTTCTAAACAAGGTTTGAAAAAATAATTTTAGGTTATTTAGCATTTGTAGGTGCCCTCAATGTGAGGTTCAAACTAAAAATTACTGTGTGTTTAAAAGGATGAAACAGATTCCATTTTATCTATATCTTATTCATGTCTGTTTCTTTAATACCACAGTATTTTCCTAAATATGGTTTTATCAACCCAGTCCTAGAATAACAAAACAGATAGAATGTGTCACTAGGGAATTCAGACTATGTTAGTTAGTAATAATATTAGATTTACAGAACATAATAAGAAAAATGCTAATGGAAAAGAAAAGAAGTGATTTGCAGTTTGCAAATGTTTGTAATCTAAATATCTGTATTTCTGCTTATTTTTTTCTGAAATATTATTTATTATGAATAATAAAGGTGTAATGTGAAAATGAAGAGCTTATTAGAAACTCACCATCTAGCACTCATCTTTTTTTTTTACTGCAGTTCATTTTTGCCCATTTCTGTAATTTATTTTTAGTGGTTGATGGTAGATGCATGTTTGGCACATTATAACATAATCAAGCCGTTCATAAGCAGGTTAAATTATATACTGCTAGAAAGTATGATTAAGAGTTCCTGCATAATATATTACTCATTCTGATGACTTCTTTGGATACCATTACCCACTATATATTTCAGTTGGGAATATAAACTAATTATTCTAAAAATAGCTTTGTTCTTATTAATGTTACACTGTGCATAAAAAATCTGGGCATCATTTTAACTGTGCTTTGTCTCTTTTCTAAATTTACAATGACATTATTCCCTAAATGTGTCACTTATAGTTAGAGAATATGAGGGGACACAATATGTGTCACAATGCTCTGTTAATCATCTTCCAAGTATTCAAACAGAGAATGTCTTAGCAAGAAGAAATGTAAATATAGACCATTAAAAAAATATATATTTAAGCAAAAAACATTTTTTGTTGGGTTACACAACACTACAGAGGTTCACACAACTGTCTTATGGATTCAGCATCCTGGGTCTGAATTGGTCGGTGGTTGTAATGAAGTTTGTATTTGTCTCTGTGTCTATTATATATGTCTATGTCTATTTGTCTTTTCTATTTCTATATGTCAATTGTGTTCTTCAGATACTCCAATTCTGCTCTCAAATTCCAAACACATGCATGTTAATTGTTGTTATTCAGGGACTCTAACTTAGCCACTTGTGTAATGACTGGTGTCCTGTCCAGAGTTGGTTTCTGCTGGTTGATGTTACAAGAATACCTGTCTGCTCCAGCTCTCTGAACCCTGAGTAGAACATGTTAGTTTATTTTCTTTCCAGGCAGTTACCAAGGTAAGATTGCTGAACGGTATATAGCTATGATATAACAGCTATATAAATGAAAATGCAATTAACAAAATGTAATCATGGGTTTCCACCATTTGTGCATTTTGTGAACTTTTTTAAGTTCTTAAATGAATGTCATTTACACCTATTGTCTGATAGTCATTACACCCTTAAGCAAAAAATGTTCTTGTCTATATACGTATATTGTAAAATTTAAATCTTTCAGGGTGGATGTCGACTTTTGTCAAAATGAGGGGTTGATGGGGGTAAAATGACTAGCCTTATATGATCATAAAAAAATAATCAAAGTTTAAACTTTTACCCTTAATTTCTGTTTATTGAATCCTAATGTATGTTTGTAAAGGATGCGATAATAACTTTTTCCTTGTGAGAGACTGACTACGGAGTACTTTTTCAGCATGCCAGAAAGTGAAGGCTGTATTCAGTCAAGTCACAGATGGTGGTGAACAACAGAGGATAAATTTTGTGGTGTTTAATAGAGGTTTAAATTTAAGCTCACCTGACAGATGCTTTACTTTGAATTAAATCAACATTTAGCAATGTATTCAAGGCATAGAGTTGCAGTCCTGTTGATCATTTAATTTTATTTTGACATTTTTTTCTCGTAAAATAATGCTAATTTAAGGATCATTATTATTGTTGTTTTTAATGTGGGATTTTTATTTATGTTGTAGCCTATAATTTTTTGTTCCACTAATGCATTATGGCAAGTAGGTACCCAGGGTTTTGTGCAAGATTAAATAATTTTCAAACATTTGCTCAATTTAGATAATCTCTCTTTTTCTTTTAACTTGTGTTTTTTGCAGGTTAGATCAGATGCTTGTAAACATTCACTTTTTATAGGTCTTTTAACAGTTTAAAACAAAGAAAACATAAGGCTATAACTGAGAATGTGAGTTCAAATTCTGCTACTGACACTGTGTGACCATTAACAAGTCACTTGACCTACCTGTGCTCCAATTGGAAAACCAAAAAGAAATGCAACCAATTATATCATAAATGTTGTAAGTCCATCCATCCATCCATTCTCCAATCCGCTAAATCCGAACACAGGGTCACGGGGGTCTGCTGGAGCCAATCCCAGCAAACACAGGGCACAAGGCAGGAACCAATCCCAGGCAGGGTGCTAACCCACCGCAGATGTTGTAAGTCACTTTGGATAAATGTGTCAGCCAAATAAGCAAAACCACACAAAGAATTACTGTTACTGTACATAATTTACTCAATTTCATTTAAATTAAATTTCTCCACGAAAATATATTTTTGAAAATCATTTGGTGGTTTGTGCAGTAAATTTTTTTTTGTTCTAACTGATCCAATGCCAAGGAAGACTTTAATTCCCTTAGATATCATTGTGTTTTAGAAATAAGAATATTCAATTATGACACACGTCATCCTAATCAATCCAGTAAACCATCAAACATTAAAAAACATATTTTTAAAAAAGGTACTACTGCTTTATTGTTCTGAAATTCTAAATACACATTACTAACAAGATATTCTATACATCTAAAAATGTGTTATGATATGTGCCATAATAAAAAAAATGAAGTGTGATTAAATTATAGCACCATTTGGACACAATATTTCACCATAAAAATCATTCTTCAAATTCACAAGACCTGGGTCCCATCCATCCATCCATTATCCAACCCGTTATATCCTAACTACAGAGTCACAGGGGTTTGCTTGAGCCAATTCCAGCTAACACAGGGCGCAAGGCAGGAAACAAACCCTGGGCAGGGCGCCAGCCCACCGCAGCCTAGGTCCCAATATTTTCCTAAAATTAAATTAAGTTTACTTATTATTCGATGCCTAAGAAAGAGAGGAGTTTTGTATAATATTAAATATCACTGCTGCTTTCAGGACCAACCATTCCCACTGAAAAGTATAAAGTCACAAAGGAGCATACCCACCTGTACAAAGTATCTACTACATTGATGGCAACCGTGAAATTCTATTTATACCAGAATGGTTTTTCGTTTTCATTATTATATATTTCTTATATTATATAATTATAATATAATCAAGTACAGAGAGCAGCATTAACTACTGTATCACTATGCCACTATATTTAAAATGTACTTTTCATAACTTTTTATGACCTAAATTGTGTGTATATATAAAAATGGACTGCACACTGACTGATTGATACCATCCTATCAATTTTCTTTTATATTACATTCTGCATGAATGCGCATTTGTGAAATAAAATATATTCAAATACTTATTTTGCCCGAATGTGGGAGTGGGTATCTTCCCACTGCTCATGCAGACCTATTAAGGTTATGCAGTGCATTGCACATGATGGTCTTTAGGGGAAGCAATGATTGAAACAGCAACTGAGCCTAATTGAGTACAGCAGGGGTAAGCCCCGTGAAGTAAGGAGTAATCAGGAGTGCAGCAGGGCCAGTCTTCTGAAGCACAGCTGGCTTTCAAGTTTGTTTCTTTTTATTCTCAGGCGGCTGCCGTTTTTATTTGTCAGAACAGCTTTCTGATAAAAAATACTGCAGGCAATGATTTTCTGCCTACCACTTTTTAATTATTAGTATATTACTATTTTTACCATTATATATAAAATATACAGTCATGTAGAAGTGTTTGGATAGTCTCACTCTCCCATGCATCAACAGTAGTCTTATTTGCATTAACAGATAATGTTTTTTAAAACTACAGTACAACTGCTTATTTATGCAGTGTCATAAATTATTCCATCTGGATTTATTATAATATAAAATTACATTTTACATTAAAACATTTAGCCAAGTCTTTTATGTATATACCAGTAACGGTGTACTACACGATAACGTGCAATGAATACACTTGACTTGAGCATTCCTAGTTTTCATACTCTTTCTCTGTCTCTGTTTAGTATTCGTTTGCTCAGAGGTTGATGCGCTTGCTGCTTCGTGAGCAGCTCTTCTTTTCTCCACCCTAGCGGCCTGCTGCTTCTCTTTTTTTGTCGGCATCTTTTCGCGTTAAAACTGATTAAGTTAGTTTTTGTGTTGCAATTACTTAGTATGTTTTCTTTAATTTTTCACTTAAGCTCTTCAATCTGTCTCAAGAATGATTAGCGAAGGTGGTAGGAAATGAGAACGGCTCCCATACGCATGCACCGCACGGCTGCCCTGCAGCGCACTGCTGAGAGTTCATTCTACAATAAAATAAAATAGAAATAAAAACAGTCATAAAAATCATCACCCTGAAAGCAGATAGTAGACGTCACGTAGTATATGTGTACCAAATTTCAAGTCAATAGGTGAAACGGTTTGTGAGCTGCAGGTGATTTAAAATCCTGGACAGACAAACGAACAGCCACAGTAGCATACAGTATTATATAAGGAGATAATCTCTATATATATAAAATCCAACATTTGTCTGTTTGTATGTATGTCTGTCTGCATTTCACGAGAGAACTACTTAACTGATTTAGATTGTGTTTTTTTCTATAATTTGTTTGGACATTCTGGTTGATTTTGCGACTTCCCTCATTGCGTTAAGTATAATAGTTTGCTTGCGGTACCGAGAGAGAGTCTGCGGGCTAAGAGGAGGGAGAGGTGGGACCTCAGGAGTGGGGAGCCGGGCAGGGCCATCCTCACTCACACGCCAGCCTCCATTCAAGTCACTCTACCTCTTGACACATGTTGGATCATACCTTGCCTCTGCTTAGCTAGCGATACCGGTTTGTTTATTGATTTTTAAAGTTTGTCCTGTTTTACTACTACGTGGGCAGAACGACAGGCAATAGCTAGTCTTTTATAGGAAAATGTAGAGAAGAATAAGAAAATATCCATCCATTGTTCCACACACCCCTACTCAAACCTATTTAATCTAATTATGTAGTCATTAGCTAAGCTTCTCATCTAAGATGCTTTGAAATCTAAGTAACCAACATAGACCTCAGTGTTAATGTCTGAAGAGCATCATGCCCTATTTGGTAGGTAATTTCTAAAAGCAGTGTTAATGTTTCTGATCAACCATCTATTGGAATGACAGAGACATAGCAAGCAGTTTGACAAACAGACACTTATCCATTTATTAAGGTGGATAAAGAGACTAGAGACTCTCAGTGCAGCATTGGGTACAATACAGGAACCAGCTCTGAGTAGAGCACCAGTCTTTTGAAGGCTACCAAAACCATTACAAAGTAAGAATAACAGGTATTAAAATTAACTATTTTACGTAAATCATACCTTCAATGTACTATTCAGTACTATATACTCAGGTGTTTATGGTACTCTGGGTAGACATAAGCCACTCTTGAGTAAACATTTGCTAAACAGCATTTAAATGATTCTGAGAGCATTAGGAAAATGATCAGGAAATGATTCATTAGGAAAATTAGGAATTATTAGAAAAATGGATTAGGAAAATGATTCCCTGGTCTGAAGAGATAAAACATTGAACTCTTTGAGCAGAACTCCAAGCACTATGTCTGGTACATACCAGACTAGCTCATCACCTGCCTAATATCACCCCTATTGTGAAGCATGGTGGTGTCAGCATCAAGCTATGAGGTTCTTCTCAGCTGCAGGAACAGGGAGACTGCTCAGTGTTCAGGCAAGGATGATTGCAGCCAAACACAGAGAGGTCCTTGATGAAAACTTGATTTAGAGCACAAACCACCTCAGACTGGGTAGACAGTTCAACTTTCAGCATGACAGTAACATGACGCATACAGCTAAGACAACGCTGGAGTTGCTACAGGTCAAGTCTCTGAGTGTCCTTGAGTGGCCCAGCAAAAGTCAATACTTAAAACTCATAAAACATCTGTGGAGAGACCTGATGAATGTAGTTTACAGACAATTCTCATTCAATCTAACAATGCTTGACTGAATCTTCCAACAAGAATGGGATAAACTGTCCAAATCAAGGTGTGCAAAGCCTGTACAGACTTACCCAAGATGACTCAAAGTTATAGTTGCCCCAAAGGGGCTTCTACAAAGTACTTAATGAAGAACCTGAAAATGTACAAGAATGAGAGAATTTTGTTTTTGAATTTTAATAATTTTCAAACCTTGAAAAAATGTTTTTACTTTGTTATTATAAGTTATTGAGTATAGATTGATGGAAAAAATGGCTAATTTATCAATTTAAAATTAAATCTATAACACAATAAAGTGTGCATAAAGTGAAGGGGTCTGGGTATTTTCTGAATACATTGTACTTGCCAGCATGCTTGAATGAAAGTGATGGACAGCCTTAAAGTATCATTTGCTATACATCCATTTTACAAGAAAGGCAAGGTGAATAATGAGTTGATCTGCCATTAAATGTTAAAAGATCAGCATAGAAAAATGGAACCTGTCCAGATTTTTGTTAGTTAAGCTAATAAGTGATAAAAGACTAATTTCCTCACACAATTTATTTCCAGCTGAGTGCACTACATATTTATACCCATTGTTTTCTTACAATAAAAAACAGTAAAAGAAAGAGAAGTGATTAAGGCTTTTGAGTCATTAGTTGAGTGAACAACCTTTAAAACTTTGAGACTCTTTGAAAATGCAATGTAATGTAAAGATGTAAGACTTCAAGACAAAGGCAAAAGAAACATTAATTATGAGCACAAGATTGGCAATGCTTATCTAAAGAAAATGGCATTTTAAAAGTATTTAGCATCTACATTAGAGTCTTGCACTGGATTAAGTAACAAAACATACATTAGATAATTTTAGGACATATTGTTTTTTGTGGGTTTGGGTGCGGTCCAACATTTAAAAAATGAGGGGTGGATTCAGACAAAAACAATATAATAATACAATTTTTTATTCTCTATATCACATTTCTGATATTGCAACGGGCAGGTTGTACACAATTTTAAAAGCCACACATTCCTTCTAATTGTTCCTATGATAAGGAGAGGGAAAATAATGCTCTTCATTTTGCTCTCTAAGCAAATCATATATGATCATTATTATCAAAACATTACTTGATGTTAAAGGCAAAATTGCCTGTGAGGAAACATCAAATAATTAATAATCCATCTTGAATTAAGTCAAAGTTGAGCACAAATTGGTAGCATTATTGACTGAAAAAATATTTGTTGCAAAAAAGTGATTAATACAGCCACAGAATATATGCAAAGCTAATGAAGTATAAATCTGTATAAAAAATATTGCTTCTAACCCTATGTTAACTATAATAACTTTTTTTCATTCTCATATTAATTTTATATTATTTTTACTGTCTCCCTGTAAATAAAACAATGAACAAAGATAAAGTTTGGGGCACCCTTAGACAAACCCCATATATTATATAACAAAATAAACATCTTCACAGACACTAGTCTATCATTAGACTGGAGAAAGATAGTGGCGGTGATGGTTATGATGTTAGTGAGGTGTAAGGGGCAGGTCCATGAGCCCCAGAAGCAAAGATGATGTCATCTGCCTGTGAGATGTTAGTTTCTGGATCTGCAGAGGAAAGGAGACAAAAAGTATTACAGGACAGCGTCAACCCTTGGCTCGGGGTGAGAATTACGTTGAGAGGCCCTGAAGTTGTCTCCGAGGCACGCATGTGTGACACACCATTTCACTGACAGCTACCTTTAAAATGGATGTTTGATGACTGCTGAGTCATGTTTTCTGTTAAAAGCAATGTAGAATCTCACACCTCAAACCATCCAGTAATATCTTATTTTTTTTAATTATACAGAAAAAAGAGGAATCAGATAGGGAAAGAAAATAAATAATTTCTATATAAAGTCTGTTAGTTTGTGACAGGAGAGCATGAGTGCTTGTGCAGAGAAAAGAACGACAGGAGGTAAAAGTATTTAAGGATAGGAAGACAAGAACAATACAGAGGAAGAGCCAAGGATAAAGGATCACTGATTTGTATGGATTTGGTAATTCTTCCAGAGCAAGTGAATGGGAAGAGCATGAGTGCACAAAAGTAAATGCCATTAAGTACCATTTGACTCAGAGTGACCAATGAATGAGTTCAAGATGGCAAGCTGTGACTACTGGTGAAGCAATGGGTTATTAGAGATAGAGTGCGTGAGACGCTTATTTTAGCAAAACCATGGTGGGCAGGGCATTACATCATGTTGAGGCACCTGTATTCAGAAACTAAAATTATTACAACATATTATGGTAAATATATTTCAAGTTCAAAGTGCTGGTTTAAGGTTTGGACTGTACATATGACTAGTTTTAGGTGTGTCTAAATTAAAGCTTAAGTTTATAGTCCTATGTACAGTGTACAATAAAATTCTTATTTGTATGTCTCTCATAGACTAGTGAAAGTAATAAAGACAACAACACACGCAAAAAAAAAAGTGTTTAAGTGTAATATTAATTGAAAATGGTAAGTCAGCTCCTAAGACAGAGGCAGGTGAGCGATACATTTTTATAACACTTGACTTCCTACATGGAGGCTGATGTGGACTTATCACTAACATCACAGCGTTTGTGGCTTCACAATTTTAAATATTATGTTTAGGTTGATTTTATACTATTTTTTAAAATTAGGTACAAAATTAAAAATGGCTGTTCTGCTGCTCAGTCACTGGTACATGCTGATAATAATAAAATTGTGTGGGTTTAGGTCAGGTCATGGTTCTTAAAGCAGAAGGTTGATTTATTCACAGGGTGCATTTTGGTGCAGCTTTGAGTCTGATGATTCTTCACAAAGACACCTGCGCAGAACTCTAATCGACACTGACAGTGTTATGTTCATGTTGACTAAACGTGCGTTTCAATCCAACAGAATTCTGTACCAAAAAGTGAGGCATAGAACAGTAAATCTTTTCTTAAGGGATATTCTTAAAGTAGTCGTCAGGGCCTCGCAACATTTTATATAATAAGCATTTTTCACCAAAAAAAAAACATTAGCCAGAATCAACAAGACAAAACAAATCAATATTCCAAGCAAGAAAAAGAGATTTTCTGAAAAGTTTTTTTGCACTTCTTTGTATTGCTCAAGCACAAAGTCTCTTGTCAGTCATTGTAAATGTTCACTGTAATTATTCATAGCAGGTAGACTAATGCAGAACAACAGGCTCACATTTACAGTTCTGTTATATTAAGAATACTGATGAACCAGCAAAGATACCTGGAGAATGATTTCCCCTGTACAGAGTCCAGCTATTTGAAAGGGTGCAACTTACTCAGTTGAGGGTTAAATTTTGTTTTGTTAGTTTTTGTCTTTGTGTTTTGTCTTCAAGAACAAGTCAATTAAAATTAGTTCAAAAAGAAACAGCAAAAACACATCACTCATTAAGAAAATGTTTAGAATAAAAACCTGCAGCCACGGTGGTCTCCAGGACCGGAGTTGGTGACCCGTGCTCTAGTTTGATTAGGAAGACATTTGTTGCATAAGTTTGACTTGAATGTATGCAATGCTGTTTTCGTGAAATAAAATAAATACAGAAAAATAATAAATTAAATGAAATAGTGGGTGGCACGGTGGCGCAGTGCAGTTAGGAGACCCGGGTTCGCTTCCCAGGTCCTCCCTAAGTGGAGTTTGCATGTTCTCCCCGTGTCTGCATGGGTCTCCTCCCACAGACCAAAGACATGCAGGTTAGGTGCATTGGCGATCCTAA
This sequence comes from Polypterus bichir lapradei, assembly GCA_026402145.1. Classification (NCBI taxonomy): domain Eukaryota; kingdom Metazoa; phylum Chordata; class Cladistia; order Polypteriformes; family Polypteridae; genus Polypterus; species Polypterus bichir. The sequence goes on from JANRMT010062817.1 coordinate 30,357,283, forward strand.
ATTGTCCCTAGTGTGTGTGTGTGCCCTGCGGTGGGCTGGAGCCCTGCCCAGGGATTTGTTTCCTCCCTTGTACCCTGTGTTGGCTGGGATTGGCTCCAGCAGACTCCTGTGGTTAGGAGATAGTGGGTTGGATAATGGATGGATAAAATTGTGCTGTTCAACCAGAATCCACCAGGCGGATTTTTGTATTGTCTTTGGTTTTGGAAATAACCTGCCTGCAATATTATAACTGGTCAGCCTCTGCCAAATGTTGGCAAACTGAGATCAGGAGTCAACAGCTTCCTTAGGATAAAGAAGAGGGAGGCAAAAAATGGAGATGTAAGGAGAAGGATTATGTATCACTGATATACTATACAGTATGTTCCCTTCTAATCTTCTTTGAATGAAACATGAAAGCCCTTTATTTTACACTTAACCAATGAGGGGCAGTTTGTTCCAGGTCTGGACCAAAACCAAAGGCCTAACATGTTGCTCTTGATTACAAACTGAAATTCTTCCGTAGATGGTGTATTAGCCATACTTAGCAACAGCAGACTTTTCCATTAATCCATTTTCTTTTCCATCCTCTTTTAATGCCTAAAAATGTGCATGACTCAATATTTTCTAAATATAACAAATGTCATGAGGATAAAAAAAGCTTTTCTGCTTTACAAATAATTCTGAAAGTTTCAATAAAAAACACTCTAAAGTATCTTGTAAAATTGCTTTATACATACTATAAAGTATATTTCAAATAATCACATTAAAAATGATAGGTTACAGTACAATTAATACACAGCTATTTGTCATTATTATCAGCATTTATTGTAGTCACTGAAAGCTATGAACTTTGAAAGCAAACTCTTAGGTGTATACTTTGCATGAAAGGCTCTGTCTAAATTATTTCTTATTTCTACTGAACACAAATGTACTTATAATTTGATTGATCTTGGCAATGCTAAAGTTTTTTTTTTGTTTTGGCTTTTGTTACTTTTGGAAACCATTATTCAGTTCTAGGACTATTCTATCATTAAACACTTATAGTTAAACACAAGAGCCTCTTTAGTTATCTCATCAAAGCTAATCTGCTTTCTTCCTGGGATATTGGTTATTTTAATTAACCAAAATTATTTAAGAGTAACTTATCTTCCAGAAAATGTCTGTAAGAAAGACGTTCCTAATATAATAACAGATAAAGTGGTAATTTACAGTATATATCAAAATACATTAAGCTGATCACTTCCAACTATAGTCATGATTACAACATGCATATTGAATATATTCAATTTGTATATTATGCGTATAGTCATGCAATTGTTATGATTGAATGACCATGAAAAAATAAGTATTAGCCTTTTTTACCATGAAATAAATACTTGTAGACTAACAATAAAAATGTTAAGGATTGAAACAAGACATTCTTGTTGTGTCGCCTAGTCTGTTGCACCAGTTCTTTGATGTTTCCAAAAAGTTTTGTTGATATCATAGTCTCAAGAGCCACCAACATCGTAATTTCTGATAAATCTTCAGTTTTCTCTCAGAAATGCGTGATAACATTGGCAGAATCCATTTCATCGGCAGTAGTAAGCATTTTTCTAATTATTTCTTGTGCTATCTCCTTTACCTTCATTTCCCACACAGACATATTGAATTAGGCTTGAACAATCTTTTTTTTTTTTATTAATTTTATTGATATTTTTGTAATCATTCTATACAAATAGATACATTTTTACAACAAATTGAAAAGAAATCAACCCCCACCCCTGAGAAAAAGAGCATGGCCAACAGAGTAAATCTTAAAGCTTGTAAAAATACATAAATTGATGAGTTTAATACGTGGATAAAGATAAATGGAGAAGAAAAAGACATAGGTCCTGAGAATCTACTTCCTCTGTGCTTTAAGAGCTTATTCTAAAATATTATTGATTAGATCCTGCCAGTTTTTGAAAAAGTTCTGCACAGATTCTCTAACTGAGAATTTAATTTTTTCCAATTTCAAATAGTATAAAACATCAGTTACCCACTGCCTTAAAAGAGGAGAGTTAGGATTCTTCCAGTTTAGCAAAATAAGTCTGCGTGCCAATAGTGTAGTGAAGGCAATCACAGTTTGTTTGTCCTTCTCCACTTTAAGCCCATCTGGAAGAACCACAAACACAGCTGTTAAAGGGTTAGGAGGGATTGTGAGACCAAGGCTATCTGAAAGGTAATTAGAAATTTTTGTCCAGAATGATGTTAATTTGGTGCAGGCCCAAAACATGTGACCCAGTGAGGCTGGGACTTGACTGCAGCGTTTGCAGGTTGGATCTTGCCCTGGAAACATTTTGGACAGTTTTAAGTGAGACAGATGTGCTCGATATATAATTTTGAGTTAAATAATTGTATGCTTTGCGCATAATGGAGCTCAAGTGAATTCATTGCTACCTTCCACTCCTTTTCTGATATGTTGAGCGAGAGATCTTTTTCCCATTGTCCTCTTGGATCTTTGAAAGGGAGGGACTGTAGATTTTTATATATTGCAGAAATGCTGTCTGAGTCCTCGAAACTGAGCAATATTTTTTCCAGCATATTGGAAGGTGAGCGATGAGGAAAATTGGGCAGGTTCTGTTTTACAAAGTTTCCAATTTGAAGAAAGTGAAAGAAATGTGTTGCTGGAAAGTTAAATTTGGATTGTAATTGTTCATAGGATGCAAAGATGTTGTCTATGTAAAGATCTCTAAGCAATTTAATCCCAAATGTTTTCCAGATATTAAAAACTACATGCAGTATGTTTGCGAGGGTTGAAAAAGGTGGTTCTCATGCAGAGGTGCCACAGATAAAAGATTCTCCATCTTAAAATTCTTTTAACATTGGTTCCATATTCTGAGTGAGTGAAGCGCAATTGAAGAGCTGAGTTGCAAAATCAGCTAAGTACAGGAGACAACTTTTTGTGAAAAGGAGAAAAATAATTTTTAAGTATTTGAAATGATATTTTTAAAATTCTTTTTGCAGAATGTTGGTTGTTACATTACTGAAGGTCAATTGCTGGACATCTCAGAAATCTGAATATTTTACATTTTTGTAAAATATAGGAAAAAAACATACTTAGCAGGTTTTGATGCTAAATCAATGCTATTCCATAAACCTATAAGTAGAAACTTTCATCAAAAGTGCTCTGGATCTTGAAATATTTTTATCATATAACAAAAGAAATTCAGAGCTTTTAGTCTCTAAACTATTTAGCTAACAAGTAATGCTAAAAGTCATGAATTCCTGTTACGCATTGTTGAAGTAGTAAATTAAACAAGTTATAAGCAATCTCTAGAATGTCAATATTCTACATCGTCTTCATCATATATTTCAGTATCACTGTCTGCCATTGGTTTAGTGTTTTTGTTGGCTGTTCGAATGATTGGGAGGTAGAACTCTTTAACTTTTTCTGATTGCGGATTGTCCATATTGACTTCCATTTTGCTAAGCAACATTTTGACATCCTTTGCTTTTACTGGATTAACACAACAATTCAGTGGAAGTGGGTCAGCTGACAAGTTTTTTATTTTGCTGCCACGTTTCACAATACTGTGACTGCAAGAGTCGCCCGAATACGTGGTCTTTATGTTTATGTTGCTTCTTGTTATTTCCACCACTTGAACTTTTGTCAAGTGAAATGGGAGCTTTTTTTTGCAGACTTTTGCAGTTGCAGACTTGTAGTTAAGCACCTGCCAGTCTCTTCCTAAAACTCTGAGTGTGGCATATTGAGATGATTGGCTGGTGTACTTAGCAGCTTTTGGAACTAAACTGGTTATGTATTTAACAGGTTTTGGAACTCACATCAAAATTTATAGCACTATATTTTGGTACTTAGCAGGTTTTGAAGCCCAATTCAATGCCAAGCACATAGCCGACCCTTTGATGAGTCACAACCATGCTTCACCTAAAGTTCGGCAAAAAATGTACTTAGCAGGTTTTGGAACTCATCCCTTCAATTGGGTTATTAGTATATTGGTAATAGCTTGCATTTATTGGGGCACAAAGCAAGGAATATAATGAAGTACTGCAGGATTTTATTTCTATTGTGGACCAAGCCTGTGTATGTTCATCTATTTGTGTCCAGGTTTTTATAGCTTGTATGTTTGCTGCCCAGTAATAAAACTGAAAGTTAGGCAGACCCACCTTCTGCTTTAGGTCTTTGTAGGGTCGCTCTTTGGATACGTGGATGTTTTGAGTTCCAAATAAATGAGGTTATGGTTGAATCTAATTGCTTAAAAAATGATTTATTGGTGTATATTGGAATGTTTTGAAATAAAAGAAAGAGAAGCTTAGGAAGGATATTCATCTTAACAATGTTAATTCTTCCAGCTAGAGTGAGATGAAAGATTGACCATCTATGCAAGTCTTCCTTAATTTTTTCCATACAGATGGCGACATTTTGTTGATAAAGAGCTTTATGTTTACTTGTGATATTTACCCCTAGGTATTTAATTGATTTGCAATGATAAAAGGGAAGGTGTCCAATCTAATATTGTATGCTTGACAATTCACTGGAAAGAGTACATTTTTATTCAAATTAATTCTGAGACCAGAGTTCTTTTGAAATTCTGTAAGTGCTGTTAGGACTTCAGGCACAGTATTTTGTGGGTCTGATATATACAGTACCATATCATCTGCATATAGAGAAATGTTCTGTTCAAGTCCTTCTCTGATAATCCCCTTTATCTGATAAGCATTTCGACAGTGAACTACCAGTTTTTCAATGGCGATTGCAAATAGCAGTGGTGACAAAGGGGGATCCTTGTCTGGTACCATGTTCTAGTTTAAAGTAGTCTGAACAAATGTTAATACAAACTGAAGCTTCTGGATTGGCATACAGTAGTTTGATCCATGCACAAATGTTTGGACCAAACCCAAATTTCTCTAATGTAGTGAAAAGGTGGTTCCATTCAATCATGTCAAATGCTTTTTCTGTTAACGATAATAATATCTCTGGGGTGGGTGTTTGACTTTACTAGTGAATATATTACATTAAACAGGCGTTGAAGATTGGAAGCTAAGTGTCGGCATTTAATAAATTCAGTTTGATCTTGTGATATTACTGAAGGCAGCACTTTCTCCATCCTTCTAGCTAGGAATTAGGAGAGTATCTTAAGATCATTATTCAGAAGTGAAATTGGTCTGTATGATGCACATTGTAATAAGTCCTTATTTTGTTTAGGAAAGACGGTGATTAATGGTTGTTGAAAAGTTTGAGGTAGAATTTGATTGTCTCTACCTTCTGTAAATGTTGCTAATAAGAGGGGAGCTAGCTGAGTGTAGAATGTCTTATAAAATTCTACAGGGTAGCCATCAGGTCCTGCTGCTTTACCGCTTTGAAGTGACTTTATAGCATCTAGTAATTCTGAGAGCGCCAGAGGTTTATGCAGTTTCTCTGCACTAAAAATATTTATTTGTGGTATTTGTAATGTATCCAGAAATGCATTAGATTGTGTGTTGTCTTCTTTAAACTCAGTAGAATATAAGGATTTATAGTAGTCTCTAAATGTGTACATTATATTTTTATGGTCAATGATTTTATCTCCATTCGTGTTGGTGATTTTTGGGATTGAATTGAGAACTTCTTGCTTGTGGATTTCTTGAACTAAGAGCTTATTAGTTTTCTCTCCATGTTCATAGTAATGATGTCTTGATTTAAAAATGAGTTGCTCAGTTTCTTTGGTTGTTAAGAGGTTGAGCTCTGAATGCAGAGCCTGCCTTTTCCTATGAAGAGCCTCACTTGGACACCTGGCATGTTCTTCATCCAGTCTAGTAATTTCACTGGTTAGCTCTGATACCTTCTTGGTTTCTATTATATTTCTGTGGGAAAGATATGAAATAATCTGCCCTCTTAAGAAGGCTTTTAGAGTTTCCCAGAGTATTGAACACTCTACAGAATACGATTCACCACACACAGTATGTGCCCGCCCTCTAATCTTTGAGGAGCGAAAGTGACAGCTTTATTTCAAGCTGTATTTTATGATGCATTTAGAGGAATGTTATAGACAAAATTAAATAAATAAGCAACAAAAAACATTTTATGACACATTTATTTATGCTCACATTCCATGACACATTTATTTATGATCACATTTCACAGTACTTTTAAAAATTCATTTATTTATTTTATTTTGTCTGAAATATTCCTCCATAAATAACATTTCCTTATATAAAATGCAGTAAACAAAAGTGAACATTTAGAATAAACATTGTAATGTCCTTTGAGATAAAAAGATGTTAAGTGAAGATTTAGTGACCTATTTTAGAAATCTGTTAACATGCTATCATGACTAGATTTTTTAAAGTGGTAGCATATAATATAAAAGAAGGAAAATGTAATCAACATCGGGCAAAACCAGAAAAGGGAAATGTAAAAAATTTCAATTAAACAGCATAAATCCAATCACTCTTGGGTGAAAGACATATAACTGGACATTGTGATCATTTTTGTATTGAGTTACAATGATGCAATACAGTAATCCCTCGCTATATCGCGCTTCGACTTTCGCGGCTTCACTCTATCGCGGATTTTATATGTAAGCATATCTAAATATATAACGCAGATTTTTCGCTGCTTCTGCGGACAATGTGTCTTTTTACTTCCGGTATTTGCTTCCTCAGTTGGTTTGCCCTGTTGATTTCATACAAGGGACGTTATTGGCGGATGTCTGAGAAGTTAACCAATCAGAGCACGCAGTTAAGTTCCTGTGTGCTGACTGGCTCAGTGACGGAGTGCCGAATTCGATTCCGCGGCATTAACCAGGAAGTCTCGTCTCGCTCATTCAGCATCGACGTTTTTCGCTGTGTAAAGAGTTAACTTTTGTGCTGTTTTGTGTTTATCTTTGTGCGTAGTCAAGCCCTTCGTTATGGCTCCAAAACGATCTGCTCCTGCTACTGCTTCAGGGGACGTGCCCAAGCGCCAACGGAAGACGCTAACGATTGCCAAAAAGGTAAAAGTTTTGGATACGTTGAAGGAAGAGAAAAGCTACACTGCTGTAGGACACCATTACAGCATCAATGAGTCCACGATTCTTTTTATTTAAAAAGGAGGAAAAGAATATAAGATCTACGGCAGCAGTGTCCTTTTAACTAGGGCGCAAAACGAGTTGTAAGTGGCCATAATAAGGTAGTAGTCCGGATGGAATCTGCTTTAGGGATTTGGATTGAAGACTGCCGAAAGAAGAACAACGGCGGTGCTACACAGTCACCTGAAGAGGCTCCTTTAGAAGGGCTGTAACGCTCTCCTTTCTTGTGCAGTAAAACTAAACTCATTGTTATCGGACAAGTCGTTGTGTCATTTTTGGTGAGTAACCGTAATTGATTTTCTACTTACTGTACTTAGTACATGTACGTACGTTTAGTGTCACTGTACACACATTTACTGTATACAATTTTTCTTGCACTGTACGTATTTATTGCTGGTGGACTGTCTATTTTAATGTCTGTAGCATATGTGATATTGGAGACGCTCGATATCTTTAAAATAATATTTAGGTTTTACTGTATATAAACTGTGTTTACATACATAATTTCAATGAATCTTACCTAATATCTAAGAAAATACAAAGGGTTTATGCTGTATAACTGTGCGGGAATATTTATAAACAGTGTGGGAGAGTTTATAAGGGCTTAAAATATATAAAAATAACCATACAAACATATGGTTTCTACTTCGCAGATTTTCACCTATCGCGGAGGGTTCTGGAATGCAACCCCCGTGATCGAGGAGGGATTACTGTAATGTCATTTAAGAACAAATCGGAATATTTTCTATTAATGTTATCCTCACCTTTAGAAAAGTTCAGGTTGGGTTTAGTACTATACACATCCATTAAAAAAGACAACATAACATTCCTAAATGCATGTAAACTAGTTCTGGGTTCTTGGGGGCTACTGCCTGTCTCAGTACCATCAAGTGCAAGGCAGAAACCAACCCTGGACTGGATTAATACAACAACATTAATTTATTTAGCACACTTTCATGCAAAGGAGGTAACTTACAGTGCTTTACAAGATCTTAACGTGAAAGTTACAAGAAAAGAAAAAACAAATATGATTAGGTAAGAATATGAATGAATAAGTAACAAAGAAGTAAATAAATAAATCCATACAAATTTATAACATATAGATATATAATTAAGATAGATATCATAATGTAAGTCTCTAAAGATGAGTCTGATGATAAGGTCAGATGGCTGGAGGACAGAAAGAAAAATGCAAACTTTAGTTAAACTGAAGAAAAACAACAATATTTGCAGGAGTTCCAAGGCCCAAAAACCACCCAGCCCCCACTGGGCATAATGCCATCCACTTCAAAGACACAATGTTTTTTTTTTTGTTTTTAATGATGTGATTGTCAAAACATAGGTTGAAATTTAAAAATAACAAACACACTGATTAAGTATGAAAATTGAATAACAACTGATCATCACTAAAATTTTCATTCCAGTTTTCTACATGAATAAAATAGCAAGCTGCTTGGATGTTCATTTCTTTGTTTGTCTGTTTGTTTGCCAATCATTCAAAAATGGCTGAACCGATTTTCACAAAATTTTGTATATGTATTGTTGTTCTGATCTCACTATTACATGGTGTGAACGTTTCCCGGACACAGACAGGCAGACATGTTGTTTTTCCACCACCACACGTTTATTTACAATATATACAAAGTCAAAATTCAGTGCACACACAAACCGCACAAAGTCCTGGCCACACAATGCCTTCTTTTTCGGGCCGCCTCCACACTCTCTTCTTCTGCTTCGTCCTGCTTCCACCTGACTCCAGCCTCGAATGAAGGGAGGCGGCCCCTTTTATCCACACCCGGATGTGCTCCAGGTGCTCCCCGGCAATCACCCGCCAACACGCCCCAGTGTGGCAGAAGTGCCGGCTGTCCTCCCGGAAGCACTCAGGGTGTCCCTGCTTCTCTTCCCCCCAGCACTTCCTGGTGTGGCGGAAGTGCTGAGGTCCAGGGCTCCCAAGGTATCGGGGCGCCCCCTGGCGGTGACCACGGGCCCCTACAGGGTTGGGCTTCCAAGCCCTTAACCCGTGGCCCCCAAAGCAACCAGGGTGGCGGCCCCCACGTGATCCCAGGTGGGCGCACGCCATCTTCCGGTTGTTCATGGCATCCCGGCCGGGCCTTCGCCCCGGCATCCCTGACAGTGCCCCACAGCCAGCGAAGACCACTCGGGAGGAGCGGCACGTCCCGCGAGGGCAGCTTACCCCCGAAGCGGGTCCTACTCCTGAGCCACCGGGGTCCAACTTGGCACCCCGGGGCCTGCTCCTTTGGCACCCTCTCCGAGGACGCCATGCCCCTTTAGTTGGAGCCACTCGCACCCTCTTAGCTTCTGCCAGCCGTGGCGACACCCCCTCGCCAGCGGAGAGTCCTTCTGGCAGACGGCCCGTCTCCTGAGGGCAGGTTCCCAACGAAGCGGGTCCTACTGCTTGTCCAGGGTCCGGTCCTGAAATGAATAGAAACAAGGGGGCAGAGCTGCTGCCTGGACACCCTTTCCTGGTGTCCCTCTGCCTTGCGCAGTGGCAGCACTCCCCCCGCCGACTGGTACCCCGGCACTTGCCTGTTCGGCACCCCCTCCGCAGGTTCCATGTCCCACCTGTCGGTGAACCAGACGGGACCGGCTGCAGTCTTTTCCTCTCCGCTGACCTCATGGGTTCCCTCTGCCCCTGCAGAGGGCGGCCAGCACTCAGACGTGTACACCCAGCACCATGTCCCTTTATATCGGAGGAACCGGCATTCACCCTTCGATTACTCCTGTCGCTCTGGGACGCCCTAAAGGTCTGAGTCCCCTTATTGTATAAAAAGAGACTCCTTCCCGTCTGCGTCTCTGTAGAGCGGCACGAGACTACCGCCGACTCGGGGCGGAGGGCGCTAGGACCTGGGGCACTCAACAGCCCATGTCCTGCCAGCCCTCTCGCTGTCTCTCCCCTCATCGCGCGCACAGCCCCCTGCGCCACATCCACTGTCGGAGGTCTGCTTACTCGATGCTGATCGTTAGTATCACAGCCAATTTCAGCAGACCCTCCTTTATGCTGTACGGGGACGGCTATACTCACCTTCCCCGCCATACACCTCCGGCTGAAGAATCCAGCGTCGCGCCGTCTAATCGCCATCAACAGCTCTTCGATTGACGCGACCGCCTTCATCTCCAGTACCTGCAATTCCGCCTGGAGGGCACATAGCACCTGCGACAAATGCTGCTCCGCGGCCTGAAGGCACGCCTCCAGCTCCAACAGAGCAGCCGACAAAGACAGGAAGTTAACCGACGCGGAGCCTACCTGTCCGTCAGCCCCAGACGCCGGCAACTTCCTGTGGGCCTCTTCCTCCGGCCCAATCGGGTCTCCCCCCAGCATGCGATGGAGATTCCTTCGTCCCGCCTCTCTCCAGTCATTGGTGGGCACACAAGACACACCATCCAACCGCGTGCCTGTCATGAGGAGGGACTTCTGGTGCACGGCCATTTTGGCTCCCCTCCTGCGGTGGCGACGTGCTCGCTGGCAGCCTTGCTGTCTCTCGTGCTGCAGCGGCTCCGTTTCATCAGCTCCCGCAGGCGTCACTGCGGTGTCGAAGCCCCACCGACCAGCATGCGTCCGCCACTGATGCGGATCCGGGCTGTCCCTGCCTACAAGATAGAACATACGCCCGGCCCCCCAGGGCCAGCTGCCACTATGCAGGGAACTCACCTCCCGGGTCCCGTCCAACCGAGGAAATGTCCTCGGCGTGGTCTCCCTAGACGCGATGCTGTCCTGGGCGCCTCCAGCAACGGCGTGCCCGCAGGAGCCTGCTGCAGTCCTGCTCCGCATGCTGTCAATCCGCCACAGGGGAAAACGGCTCTCCTGCAGAACCATGGCGGTCCATGGGGTACTTTTGCCCCATGGGGCTGTGTGCACGCCGCTCCTGCGGCACGTGGGTGGGGTTCCCTGCTGCGCCGGGCCGTCCACAACAAAATTTTTATGTGCAGGTCTCCACCTTAGAACAGGCGGAGCATCCTGCCGACTACGCCAGATGTGAACGTTTCCCGGACACGGACAGGCAGACTTGTTGTTTTTCCACCACCACCACATGTTTATTTACAATATATATATAAAGTCAAAAATCAGTGCACACACAAACCCCACAAAGTCCTGGCCACACAATGCCTTCTTCTTCGGGCCGCCTCCACACTCTCTTCTTCTGCTTCATCCTGCTTCCACCTGACTCCAGCCTCGAATGAAGGGAGGCGGCCCCTTTTATCCACACCCGGATGTGCTCCAGGTGCTCCCCGGCAATCACTCGCCGACACACCCCAGTGTGGCGGAAGTGCCGGCTGTCCTCCCGGAAGCACTCCGGGTGTCCCTGCTTCTCTTCCCCCCAGCACTTCCTGGTGTTGCGGAAGTGCTGAGGTCCAGGGTTCCCAAGCCCTCAACCCGTGGCCCCCAAAGCAACCAGGGTGGCGGCCCCCATGTGATCCCAGGTGGGCGCACGCCCTCTTCCGGTCCTTCATGGCATCCTGGCTGGGCCATCGCCCCTGGCATCCCTGACAGTGGTAATAGATATTCAGGCAGCTAAACTCCTCCCTTGATCAATAAGACGACCCGGAGACTGACTTGACACGAAGTGTACAAATCTCCAGTTTATTAATAAAGAGCAGGTGTGAAACTACAACTAAAAAAAACACAATATTCAGCATGCAAACATTTTGACAACAGATTTAAACTACAAGTAGCAGTACAGAACGGTAACATTCTACAAATATACGTAAACTTACCGGCTATGCTACTATAGGACTAAACAGTTAGGATGAACTTCACTCTATTTGTCCGTGGCAGATACATTACCCACATTGAGAACGCCACTCCCCCACCCCCACCCCACTTAGGCGGCTCAGGAAGGACAAAAATTACAGAGCATGCATACCTGAACACAACAACCACCCACAAATAGAAATGGTCAATAACAGGGCACTTTACCCTTCCCAACAAACATGACAATTGCCATTGGCCTGGCTTAAAATATAGTGTATGTTTCATATTGGGTATATGGGTTATAATTGGAGGAGTACCTTAGAAAACTGGTGCCAATGAATGGACTACAATTCCCATCAGGCAGCAGGAATACATTATAGTTGGTGGAGGACATCATCGTCAGCACAAATAAACTTTTCCACGAGCCAATACAGGATCTTAAAGACCACAGGTATTTATGGTGTTTTCTTTTCAAATAATCTAGATAAGAGCCTCATTATTTCAGTGGATTACAGCTTTTGTCTAAGAGTGTATCTTTTTGTCTCATTGTGGGTTGTGTTGAGCAATGTTGAATTTCCAAAAGAATGTTTTTTCATGTTTGTTTATGCCAGCATTGTCTCGACTAGAATAATAATTACAACAAATCATCCACTACACTAATACACAAAGGATTAAAAGAGGTTGTGGTCAACTTAAATATAAAATCTAAGAAACAGATAATATAATAAACCACAAATAATTTTTTTCAATGCATTGTTTGGTTAAAAGGTATATTAACATATATTGCTATATCTAAGTGTTCTTTATGCCTACAATTTCACAATTGTATTTTTAATTTTTTCATATTTTTTTGCTTTTAAGTGTGCTTACTTGGTGTGTTTAATATATTTGTTAGTGAGCACCTAGCTCTATTTGATGATTTTTTTACTTTTGTTCGTTATTTATATTTGATCATATTGTTTTTTGTCATAAATTTGACCTTGCTTACATTCAGACACAGTGACATTTAATCTGTTTTGCAGCATATGCTTGCCTTAAACTCTCTCTTTACTTCTTCTATGACTATTGTTGTTGATTCTCATTTAATTGTTTTCCAATTTTTGATGCATCTTCACATTTTTGTTAGAAGGCCATTCAGATTAATACCTATGAAAACAGAAGCCTCTGACCTACTTCCACTCTATTGCATGTTAAACAAAGGTTCTCAGATGTTTCACATTAGTGATTCATCTATTTTATTATTCACTTTGTGCCCTCTTCATTTTTGGAAGGTCTGAATTAGATAGACAAAGCATTCACCAATGAGCATCTGCAAAAGGGAAAAAATTGTTAAAGGTTATGTTCATGCTGAATATAAAAATGAAGTTTTAAAGGCAGTGTTTCAGCTGTACAGCTTTCATTGAATGTGAACATTTTAATAGTCCATAATTTCAGCAGGTTTTCTGTTATAAAAGGTTTTATTAAAATGTGTCTCCTTCACAAATTTGAAGTCTCATACAAGCAAAACAAAGCAATTTTTTAAATTATTGTAAGTGCTGAACAAATATAAAAACTGTTGAAAAAGATAAACCTTAGTTTTGACATAACATTTAATAAAAATGCACTATGATTGGAATATGGTGGCTTAATAATATCTGGTAGTCAAAGTCAAACTCATCCTGGAGCAATAAAATTTTAAATCAATACGTTGTTTAATAATTATTATGTAATATTATACTCAATAAATAGTCATGCTGTACAAAACAATTTCTTTAACTGGACTAACATCACAACAGTCCAAGACGAAGCAATTAACACATCAGATTAGCGATTAACATTCCACTTTGAGTGATGATAATGTGGCTGTAACCTTGACCTCACTATTGTGTCCCAAGAACAAAGTTGGGATTCTCTGCATGCATCCCATCCCACCCATATTAGCATCCAGTTTAATTGCATGTTACAACTTGGTTAAAGTCAACTGTTTGAGAAAGCGGTAACCTGTGATTCAAGAATGTTATGACTGGTTTATTGCTCAGATTCTTGCTCCTCTACTTCTGACATCCTCACACAGAGATGTATTGTATAATTTGTGATCCAGACATTGAAATGTGGAAGGATTACCTTAACATTATTGCCCTGGAAGATCTTGGCTGATTTAGCAACAGAAGTAATTAACCCATATACTAATATCTCAATGATTAATCATTCTGAATCCTGGTGACTTCATAGAAGGAAGCAGACAGCAAGTCTTCTGTGTCAACATGTTCCATTCGTGGGCAATATAAGATGGACCTGCCTATTCAAATATTAATGACTGTAAACATAACACATGCTACTATCTGAGCAGGGGGGTATTTTCCGTACATCGCTTAAATCATCCGAGATCAGATGCCTCATCTTGGATGAGTTGATGCCGGTGAAGCTCATCCGGGTAAGTCAGTTTTTCAAACACAGCCATGTAGTAGATTAGTCTAGCTGGATCTAATCATCCAAGATGAATGGGCGCGCCCGCGGTGATTGATAAGCCGATATATATTGAGTCTAGAAAACATGATCAGGAAGTCTTTGATAGGCTGCAACAAAATGACGAAATAACGGGCGCATTTTTTTTTCACACAAGCGGAGCAGGACCTTTTATTTGAAGGATATGAAGAATTTCAAGATTTAATATGCACAAGGGGTAACACTGCAAAAGCAGCCCAAACCAGAAAAGACGGCTGGCAAAAACTGGCCGACAAATTAAACACTAAGTAGTGCGCATTGTACTTACTGAATGCAGCGTTTCATTTCCTATGTGTCAGATTAATTATTATTTAATATGTCATAATTCCAGATCAAACGTGAGCACAAGGAGAACATGGGTACAGGTTAAAGTGAAGTACAAGAATATACTACAAACTGGTAAATATTGGTATATAACTATTTAAAGAATTGTTGACATAAAGAATCATATATAATATAAAAAATATAAATTTTAAAGCTAATAAGAAGGCAGACAAGCAAAAAAGGTCCACGCGGTCCAGGCCTAACCCCTGCAGAAGAGTTGGCTCTCCAGAAAAATGCCCATCACCCTGTTTCTCAGGGCATTTTTTTTGTTGGGTAAGTTGCAGGGAATGTCATATCCCTACAACTTGTGTCAGACTAACGAGATATTGACAAAGGTCAAATATTTGATGAAGACACTGTGTCTGATTATTCATCAGGAAGAGAGGTACATTTTCCAAATAATTTTTGATCAGACTCCACTCTGATCAGTCTCATGTGTCCCAATCACTTTTGGAAATCCTGGGTAATGAGAACGTTAGGCTGATTGTGAGATTCTTTATGGAACTGTGGGTGTTTTTGCCTGTGTACCTGCAATGGCATGAAACGCTTCTTTTATTGTCTGCACACGCAGGTGTCCAGGAAACACTATGAAAACCCAGAGGAAATATTTCAGAGCCAAACAGACTTTACAAATTGTCTGGCAAACTTCACTTTTAGATACATTTTCCACATTGCCTACAGTATATAAAAAAAGTGCCGCTTGCAAAAAAACTCAAAGCAATGCATACTGTCTGTGTGGTTGTGAGAGCCCGACTTCGCCTAGCCATGACTGAATGAATTCCATGCACGGAAACTGATTAAGTGTGTGAGCTAATCCTTGTTTACATAGAACAAACCTGCTCCGAGCAGGTTTGAGGATTTGGATCTGCTGCTATGCCAACACATCTAGCAAGAGTTTCGAAAAACCGACAGATCCAGGATCATGCCAAATCGTCAACAATTACATCTGGCTAAATGAGTAATCCACGTATGAAAAATACCCCCCAGGTCTGGCCTCATCGTACTCCCACCTACAACCCTGTTATTGTTTGTGTGTTTTTATTTTTTTTTTAATTACTATATTCATTATTTTTATAAGTTTCTGTAAAATTTCAAATCCTCCATCTCCAAATCTTCTGAAGCAAATATACTTCCTACAAGACCAAACAGCCTTAGATTATGCAACAGCTGTATAATCAGTTGAAGAGTTTTCAGTTTGCCAAAGCCCTGCTAAAATCTCTAGATTCAGTCAGATGCCACCAGTTGTTGAATATGTTGAGAAGTGTGCACTTCACGCACTCTAGACACTGTACTAGCGTCCTTATAAAACATCTGGACACAATTAATCTGATTAAATATCTTACTGTAAATGATTGTTACAAAAATCTATTAAAAAAAACTAGTGGAAAACACAAAAGCACTAATTGACATACCAAGTGAAAATTACTTCCATTTACAATCCTCCACTGCATCAGCATATTAAAGATGGAGAAGTTATTGCCACAGTGAAGAAAAGAAAAGCAACTTGCAAAGATGCTATCCCCTGAAAATTTCTCCCAGGACTAGACCCTAAAGGACTTCAGACCACGTTGTTCACTAAAAACTGACCAAACTGTCCCCTGAAACCATGGAAAACAAACACACCTCAAAAGCATATTGAGAAACTATAGTCTGCACCATACTGAAACCTTCAAAATTAACCAATGGTCCAGCATGCCACAGCCCAATGTTCCTTCCTGTACATCAGGGGTCCCCAACCCCCGGTCCGTGGCCTACTATCAGGCTGTGGCCGTCTGACAGCCGGGCCGCGAAAAAACTGCTAGCATCGGAGAATCACTCAGTGAAGGGCTACAGCAAAACGGCTGCCCCATTCACTGAGGACACTTTTTAGAATGCTAGGTGGGCGGGGCTTTACAGCGGCGCTGAGCTGAGGAGAGATATTAGCACATACTACAGGTAAAATTCTGTTGCAACGAATATCTTTACAATGAAATTTTCATTACAACTAAGTATTTTTATGGTCCTGACAATTTCCACATATGACACAAGTCTATAAAAATCTCGTTACTATGAAGTACATTCAACAGATACTCTCATTACAACGAAGTGACCTTAAAATACTTGAATGAATCATCCACAGAGCGTTAGTTCTGTGGTCACAGCTCAGTTGTGCACATTTGCACAATGATCCCCAAACATAACATTGTAAAAACAAATTTCTTTCTTCGAACATTCCTTGTACTGTTTTTTTTTTTTTTTGCTGTTTTTGTTTTCGGTGGTTTTCAGTGATACCTTTTGCTTATTGCTCGTCAACATTTGAAAAACATCCATTGGAATTTAACTCATTGTCACTCTCCTATAGAAATGGCAAACATGAGAAAACTATAACAGTTCATATTTAAAAAAAAAACTTAAAATTTTTGTAGCTCTCGATTGCGGCACAAAGAAAAAAGACGTTGCTTGCTAGTGAATTCGGAATTTCGCCATCGAGAACTTTCTTGAAAGACTGAGCAAAAAAAGAAGAAGAATCTCAGGTTGCAAATGTATGTGAACTGCTGCATTTGAAGATGCCGAAAAAGCAGTTTTTATATGGTTCAGTGATGCTTGTTCAAGAAACATTCCGATTAATGCGGCACAAATTCAAGAAAATGTGAGGTTTCTAAACTCTCTTGGAACCTCCCCCAACTGGACAACACGCCGAAGAGCGTCCCGAAGTCTGCGTCTGTGGAAGACTGCTTATCCATTGCCAGGGCAACAGCAGGCTCACAGCTTTGCTGCGGCTCTTCACCGAAGCAAACAGAAAAGATCTCGATGGGTGATGCAAGGAACGTTGTAAACGCAGGGAACAGTATTACTTGGCCACTAACCTGGTCACAACCCTGTCTGACTGTTGTGTCTGTTTATAGGAGAGTGGAAGATCCTGCTACAATAAATAACCATGCTGTTCCTGTTTCAAGCTGAATAAAGCTGGTTTTGCTAAAGTACTGAGACTCAGCCTCATGTTTTGGGGTGTAAGACCGGGACTTATAGCGCAGCCACAGTCTTTTAGGATTCGCTTCTGTGTCCCTTCACTGCAGCGCTGTGAGACTGCTGTTGCCCTGCCTTAGCAATGGACAAACAATCTTACACAGACGCGGCAATCGTGCTTCGGGACGCACTTCAGCATGATGTTCCCGTTGGGTGGAGGGGATCCCAAAAGTTTAGAAACCTCACAATTTGAAGAAGAAGAAAAGGATGATTCAACTTCTGATTGATAACTGTGCTGCCCACAACATGCTTCCACATTTAGATAATGTTTATGTTGAATTCCTCCCACCCAATTGCACAGCAGTACTTCAGCCATTGGGTTTGGGCATCATTCACATCCTGAAAATGTATTATCGCAAGGAAATGCTGAGAAAAATTCTCGTCAGCATAACTTGTAGACAGAAGAAGATTAAAATGAATGCGAAAGAAGCTATTGAAATGATTGCAAACACCTGGACACAAGTTAAAAGCACTATAGCAACAAATACAGAATCTCATTACAACAAAATATTTTTTAGGTCCCTGGAAGTTTGTTGTAACAAAATTTTGACTGTATTTTCACTACAGGCATACAAGCACTATTGGGCACCCCACCTTTACCCACTCTGCAGACTCAGTATCCAGCCAGGCTGGAGGAGTGCTGGAGGAGCCTGAGGAGGAAAATCTGAGGCAGCAGTGGAGCAGCAGCAAGTGGAGCAGAAGCAGAAGATACCCGTTGTTCAAGTTGATAGATAAAATGGCTGCATTCAAAGTCAAACTTGATTTATGGGGCCGACGAGTGAACATTGGGATTTTTGATGTGTTTCAAACGTTAGCAGAGGTTGTTAAAGATACCAAGCCAGGGCTTTCTTTCTTCCAGCTGGTGTATGATCACCTTCCTCAGATTTCAAAAGAGTTTGAGCATTATTTCCCAACCACAAATGGGAAGGAATGGACCCATTTCTGAATAAGCCAGGTGAATCAGCTTTGTCTGTGCTTGAAGAGGATCAACTGCTTGAGGTTACAAATGATGGTGGCCTTAAAAGTATGTTTGAGACAACTTCAAGTCTCCATATGTTTTGGATTAAAGTCAAGCAGAAATATCCTGCTTGACTTTCCTGAGGTTGACACAAAAGCACTGAAAAGTCTGCTTCCATTTCCAACATCTTATCTTTGTGAGGCAATGTTTTCTGCAGTGACAGCAACCAAAACGAGATTACGGAGTAGACTGAACATAAGCAACACACTTCACTTGTCACTGTTTTCCATTGTTGCAGGAAAACAAGCTCTGGGCTCCCACTGTATATTGTGTATAAAACTGCCATATGAACCCGCCCCACCGGTCCCTGGAAAAATTTGCTTCTATAAAAGCGGTCATTGGTGTCAAAAAGGTTGGGGACCACTGCTGTACATGACTTACCAACTCCTGAATTGCATTATTCTTGGGCGAATTGGTCTTCTGGCAGTGGCAGTGATTCCTAAGGAAAAAGAAGTCCTCCAACATTTTGTGTTTAAATTCTAGACCTCACAACGTATATCAAGGCCAATTTCCAGAATATAATTCAAAACTGGAATAACCTTTATGGTCCTGACATTAGCCTACATAGCCTGGATTAAAGACGTAGTGCTGAAACTTGAAGAAATTACCTTCTTTTCTCAAACACTGAAAATGATATGGTCAATTTTGAGCCACAATTAGTTACCTATTCAAGTTGAAGTTGAAGTTTATTTTCTTGTCATTTAAGCCATATCTAAAATACAGTGAGATGAAATTGTGTTTTGTAGGACCAGAAAATGTGCAAAAAGGGAAAGGGAAAACCACAAAAATGTAAACGAAAAAAGACAAAGACAGTGCTAAATTCACAAAGTCCAACCAGTACTAGAGTTAAAATGTAAAATAGTCGATTAAATACTATAGTTCAAAATAAATAATTTCCTGTATAAAAACTGGCTTGTTATGTGCATATTACGTAGAGTTTAATAGTCTTAGTGCCTGTGGAAAGAAGTTATTGCACATTATAGCTGTTCTTGATTTTATGGTGTGTATCTCCGACCAGATGGCAAGAGATCAAAATGTCCATGAGAGGGGTGTGAGGGGTCTCTCACAATGCAGAGAGATTTCTTCTTGCATCTGTACTTAAAAATGCCCTCAACATAGGTAGAGAGACCCAGATAACCCTCTCAGCCATTCTCTCCACATGTTGCAGTCTTCCTATCAGACATGCTGCAATTTTAGTACCTACAGTTGTGCTTGAAAGTTTGTGAACCCTTTAGAATTTTCTATATTTCTGCATAAATATAACCTAAAACATCATCAGATTTTCACTTAAGTCCTAAAAGTAGATAAAGAGAAACCAGTTAAACAAATGAGACAAAAATATTATACTTGGTCATTTATTTATTGAGGAAAATGATAGAATATTACATATTTGTGAGTGGCAAAAGTATGTGAACCTCTAGGATTAGCAGTTAGTTTGAAGGTCAAATTAGAGTCAGGTGTTTTCAATCAATGGGATGACAATCAGGTGTGAGTGGGCACCCTGTGTTATTTAAAGAACAGGGATCTATCAAAGTCTGCTCTTCACAACACACGTTTGTGGAAGTGTATCATGGCACGAACAAAGGAGATTTCTGAGGACCTCAGAAAAAAAGAGTTGTTGATGCTCATCAGGCTGGAAAAGGTTACAAAACCATCTCTAAAGAGTTTGGACTCCACCAATCCACAGTCAGACAGATTGTGTACAAATGGAGGAAATTCAAGACCATTGTTATCCTCCCCAGGAGTGGTCAACCAACAAAGATCACTCCAAGAGCAAGGCGTGTAATAGTCGGTGAGGTCACAAAGGACCCCAGGGTAACTTCTAAGTAACTGAAGGCCTCTCTCACACATTGGCTAATGTTCATGTTCATGTGTCCACCATCAGGAGATCACTGAACAACAATGGTGTGCATGGCAGGGTTGCAAGGAGAAAGCCACTGCTCTCCAAAAAAAACATTGCTGCTCGTCTGCAGTTTGCTAAAGATCACGTAGACAAAGCAGAAGGCTATTGGAAGAATGTTTTGTGGACGGATGAGACCAAAATAGAACTTTTTGCTTTAAATGAAAAGCGTTATGTTTGGAGAAAGGAAAACACTGCATTCCAGCATAAGAGCCTTATCTCATCTGTGAAACATGGTGGTGGTAGTATTATGGTTTAGGCCTGTTTTGCTGCACAAGTCGTTCTACCAAAGAATGGTTAAAGAAGAATAAAGTTAATGTTTTGGAATGGCCAAGTCAAAGTCCTGACCTTAATCCAATTGAAATGTTGTGAAAGGACCTGAAGCGAGCAATTAATGTGAGGAAACCCACCAAGCTGTTCTGTACAGAGGAATGGGCTAAAATTCCTCCAAGCCAGTGTGCAGGAATGATCAAAAGTTACCGGAAACATTTAGTTGCAGTTATTGCTGCAAAGGGGGGATCACACCGGATACTGAAAGCAAAGGTTCACATACTTTTGCCACTCACAAATATGAAATATTCGATAATTTTCCTTAATAAATAAATGACCAAGTATAATATTTTTGTCTCATTTGTTTAACTGGTTTCTGTTTATCTACTTTTAGGACTTGAGTGAAAATCGGATGATGTTTTAGGTCATATTTATGCAGAAATATAGAAAATTCTAAAGGGTTCACAAACTTTCAAGCACAACTGTAGATGTAATGTAGCTCCTCAGCACACTCTCTATAGTACCCCAGTAGAAGGTGGTGAGGGTGGGTGGGGGCATTCTCACTCTCTTCAGCCTCCTAAGGAAGTACCGCCTAGGCTGAGCTTTCTTGACCTGGTGGGTGGTATTAACAGTCCAGGAGAGATCTTCAGTGATGTAAACACCCAAGAATTTTGTTCTACTGACCCTCTCCACAGGAAAGCCACTGATATACAGTGGTGAGATGTTCAACCTTTATTCTGAAGTTCACAATCATCTCTCTTTTCTTATTGACATTAAGGGGCAGATCACTAACTGTTCCACCTTTGTTCTTTAAGATGTTTCATCTTCATTACAGAATAGTCCTACTACTTTTGTATCATCATCAAACTTAATAGGAGGATTTGTGCAGGATTTGGCAGTACAGTCATGTGTTAGCAAAGTAAAGAGCAATGGACTGAGCATGAAGCCCTGAGGGGCCCCCTTGCTTACTTTGATGGAACACGATGTCTTGGTGTCAACATGTACTACCCTATAGGCTTTCTGATACGAAGTCCAAGATCCAGTTACACATCCTGTACCGCAAAATCTGTTTGCCCAGGTTCCTCAGTAATGGATTGCTACAAGGTTCAGTGCTCACACTGGCACTATTCAGCATCTATATGTGTGAGATGCTGCCAAAAAACTTTTGTCAAAAGTTTGTATACACAGATGATCTTGCAAGGCAGGCAGCCACTTTATCAGTATTTAATCCACCCTGAACAAGGATCTTAACATCATGGCTGAGTGTTCTTGGAGATGGAGACACAAACCAAACTCCATCAAAACAACAGTCTCCCCATTTCATTTTGATAACAGTGATGCTACTCTGAGGCTCACTCAAATCACTGACCTTCTCCGCCTATTACACAGTGTCAGCCCAGCCACCCTGTGATGAAAGCTCATTTCTACCACTTGTACTCGCAATCTCATTCTTTCGGTCATCACCCCCAGTTCATGACAGTAGGTGAGGACAGGATTGTAGATTGACTGATAAATGGAGAGCTTTGTCTTTAGACTCAGCTCCTACTTCACCACCACGGACCAATACAGCATCTAACAAAAAGCTGCCACATCCCCAATCTGTTTGCTGATCTCACATTTCCTTATTCCGTCACCTGAAAAAGAGTTACAAAATGATTCTTTGTGTTACTTTACATTTGCTGCTATTGGTTTTGATGCAAATAAATATAATTTTTAAGTGAAAGTTTAAAAGTCAGCGTCTCTGCTTGATTGTTACTGACATTGCTGGCAGGTTAGATTGCTTATTTCTTGTTTAACTGTGATTTCTTACGGGCATAAGAGGACACTGTTGTAAAGCATTTTGGTGGTAAAGTGGGTTGAAGGAACAGAGTGAAAGTAGACAGCACATGTCAGCAAGCAGCCTGCATTAAGGGTCCCTAGGGTATAATACATGGGGTTTTGACATTTCTTCATATCTCCAATTGAGAAAAGAACCTAAGAGGTTAGTTGAGACCTTTTGTGTTAGGTGCACATCATAGATGTTCTGATAACACAATAAAACAACCCCACTCTAACCAACCTCAGTAGGTATCGGGATGGGGGAACCCAAAGTCTACATGCTATCTCTTTTCCTCACATTTTAGCAATGATTTTACATCCTGTCAAGATAACAGATTGCTCATTAAAATTGCAGGTGATAGTGACTGGAATTTCTAAATGTTGATAAATGCATTGGAGGCAAGAGATGAATTTATTCTACAAATTTTATAATACAATGCTCTTAAATATACTAAGGAAGGGATTATTCATAATATAAAAATAAAGTCTCAGCCCTGAATTTCTTAGGAATAATAGATTCAGATTCCTTTTATTGTCATTGCACTTGGTACAATGAAGTTGCAGGTGGAAGTAATATTGTAATTTTGAATGAATGTAATTGAATTTGCACAGCAGTTATTGATTATAAATCTATTCTATATATATAAAATCCTAAGCCTAAAACTGCAAGGATTTTGTGCAACGATTTTATGTGACTTTTTTGTCACGCTTTAAAGTGGGCTTATTTTAAAACTTACATATACATGTTTGGTATCATTCTTTTTGTTTATCGAACTTTAATGTGATGTTGTTAGATTTTCATATTCTTATTCCATTTTTAAATTATAAACTAAAATATCAAGAACTCACGTCCCGCGAGACAAGACTTTGTGCCAACAAATTTAACCACGCCCAGGGCCGGAAATAAAAGACAAAGAGTAGATACCTTTAAATGTTTGAAGCGCTGTGCAAGATGCAGATCACGCGGCACGGCAGCAGCAGCAATCCAGCAGCTGATCGAGCAAAGAGGAGGTAAAAAAAAAAACTATTTGTTTCCCATTGTACCACTGTTTAAGAGGGGGTTTCGGAGGAGTGACCGCGTCTCCTTGGGGTGCGTTCAGCCCCCCTCTTCACAACACGAGTGGCAGAGACACAAAGTGGCTGCACATAGCACAGGCAAGGGGTTGTAGGCGAGTGAAGTTAGCAGGGCGTAAGCTCCCTGGTTGACTATAAACTGAGAATGCTAAAGCAGAGTACTCCATTATATTTTAAGGTAGATATGGAATAATAATGTGTATTAAACAATGCTGAACCTCTTTTATAAGGCATTTTTTCTAAATATTTTCATTTTTTCACTTTATGGTCAAGGAGATATTTTTGCAAAATGAAAACATACTGGATAAAGTGAACATATCTGGTGGTGATATCCTTAGAATATCATTAGTGTTATAATACAGCTCCGAGTCACTAAGCACACAGCAAAATTCTAGCTGCCCTATCCTACATACTCCTTTTAGAATATTTTACATCCAGAAGTAGGAGGAACCATGTGGTTTAATGAAAGAAAACTTTTGTACCAAAATGCAACTCACTGTAAGTTAAAGGTTATATCAAAAGTTGTATAATCAATCCCAAATGACAAAAATTTCCTCTAGTAGGTCTCTAAGAAATTTCTTGTTTTCTATGTGTACAAAGGTCAGACAAAGGAACCTCTTAGCACTCATACATTATTTAAAGTAACCATCATGACACGTCACAGAAATGTGAACAGAGTCTCAGAATATGCCATCATAGGCCATGAAGAAAGCAACAAGCAGAAGTTAAATTCTTAGAGGTACATTTGGCGCTCTGTAACAGGACCTCCTGTGGATACAAAAAGTTTCTTGTATAAAATGGCATAGTATTTGCATATAAACTATGCATATCCTACCGTATACTTTAAATCAACTCTAGATTATTTATAATACCTAAAACAATATAAATGGAATGTAAATAGTTCTTATACTGTATTGTTTAGGGAATTATGACTACGGCAAGTGACACACCATTTTTCAAAAGATCTAAGATTTTTATTTTCTCGTCAAGAGATAGAACTTCACGCACGCACTGCTTTTTAGGAACCATTTTTTCACTGAAACAAAGGATGCACACACTGTAATGCTAAGGTCTTCATAGCGCCTTAGAGACTGACAACTGAATAACTTTTGTTTAAAGAAATATCTGTGTGCATATGTGTGTCACTGTCAATAATAATGATTTGGTCAGATGAAACTTTAGTATTTAATTTACATTGTACTCATTACCTTCATGCAGTCTCTGTGTGTCTAAGTAATTTCTAGCCTGCACAGAATGTTTACATACCCACTCATATAGATAACCTTACCAAAGGTCTGTGGGCTGATGGACAGACTCACTTTGATTTGTTTGAGTGGGGAGCAATACTTTAAGAATGTCTGATTTCAGTTTAACTATTTGGTTAATGATTGTTTAGTTTTTTTTTTTGTCTAAGTGTCTTTATTTTCTGGAATATGTGTCTTTTATTTTATTTTATTATATATTTTTTTTATTTATTTTTTTTATGAGCTGCAGTACTGCAGGAAGTGTAATGGTGGAAACAGTTTCCCGACTTGGTGACTGGTAGCACTCAGAAGCTGAGGCAGGATAGGTGACTGGGAAAGAGCTTTTCTTATATAAAAGCAGAGATTGGCGTCGATTGATCTACAAATTAAAGAAGAAAAGGTGCTTCGTGTGAGCTGAGCTAGCCAACTGGAGAGCAGTGTGATGGTCCAGCAAATGGCTGCCATATAGAATCTGTAAGTTTACTCCTGTGAGCCATTTTATTCATTATGCCTACTGATCACTTTATTCACATAGATTCAGTGAAACGCTTAGCGCACGTAAAATTTAAGTTTTGCTTTTTAGAACTTTTTGGATTTTTTTTTTATATTTTCAGTCTGTGGTTTGATTGATTCCCATCAACGGATATGAAGGGCCAACTGTACATTAAAATGAAAAAAAACTAACACGAATAGTGAGAAACAAGTCTTATACACTATACAGTATATTAGAATGTATGATATGTGAAATTGGAACATATCTCATTGAATACAGGTAAAATATTTTCCTACTTAGCTGTCTGTCTATATTGTAACATCGAGAATACCACAGATCATCCAGTGTTTCAATGTTGTTGTTATTTCAAATAAATGCTCTTACATGAAGTAACCTGCCCAACAGATAAATATCCTTCCTTTTAAAAGAAATATTTCTGCCTACAGGAGTAAAATATACTTGCAGATGTTGCATGTGCTAATTTATATTTTAGCATCAACATGTTAAAAGTTAAAAGATGTGTCTGCTACCTGATGACAAATGATTTCCTGTGGTACAATATACATGTCATTACTGCTCATTATAGTTTTCCCATTTGTATACTCTGTATTTTAAGAATTTGCACTTGGCAAGATGGTGTGTTTGTCTCAATGAATCATTCAACTGAGGCTGACATATCCTTGCCAAGAGTGAAAACATATATTTATCCATAAAAATCTAATAAATAATTATATGCCAGCAGATTAAGAAAATGTAAAGTTAAGAGTAGCAAGCAAACCAATCGTTAATCTAAAATGTGTTGAAAACTTTAGGAGACATTGTTTACGTAAAATAGAGCTTTTGGTGCTGTTGTGGACATGATGAACAGTTGGTTCTTAAATAAACAGTTGAAATGACTCTAATTTGAAACACATTTTCAAATGTGAACATCAGTACAATAATACCATCCTTTGAATCTCAATAATAAATCCCCAGGGCCATATTCCATAATATTATCATGTACAGGAAGTCTCAGACTATATACAGCATACACATCAATTTGCATTCCCTCTTGAATTATGTAATGCCTTTACCTATTACAGTAAAGAGAAAGTTAAGATTAGCTAGAATGACACTAGCTATGTGGGGTTACCTCAGCACAGTTACTGACAATGATACAAACATGTTCTAAAGCTATAGCCTACTGTTTACAGATATATTAAATTGAGCTCCAACATGAAAATTAGATTAGATATTCTCATTTAAAACATGTGTATATTTTATGAGCCTGGTAAATGCTAATGTTTATGTATTAAAACCATGCTTGAAAACTATCCAGCCATTTTCCAACCTGCTTTTCCCATTCAAGTGCCTCTCTAGAGAGATAGTTAACCTGCCTTTGTCGGGCAGAAGCGAAGCTATAGTAAAAAAAATTGGTATTGTGATGCATTTTTAAAAACAGTAGCAGCTCAGATCCAGTGAGTGTAGGTATGCAGGCGGACAGCCATGTGGCTGCGAAGAACTTAATGAGGAAATTGCCTAATTGCATGTTACGTGCATAAGTGCAAAAAGCACAATCATCCCTCATTAAGGCTACTTGCATTGTCTGGTGCACCTGTGGGTATAAAAGGGGTCTGAGTAGTAAGGAGAGGGAGAGAGAAAACTAAGAAATAAAGATCGAGAGTGAGTGGAGGAAAAAATCCCAGAGAGACAAAGATAGAGAGGATGGCAGACTATAGGATCAAGCTGGAGCAGAGGAAAGGAGGTGAAACAGTCGGGATGCCCTAAGAGGAAACGAGATGAATGGCTTTCCAAGGAGAGGGGTCAGTCCCGCTGAGCATTAGAGGAGCAAGAGCAGCTGATTGCTCCCATGGTCATGTAATGTATGGCAAAGGATGGTGGTGGGAGAAGGGAGTCAGGCTCAGTGGTTCCCTACGAACACCAAAAAATGGTGGTGGGGTAGAAAGCAGAAGATGGTTGCCAGGACAGTGAACAGGGGGACAGTGTAGTGGGACGCACTGGTGCTCAGGGAGAAAGAAAACCCGATTCTGACTTTACTTTTATTCTTGATTTTAACTTATTTATTTGATTTATTTGTTTGGTTAATAACTTCCATAAATGCAGTTTTTTTATGGATTTATTTATTTATGGAAGAATTTGGAACTACACTGCACCTTCTTTAAAATGTTTTGACTTTTGATTGCTGTTAATAAAAGCACTGTGCACTTTGCACCAGACATTTTTTTTTTTTTGTCCTCATTGTTTTGGTTCATCTCGATTGTGACTTTTGATGTCCCAGGCAAAAAGAACAAACCCAAGGCTGCGGGCACCCAGGACATTGCAGGTATCTAATTTTAAATAGTTGTTTTGGTGCAAAACACATAAAATCTCTAAATGGAGTTATTTTACTTTTAGGTCATAACAATAAGTATCTGTATTTTAGATTGTTAAACCTGTATTCTTCAGTAATGTGGGTTTTATTCTTGCTGTAGCTAAAAGAGTAATTCAGTATTTTTCAAGTCAAGGGTATTTCAAAATCATGGTATATATTAATTTGCCGCATAAAATTGTGTTATAAAGTGAAGCATTTTAAGAAATTTTAAAAAGAATTTGTGTGTTCTTGCTGTTTTCAGTGGGCCTTGAGTCAAACTCAGGGCGACCTTAATGATCTGCTTTTACAATGCTAAGCTTGAAGAACTCTCAGGACGGTATACTGCTGCAATTTGGTGGATGAAATAACATTATGTTGCAAAAAAAAAGAAAAATCATGAATATTTATATACATTTTGCCATTCTAATTTAAGTCATCAATATTCATGTGTGGGTTGACGCCTTCAGCCAAAACACAATGGTGTGTAAGCGAGAAGCTGTAAAGCCAGTTTTAGAATAAACTGAAATTAAAGTATTAGTAGAATCAAGCAATAATAAATGATGACAATGTGAATTGGTCATCAGACATTGACATAGCTAGTGAAACTGTAAGACCGTGATATGCCTGGTGAATTCAGTTGCCTGATGGGTCACCATAGTAGGTGTTTGTAAGTGCATTTATGCTTAGTGATTTCTAGTTAAAACTGTTTTTTGGCTATGCATTTTTGAGATAATGAATTTTGAATTTGGTTTGATGCTTGATGATAGAGTGATTTGGCTTTTTGTTTAGTGAATTTGGCTTGGCTTAGACTAACATTTATCCTTCTGTTCCCTGCTAAAAAATCCATCTGCTGTTTTCTCAAGCAAAACACCAGACAAGCTATCATGAGCACAGTTCTTTACTTTAGGAATAAATTCCACAAAAAAGAACACAGGGTACAGTTAGAAACTTGTTAAGGGCAGATTTCTCATAAATGTTACAAAGGTGTTCACACAAAGAATCATAGACACAGTGAATAAATTACCAGTAGTGTGGTGGAGATTAGGACATTAGGGGCCTTCAAATTTTGACTTGATGTTATTTTAGACAATCTAGGTGATTAGGGTGGACAAGCTTGTTAGGCAGAATAGCCCACTTTGTTCACAATCATTGTAATGTTCTAACGTGTGATAACGTGATCTATTTTTTGTGGATGAAATAGTTTTAGTTTAGATCAAATAGTTTTCAGCCCCTGAAAATGGGGGAACCATGTATAAAATGGCTGTCATTCCTAAATGGCTCAGAATATGTTTTTTTAAACCCTCTGAATTAAAGCTGAAAGCCTAAGTCATGTAATGATTTCTTCATTTAAAATCAATTGTGGTGGCATATAGAGCCAAAAGTATGAAAATTGTGTCAAATACTTATGGACTTGACTGTATGTTGAATTGTCACATTTAGTTCGTGATAGTTCATGAAATTACATATGCTCTTGTAAGAAATAATAGTTTATTCATACCATCTGCTTTTGCCAAAGTTCAAGCATGTGGTAACTGCATAATCAACAGTATTCATGGAGTCAATAATTTAATTCTGTGTAGCTCTGCACCAAACCAGCAGGTAGAATGTGAATTGCTAGGATAGCAAAGGAGATCACACTAGTTCATAGGAAGAGTAGGGGGTCTACCTACTGGTATCAGGAGGTTGTAAAGTAGAGAATCTACCAGATAAATGGTCTCATATTGTAAAACCAAATGGTGCAGCATTTCTTTTCACTTTATACCTCATTGTTCTGCCCTTGCTCTTTTTTCTCTTTTGTTTTGAATTTGAATAAGCCACTTAAGTTTGAATACCTTTGAGCACTTCATTTCAATTAGACGGGATTAGACAGTGTGTTTGATGGCGAGTTGCTATGTTTCACAGTTTGCAAGCTAAAAGGATTATTAAAACATTCTAACCATTACAAATAGGACTGTACATCATTCAACTCATTAAAGCAGCTATTGAAATATTGACATGTGAGAATCTCTTTGGGGGGAAAATGAAAAAGGATTTATATGATTTAAGCCTAAATGCATGCGATGTTTGACAACAAATAACTACTTTATTGTTTCTTTGGATAAAATGATCAGAGCTATCGATATCACTGGAGACAGTGACATTCGCTTTTCTCCTATAACCCATCTTCAGCAGTAGAAAATAGTTGTAACACTAATATAAACAAACAGATAATGTAAATATATGAAAATCTGCCTTAAGAATATTCTAGGGCCATTTGGCAACATGCTGTAACTGCTGATGTTAGTGCCTCTCAATGGGAAGCCCATCTCAAAAGGAAGGATCCCCAAAGGCTGCTACACTATGCAATTATTCTAACACCTGGCAATGTGAAACATACACACTAAGTATCTGAGTGCAATGACAAATTATTTTTGCATACAGTATATTCATATTGAATTGTAAGTGTGGAACAATAAATTATTTATACTTTCATGCATATGTAAGTGATGTTAATGAAGGCCCAGGTAAAACAGTTTTAACTTAAAGTACTTTGGATCATTTCTCTGAGTCACTTACATTCATTTAACTATACAGTTTTCTTAAATTTATTGTTGAACTTTATAATTGAAAAGATAATACAAATTATTAAAGTGTGAAATACAGAATAACAGAAAATATTAAAAATCAAACAACTGACAAGCAAAACCCCACACTGACCATGAAAACTCTTCTTAATACTAAGCAATATTGATACATCCTATTAAATTACTTTTGCCTGACCTCAAATGTAAATAAATAAGCTCTTCTTTAATAAATTATATTTAGATGCTACCCAAGCTTAAGCTTTGTTCCAGTCATGCCTTTTTAATTACAGAAGTCCTTGATTATAAACTCTGCCTGCACCATCTGTCAAGATAAATTGAAATGTGACATCTTTGTATAAGGTATAACGCAGTGTCATATGAAACATAAGAGGTTAGTACTTGATATCTATGCTTCTGGACAATTACAGACTTACATTGCTTTCAGAATGCATTCAAACCCCTACACTTTTGCACATTTTGTTATAATATACCCTTATGACAAAATAATTTTAAGTTAATTTTAGGAGTTTAGACAGATGTTAAGTTTCAACTCACCCAGTTCCACCATAGCCTCACATCTACTAACCAACCACAGAATAGGAGTATGGACCATTAATCTGACTCAGAATTATTGCCTTTGGTTTAAAAGACCAACATTATCTTGATGATAGACCATCCATCCATCCATGATCCAACCCGCTATATCCTAACTACAGGGTCATGGGGGTCTGCTGGAGCCAATCCCAGCCAACACAGGGTGCAAGGCAGGAAACAAATCCTGGGCAGGGCGCTAGCCCACCACATGATGATAGACCAACTTTATCTTAATGATATAAATTAGTTAAAAGTTACTATAATGTGACAGGTGTCTGGTCACACTTACAGATAATCTAACCTAGACAATATTCGACTACACCACCCAGTTTAATTAAGAGACTTGGAACTCCTGAAACTTACCAATAATAGCACACAGGTTTCTTTAAATTGGGCGGTGAGTAAACACACAATGAAAGACACAACAGTAATATTAGAAAAAGCAACAGTAACTTCTGTTACACCAGACAATAAATAAGTACATTAAAAAGATAAATGAACATAAACAAAATCTAACAATATCAAGAACGAATTTCCTTTTTTTAAAAGGAAAACACACAGTCCACGCTCTAAAAGTCCGTCAAAAACAGAATTGGAGGATACAACCTTTAGTGGTGCAGAGTCCAGTTTCTATACTGTGTTACCCAAACAATTAATTGTCCAACTGTCCACCGATGCACTCTGTTCACTGGACACTCATTTCCCAACAGAAGTTTTGTCAAATTGTGGAATCCCTGTCAGTGTCTCCTTGTCATTCTTTTTCTCCACTCTGGGCAGGGCTCCTTGTGTTGCTGTGATCTAGGCATGCCTCACTTCTCGTCTGCCAGCTTTGCTCAGTCCTTTCATGCAGCTTCCCTCTCTCGCTGGACCCACAACCGTCTTCTTGTGGAGCTGTCTCCCTCGGGGTAAGTGTTGCCATCCGTGTCCCTCACGTCACACCAGCCACGTACCCAAGTCTGCCAGTGAGCCCCTGTGCTCTCTGCGAGTCTTGGCAGCATTCTCAGTGGATTGTCCCTCTCTTTGTCTTCGCCTGCCCAGAAGTTTAAATCTCCTTCAGTCCCTGCCATTATCAGTTCTGGACAATTGGATTAAACAATGGCACATCTAAATTTCCTGGGTTTAACAATTAATGAAGACACAAGTTAATAAAATGTATTGTTACCAACCATTAATGAGTACAGATCTGCTGATTAGAAGCCAATTTTGTCAAACATGTTAATTTCCAAGTCAGGTAAATACAGACATCCTCCAAGGAAGCAGCAGTTCTGTTATCACAACTTGGTATATTGTTTGTAATCTCAACCAGTCAAAAACTTCAAAGTGGTGACTCCTTTGCAATACAGCAAATACCTACATCCTGCAGACAGTCTTTTAACTTCTCACCCCCAGTCCCAACAATGGGTGCCTAATGGAACCACCCAGTATACAAAAAAAAAGTCCCCCTCTGACAATAATAATTGAGTTAGCTTGATGTACTGTTATTTGCAAGGGTTTGGTTTACATACCCCAAGAAAGTAATACAAAATAGTCAGTTTTTATCTGTAAATTCAATGGTTAATGCTTTTAAATTAGTGTGAACATCATAATATGAGCCTCAGGGGCTACAGATCTTTCTCAATGTGTGTTACATAAATGGTATTTCATATGTAACTTCAGAGGCTAAGAGCCATAGCGTAGCTTGCGTTTCAGAATAAAATCTCAGATGTTAGGAAGCTTAACTTAACATGTGTTACATGTAATTCAAAGCCTAACTATTAGACAATACTCATCAAACAAGAAAGTTCAAACTGTGAATCTCAGAGGCTTCAATTTAGCATATATCCATCAGTGTTGTGGAGGTTCACACCTCACAAGAACTAGCTCAAAGTTCAGTTCACACAGATTAAAATGAATACATTAATGTTCATAGTTGACCATTTCAATTTTGAACTAGCTCATGTTCAGTTCATTTTGTAATTTTTAAGGAGTGAGAATAAATGATCCATGAGTTTACTTTTTCAATTTTGCATGCCTTATATTAGGCTATTACAGTTTACTTGAATAAAATGCAATAATTATGAAGTGTTTTATTTAAACACACTTTATTGAGTTATACCCAGCAACAAACACATATAACCAATTATGTAAATATCATCCCGGTCAAAAAAGAAATTAAATGGATGCAAGTATACATATAAATTACCGCTCTATTTCCAACTGTGTGATAAAAATGGTGACTCTGGAACCAGTATGTAGGTGAACTAACCTATTACACTGCCAGTCAAAATCTGCGTCAAATATTGCATGTCCAACGGGGAAAAATATAAAGTGGCCTCATGAAGTACAACGTTTTCCGAAAAACAAAAGCAGAGCTTCACTGCGTGCTTGTGTTGGGTCTGGGTGCAGCTTAAGCACCAGCAGGCACACACAGACAGTGCCTTTTTGATTTTACGTTATTTTTTCGAACACAAACAAATTGCAAAAAATTAGTACAAAATAAATATTCATAGAAATCCACTATTTGTGCTTATCCAAATACTGTATTTGGATTCGGCCCCACCCTTTCATTACAGGGTAAGGCAAAACATTTATTCTGGATCTAAACCAGATCCAGAATGTCACATAAAAAGGTCCAACTTGAAATAACCAATTAAAATAATCTTCATGTCTTCAGTATTGTGGAAGGAAAACCAGAGAACTTGGAGGAAAACCTGTGGAGACAATGCACATTCTGCATAAAGAGAACATCTGGGTGTGGGATTTGCACAAAGGATGCTGGATCTGTGATGCAGCAGCACTACCCAGCTTGCTTTCTTGCCTTCTATGTAAATGAAGTGTACTTTTCAAATGTCATCAAAGTTATTGTGTTCCCCTGTGGCAAACATATTATAAACTGTATATACTGTAAATAGCAAAATAACAGAAAAAACTTTTCAGCCTACACTCCTTTCTTTTCTGCAGGACACTCACTAAGAATTAGAGCAACCGTGTTTTTCTTCTCATTTCTACTTTATTTTTCATTAGATCAAAGAATGACTTTATGTTCTTTAACCCTCCTACAGATTTTTCTTTGATCTTACATATTTAGCACTTTTTTCTTTTATTTCCTCAAACAGTTAACAGTCTTCTTCTTCTTTTGGCTGCTTCTGTTAGTGGTTGCCACAGCAGATCATCTTTTTCCATATCTTCCTGTCCTCTTCATCTTGCTCTGTTACACCCACAACCTGCATGTCCTCTCTCACCACATCCATAAACCTTCTCTTAGGCCTTCCTCTTTTCCTAGTGCCTGACAGCTCTATCATTAATATCATTTTCCCATTATACCAATAACCTAAATAAACATATTACTTTTTATTTGTATTTATGGTAAATTTTATCAGATAGCAGGACAGGGCAAAACAAAATTATGATCACTATAATGTAAAACATTGTAAGACTGTGACTACAATTTATTAAATATAGGTATGACTGTGAATCTGAGGACAAGACAAGGTTATGTGTAAATCTAACATTATTTAGCTAATGAATGCCACCATTATTGATTGTACTTCTGGTTAATGGACAATAAATCAATCTATTTGTTACCATTAGAATTTGTCACAACGAATCATGACTTGATGAAGAGAATGCTAAGGCTCTCAGGAAAACAGTTGTCCATTTGAGTTTTAACAAGCAGTGCTTACAAAACCAATCAAACATATCGATGCTTTCAGTCACTTCTATAAAGTGGAATCAGACAAAATACTCCAAATCTTGTATGAAGGATTGATCAGTAGATAAAGGAAAGGATACGAGCTGAGTTAATGTCTACTAAAATTGATTATCACAGCAGTTTACTTTTCTAATAAAATAGTGAATTTTTGTATCAATGTTGAAACTAATAGGTTTATTTATTTTTTTTAATTATGCAATAATATTAAAATGTTTACAACATTACAGCATTTGCCCTTATTGGATAGAAATGGCACTGAAATTGTCTAGATTGGACAATTCTAATAATATTCTAATAAGTATACATATTTGAAACAAATTTAAAGAGACCAAAAGTTGTAATTTTTAGTGCATGAACAATATACAGACAGTTCCCGGGTTACGTACAAGATAGGGACTGTAGGTTTGTACTTAAGTTGAATTTGTATGTAAGTTGGAACAGGTACATTATTTTAATAAATGCTATTGTTGACCGACTGTAACCAAGTGCTCTGCCGATGAATGATGGAGTTTCACCTCTCTCTAACCTTTTTTATTATTTCTAATTTATTTTCAATGGTGATGGTTTTTCTGTTCTTTACTATATCACCAGCACTTGCTTCAGATTTGTGTTTCTGAGACATTCTTGAAGGGTGAAGACAAAAGGTTAAGATGAGCTCTTCTGCACAGCACTGTACACGCTATCACAGCAGGAAGGCACCCATCAACATGTCTGATGTACTGACAAGAGACAACTTCCTGCTATGTGTGTAACAGTACAAGCAGGCTTGCTATTTAGAATGACTTGAGGCGGCAAGGGGGGGTTCTTAGAAATCGCCTTAGTCAATGGGTGAGCCTCTCTGGCAGTGTCTTAAATTGGTTTGAATCCTACCTGGCAGGAAGAAAATTCTTTGTTAGTTGTGGTAATTACAACTCAAAGAAACATGATATCCAATATGGTGTTCCACAAGGCTCTATCCTGGGTCCGCTGTTATTCTCAATCTATATGCTTCCGTTAGGTCAGATTATCTCAGGGCACAACGTGAGCTATCACAGCTATGCTGATGACACACAGCTGTACTTATCAATAGCACCCGATGACCCCGATTCTCTTGATTCACTAACACAATGTCTGACTTGTATCTCAGAATGGATGAATAGTAGCTTTCTCAAGTTAAATAAAGAGAAAACTGAAATCTTAGTGATTGGCAATAAGGGATACAATGAGGCTATTAGAAATAAACTGGATACATTAGAATTAAAAGTCAAGACGGAGGTAAAAGGCTTAGGGGTAATTGTTGACTCTAATCTGAATTTTAAATCGCATATTAATCAGATCACTAGGACAGCATTTTTTCACTTAAGAAACATAGCTAAAGTTAGACCTCTTATATCACTGAAAGATGCTGAGAAATTAGTTCACGTGTTTGTTTTCAGTCAACTAGATTACTGTAACGCACTCCTCTCAGGGCTACCCAAAAAAGACATAAATCGTTTGCAACTAGTGCAGAATGCAGCTGCTCGAATCCTAACTAGGAAAAGAAAATCCGAGCACATTTCTCCAGTTTTGATGTCACTACACTGGTTACCTTTGTCATTCAGGATTGACTTTAAAATTCTGCTTATGGTTTATAAAGCCTTAAATAATCTCGCCCCTTCTTATATATCGGAATGTCTGATACCCTGTATTCCAAATCGTAACCTCAGATCCTCAAATGAGTGTCTCCTTAGAATTCCAAGAACAAAACTTAAAAGTGGTGAGGCGGCCTTCTGCTGCTATGCACCTAAAATCTGGAATAGCCTGCCAATAGGAATTCGCCAGGCTAATACAGCAGAGCACTTTAAAACACTGCTGAAAACACATTACTTTAACATGGCCTTTTCATAACTTCACTTTAACTTAATCCTGATACTCTGTATGTTCAATTCATTATAATAACTATTCATGGTGGCTCTAAAATCCGTACTGACCCCTACTCTCTCTTCTGTTTCTTTTTCCGGTTTCTTTATGGGCCACCACCATCTACTCAAAGCATCATGATGCTCCAACAATGGTGGATGGATTAAAATCCAGAAGTCTTCGTGACCATCATCATCAAATCCTTCCATGAGAACCCTAAATCCAAAGAGGACTGTTTCATTTATGTTAGGTAGAATGCCCAGAGGGGACTGGGCAGTCTAATGGTCTGGAATCCCTACAGATTTTATTTTTTTCTCCAGCCGTCTGGAGTTTTTTTTTGTTTTTTCTGTCCACCCTGGCCATTGGACCTTACTCTTATTCTATGTTAATTAATGTTGACTTATTTTATGTTCTTCCTGTGTCTTTTATTTTTCTGTTCTTCATTATGTAAAGCACTTTGAGCTACTTTTTGTATGAAAATGTGCTATATAAATAAATGTTGTTGTTGTTGTTATCACTTGCCCACCACAAAGTCACCTCCACTACAGTATGCTGCCTGCAGCGTCCACCCACCAAGAACGAACACGGTGCAGCCAAAGGTGGATAGTGAATCGCCCAACCCCATTTCAACAGGCAGCCGTCCGAGGTACACTACAATGCTACCCTTGTTGCCCCGTTCACCCTCAATGGCCTCTGTTCAGCCACAACTGGGTCAGCGCTTGCAGCATTACCAGCCGTGTGTGCTGGGGGGGGGCAGTGAAATGCCCCCCTCCGCTCCATCCAGCCTGCGTCCAGTCAGGAGCATTAGCTGCGGTGGTATAGTGGGCGGGCAGCAAACCATCGTCCTGCACACGAGCGATAGCTGTGGCCCCGGTGACTATGAAACATGGGTCACCACTTGCTGCTGGGAGCCGCCCGAGGGACACTACACTGCACGAGCAGCGAAATTGCCCCCCTCCAGCCACCACTTGCAGCATCCCCAGGCTGAAGATCACGGAGCGGCAGTTACTGAGACGCATGCACCACAGCTGTTGCCTCGTTCGTAAGTCGTAGGTCAGATGTCTATAACCTGGGAACTACCCGTATATAGAATAGCATTGTAAAAATCCTATTTTTACAGTCACTTGCCACTACAATTATGAATCTGTGTTTTTCATTCCTGAAATCTTGTTTTTTCATTTTGTTTTTGTCAATATTTTTTGTCATTTATTATTCTTAAAGAAAGCACCATTTACTTATAATCTTCATACGGCCTCTGCCATGTTGTTTATGTTTGTGGTTGTGGTTGTTTATGACACAAACGTTACAAGATGTCCCACTTCTTTAAACCAGCTCTTAATTCTATGGTGTAGTCAGGGTTTCATCTCTAGCTTAGGTTTTTTTTTTTTGTTCTTTTCTTTTTGTGTAAGAGGCGTGACAACTTAATTCCCAGAGTGGTCATGTAGGGTGGCCTGTGCTACAAAGTGCTGGTGAAACACTGAGGCTGTTTAAAGTGGCATATGGTGAGGATATAAAATGACTTTGTGTGGCATAAAAGGTTCAATTGCAAATGAAAAGATGTGAATGTGGATCATTCATGGCAATGTCCCAAGCGATGATGCGCTTAGTGTTTGTTACTTCCTGGCTAAGAAATCAATTAGCAAACTGGATCATCCACCAAATTCACTTGACTTAGCTAATTGGGATTTCTGGCTCTTCCTTTTTCAGAAATTTCTGACACCCAGCATAATATGACAAAGGAACAGAGTTCCAGGTATTTTTGCAGCAATGGCAACATCATCTAATTAAATGCATAGCTATGGAAGATGATTACTTCAAAGAAGGCAGTAGTCTCTAATCGACAGATATGCACACATTTTTTCCTTCAGCTTCATTCTGGGATTTCAGGTATTAAATTGTCACAGCTGTTATTTTTTTCTTTATCATTTAAAAAAAATATTT
This sequence comes from Polypterus bichir lapradei, assembly GCA_026402145.1. NCBI lineage: Eukaryota > Metazoa > Chordata > Cladistia > Polypteriformes > Polypteridae > Polypterus > Polypterus bichir. The sequence goes on from JANRMT010062817.1 coordinate 30,395,653, forward strand.
TGTATGTTCTGAATGTGATGCCTGTTATTTGTATTTTATTACTTTTTAATGAGTTTTGTTTTCAAATGCAATTATTTTGCATTACTGTAATATGTTAATTATATGCTTATTCTTCTTGCATGCCTTGTTGTCTTAATGCTGAGCCTTAATGCTTTCTTAAATGAAAACCTTTGCCACAGATGTATTCCGTAAATTTTTAAACTTTTGTTTTTATGTTTTTACTTCAGCTCCATTTTAAATTCTAAGAACAGGCTGGGTACTTTTTTAAATTTCAAGAACAAAAGCTTCACTTTAGAGCTGAATTAATATAGCAAATTTATATATACCACAAATGTGGAAAAAATAACATTTTTTAAGTCTAATAATTATGTTGATAAGGCAGATGCCATGGTTGGATGGCTGGGGCAGACAGCAAAAGGAAAATCTGTCACAATGCTGGAGAAAAAAAAACCTGCAGGGGTTCCAAGACAAAAGGATGCCCAGTCCCCTCTGGGCAGTCTACCAAACATAAATGTGCTGAAGTAACTTATTATTGTTCTTATACATTGTCCTAGTAGATTCAATGCAGTGGGCCTCTTAGACAACTGGAGTATCCTGATTCCTTCCAGCATCACAGGCAGCTGCTGAGTACTTTTATCAGATGGCAGTGGCACGAGATGCCACAACAGAAAACCAGAAATGAAAATAGAACATATCCAAATCTATAAACTATATAATATTGAAGTATATATTATAGTCCATTGGAGTTTGTGCAAAAAAATAAAAAAGAACAACTATGAAAAGCGTAATTAAAAAGGTAGACTTAAAAAAAGTACTTTAAAATGTCCAGTGGTATTAACCTGACGTATCATTATCGGTAATGCATTCTAGACTTTGAAAAATAACGGCAAAAGTCCACCTTACCATTTTATGCATAGCTCTTCAGATAATAAGCAAACTGGTGTTTAAGAGGGGCAAGATTATTCATAATTTTATATACAATTAAAAGTATTTTAAAAATGTATTCTAGAGGACACAGGTAAAAATGCTAAGACTCATGAAATGTCCTTAGATTTTCTTTTACTGATTAAGATTTTTTTATCAACATTCTGAACTAGCTGTAGTTGATTTTTGCCTTTCTTAAGTACGCCCCTTGGGAATGCTTTACAGTAACGTCAGAAAAAAACAAAAGTGTGAATTTTTCACCATCTTGAGATGTTTATATGAGGTCTATCCTTTGCAGTATTTCTTTAATGAAAAAAAACATAGTCTTAGTAGTATAATTACTATGCAGTTTGAATTTTAGGTTTGAGTCTTTACTTCTGGCTTGATCTGAAAAGTTCAACAATCAAGTTTATTTCCAAGACTCTCACTTTTTTATTTCTGCCAATAAATGCAATTTGTTTTTAACTTGTTTAGTCTGAGGAAATCTTTCATCCATGTTGTAAAGCTAGTAAGACATTTGATTGAAGGGCACAGAGCTTCAGGGTGATCAGGAGCTGTAGATAAGTAAAGCTGGATGTTTTTGTCTGAATTGCTGTGGCAGTTCACCTTGCATTTCTTGATAATCTGGCCTTATGGGAACATGTAGATCAGAAACAACAGTGGGACCAGAACAGATCCTAGTGTTGCACAGTATTATGGACCTCTGACATACAATTATAGCAACATACAAAGAATTTTCTAACTGCTATATAAGACAGAAACCAGTTTAAGATACTATTAGAGGGACACTTACAGTTGCTAAGGTGATTGATGATTAATACTTTGGTCTATGGTGTCAAATCCAGTGTTCAAGCCTAACAGAACAAGAGCAGACAGCTTGTTTGAGTCAGAATGAAACCATAAATCATTAAATACTTTAACCAAAGTCGTTTCTGTACTATGATTTGGCCTGATTGAGAATAAGTTTATTAAAATAATCATTTAACTGTTGAAAAACTACTTTTTCTAATATTTTACTTACAAAAGGCAGGACAGAGCTCTAAAAGTGTCAAAGACAGAAGAGTCAAGAATATTTTTCTTAAGCAGTGGTTTAACTGCTGTACTCTTTGAATGATGCCAGTATCTAGCAAATTGTGAACTACACTGCCAATTAGCAAATCAGAAACTATAGTGAAAACATATTTTTAGAACTAGGTCAAGGACACAGATACAGTAGATGGTTTTGAGTAATTATTCAACAAAGTTTAAGTAAATCTATTTTAGTAAAGAAATTTAATACACTGTAATGAACACACTGAGATTCAAACATAGAATTTACCCACAAGTTTTCAGGTTGTTGAACAATCAATCGTATAAATTCAAATATTGCAAAACAACAAGCAAGGTGTACAAACATGGAATATGTACAATATATATAAATTGTAAGGGATGGCCGGTAGCTCAACCGGGCAGGGACGCCCTGAGAAGGGAAGGATGGGGGAAGGCAACTACATTTAGATACTGCCTCCCCCAAGACGCTAGATGGGGACTTCCCTGCAGCATAGCGGTGCCATGGATTCCCACAGGGCACTATGGGATTTGGAGTTCTGCTGCACAGCCCTGCAGGGTACCGCGGGTGCCACCAGGAGATGCTGCAGGAGGACCTGGGGAGTCCTCGTGCGTCACGAGGACGGAAATCCAGAAGTTCTTACGAGCTAAAGAAAATGCAAGTTCTCCATCTGACCCTAAAAGTGCTGGCAAGTCACATGGATGGAAGAACAGAAGCACTTCCAGGTCGGACACTATATAAAGAACTGCTTTGAACCCAGCAAGTGAGCCAGAGTTGGGTGGAGGTGAATGAAGCTTGCTGGAAGGTGTGGAGGTGAGATAGATTTAGAGAGAGAGAGAGAATTGTGATTATTGTTATTGTAATTATTTGCCTGTTTAATGTGACTGTCGTGCCTAGGGAGCACTGTTGGAGAAGAAAAGAATTAAAAATACTTCTTTGTGCTTTTACCTGGTGTCCTGAGTGTCTGTCTGTTAGGTTTAAAGGGGCAACAGTGCCACCTAGCATCCTTATACTGTATACAGGTATATATATATATAATATATATATAATTTTTTTTACTGTGTTTTTGTTCTGTGGAGACATGCAAGAACACATTTTATTGTACTCTGCATACATGGCAGAAGTTGATTTGATTTGACAAATGTATTATAATTCATCTAATATTGTTTATTGTATGTTGAAATAAGACCAAATAAAGCAGATTAACCAAGCATGCAAGACTGTTCTGTGAGTGCAAGATAAATACAATTTTAAAAAGTACAAGTACATATTATATGTTAAGAGAGAAACAGAAAGATATTATGATTTGACTCCAATGGAAGGTCAAAACCATGAAAAAGCATCCCCAAGATGCAACCAACAAGAATATTTAAATTTATTTATTAGCAAATAATTAAATAAACAAGAGAATCAAGTTCAAGTTTATTGTCCTGTGCACAGTAAGGAAAAACGTTTCCCTGTACAATGAAATTCTTTCTTTGCTGTCCACACCAAATGACAAAACCAACATATAAAGATAAACATAAATAATAAATAGCAGATAGATAATAAGTAACAGAGGTAACATAAAGTATAAAACCAGAAGTATAAAGTGTAATTGTGCAGGTAGGTGTGTGATGGGCAAGTCAAATACAGTTGTGTGAGGTAAATAGAATGAGGTGAACCATGGTTATAATCTCCAGTCATTTTTTTTTTTCAATAAAGACAATAATTGAAAGAAACAGGTGCTGACTACAGACACCACACTCTTGCAGAATTGATTTCACAGCGGTTTGAGTGAGGGGCATGAACAAATTAAAGAGACCAGGGTCCGTGCGCAGTCCAATGGCCATTCTTTCTTGGGGGACTCACTTGGGGTTTCCAGGAGGGATTTCTGGAATCGCTTGTAGGACTCCTGGAGTAGATGGTGATTTTCAGGAGACTTGGAATGTCTTTAAATAATTAGTTACTAAAAAGATGGATTTTTGAAATAAATACTTAACAAACAGCAAAATAAATAAAGTTAAATCAAGTACCAATGGAAATCTAATGACATGAGTGCACAAGACTGATAAAGGGTCAGAGTTGAGTACACAATCCTAGAAGCAAAAAGAGCTCCCTCAAAACAAAAACTTTTACTATGAGAGGGTGTTTGGTTGTTTGTTCTTATATAGCCCAAAAACCAGTTAATATTGTTGGCTTTCTTTTGCTGTATTCTTTTTCAATTTATCAATTAAAAATTAAATAAAAAAATCTTGCAAAATGAAAGCTTACTGGACCTAAATACCAAACTCAAAAATAAAATCGCCAAACTATCCCAGATCTCATTAACAAAGGGCAAGAAATGGTAGAGACCCCTGCACAATGTGCCAGTCCATCACAGGACATACTCAGCCACACACCAACGCAGGACCCAGTCAGTATTAACAATTGCTTCTCTGTGGGAAAAAATAGAGTCTTTTGGCCCAATGCTTGAGCACTAATTATTGGCTGTGATCTCTATGTGTTCCTGAGGTCCCTTCCATTATGTAACTCCACTTAAATGGGATGCATCAGGGAAATTGTACTAAATAAATTGGTCATTGCCAAGTGTTGAGATTCTGCAGCTTGTGTGTCCTGGAACATGTGCTGTTAACTTTATTATGCAGGTCATGTTTTTACTCCATTTTTTAATGTCTTGATGGACAGGCCAAATGCTCTAAAGAGTCTCAGAATTAAATCAAATTAAAACTAGAATAACATATTATGCTTTTATGAAAATACTTTTTCGTTTAGTCTTTTATTTGCTTTAGTTCAAAATAGAACAGCAAAACACAGCAAAATAGACAGTGGTCGAACTTGAACAATCATGTAGTCCATTTAGCCTTTGCCAAACAGTCAGTGATTTAGTGGAAACACTACCTGAAAAATTCTTGATTTGTTTACTAGGAAGGTGAGATTATTTAGATTGTTCCAAAAGCCAAGAATGTAATATTATCCTAAAGTGTTTTGCTCAAAAGGTGTTTATTACAAAAATAATTAGTATAAGAAAAGCTTCCTTGTAGTTTACCACTTAAAATTAAGGGTTTCCATAAGAGTGCTTGTAGAAAACTACTGAGGCAGGATACATGTTATGTGCACTTCTTTTACTTTTTTAACCTTTTTAGAAACAAAATAAACGAGTCGGATGGTGAATTTTCTGGATGAGTAACTTCTCTCTAAGTAATTTAAATTATTTGTTGTTTTGAAAATTGTACCAAAGTGATTAATCCCACTTCACTTGTTTAGTCCAGGCTTGATTTTTTATATTGGAAAAGACACTACAGCATTGGTAGTTATTTTAAAATAAACAATATTTAATTGTGTCCTTTTCTTTAATCATTTATTTGAAAATAAATAATTAATGGTTACTTGATTCCCTTTTCTCAGCACCAGGACATTAAAGTTTAAATCAGTTAGTCTGCTCAAGTGAAAGACTCGCAAAGCCCTGAGACAAAAATGTTTGAAACATACATTGCCCTTTTATATGCCAAGTGAATTAGGTTAATGTCGATATTATTGAAATATTACTTGCATAAAACCATGTTGATATGATGTATGGCACAGTCAGTGTGAAGGTTGATTTTGCAAACGGAGTGGGTCTGAATAACATCTGGGTGGAAAAGCCATAATTATGAAAATTAATAACCTGTTATCAGCCTGGTGTAGGATAATTTATTACTGATGAATGTTTGCAATAAGTTACCAAAATGTATAGAAAACTTAAAGAAAAAGGAAGCCTATGTCCATAATGGTTAGCTTTAAATGTTTAGGTAGAAAAAGAAACATAAAGAGATGTACATATTGAATAGGCTGATATCACAAAGGTGGTCATTAATAGACATGGAATATACTGCTGCAGTGTTTTCATGATTTGTTTCTACAAGAATTTGGCCCTTGAACTGCAAAATTTTTACTTCATATAATTAGTTTAGACTGTTGTTTTTTAATCTAAAAAGTTTTGAATGAAATACTTATATTAAACCATTCTCTTTGTGTTTTCTAATTCAGGTCATGAGAAAAAGAACTTTGGCAACATTTCATATTAATAATTTTCATTAGATACACAAATCTGTGGCTGGAAATGCCCAATTTATAGGTTATATTAGCAGTCAGACCTAAATGTTCTATGCTGTTTGAGTTTTTTTTGTTTTTTTTTAATAATGGAGTGAGATTCCTTAATACAACTGAAATTGACTGTGTCACCTAGATATGCTATTCAGAATGAGGTTTCAAAATTTGTCCCATCATATCCTGAAACCTACACACAAAGCCCAATGGGAATGAAATGCACACAAAAAGCCTTTCTGAAACTGAGGATGTACCTTTTTGACACTGCAGTGATTTGTTCCTGCCTTGTGCCCTGTGTTGGCTGGAATTGGCTCCAGCAGACCCCCATGACCTTTTTGACATGGTGTTACTTGATGTTCCAGAATTTTGGTAAAACATTGTCCACCTGTGGCATCTCATGGATGAAATTAAAACATAACTCAATCTTAACATAACTGAACAAAGCTGTTCATACTGTTGGTTACTTATAGCTTAAATGACAGATGACTGGGATATTGTAAATATTTTACAATTGTTTTTATTTGTAAAAATGTAGAACGAAAAGTGACACATTGAGAATACGTAAACTGACAAAAACAAGTACATAAGAAAGTAAACTAGATACTAATTAAATAATAAAATTATTTTAATATAATTAAGTGTCTTAATATGCCGGCATCAGATTTTTTATTATTAAATGTTCCTTTTATTAGCTCAGTCTAAAGACATGCAAGTCTGCCGAATTACTGATGCTGAACAGGCCCTAGTGTGCGTTTATGTGTGAGCGTGTTCATCCTGCGATAAACTGGCGCCATGTTCATGGATTCCTTCTGTCTTGCTCCCTGTGCATGCTGGGATAGACTCCTACTTCCCTGTGACCCTGCTCAAAATAAGTGGGTTTAAAAATGGATGGATGAACACAACGTCAGTGCTAATTGTTTTCTGCTATGATTATTTTATTAAAAAGATTGTAAAATATGCAAGTTCTGAAGTTTTTTCCTTGTTAGTAATAATTACAATACCATTTTCCATTTAGTGGCTATATAATGCAAGAGCTATTTTGGGCTGTTTTCCTGAATCATAAATGATTTTAATGACTCCATTCAATTGATTCCTCTTGTTTATGTTCAAGCCACAAGAACATCAAGACAATTTCAAAATGAGATCATTTAAAAGCTGTTATAAATCATTGATGGAATATGGAATATTTTATTATAATGAAGGTAAATAATACACATGATGTATTGTACATTCTATATAAACAATTAAATAGAAACTTCAAATGGCAGTGTAGATCTAGCAATAATTCTAGTCCTAAAATTATTTACTTTAATTCATACAGATTTAACACTTGGCCCTTGAATTGTGTAATAAGCTAAAACTTAATATTAATTGCACACATAATTTTAAATTTGTAGCAACAAGAGTTATATTCAGCTCACTTAAAAATCTGCCTTATTTTTTTAACCAAGTAAAACTAGTGAACATACATAGCATGCATTTTTAATATGCGTCCAAACGTTACAGGGCACTTTGATTGATACATTTCCTACATTGCAGTTAGTTATGGAGAGAAACTGGAAGAAATAAAAATGTGAAGGACAGGAATTATGGATTGTAATTGATACCTGCTCATGCCTGCTGTCTCTTGGAGTCTAGTCACACTTGCTATAGGGAACTGTTACAGATAGCGTGGCAAAGTGACCCGAGATGTACCCATGACGACTTCATCTGAGCCAATTGAACAGTTTGTGAAAATAAAAGAAATCATGGATCGCACCTTTAAGAACTTTAAAAATATTTCTTGGTTGCCACCTACTTGTATAGGTGCTTGAAGCAGAACATGCAGTTTCAGATTCTTCCTCTTAATCCCGTGTTAATCAAAAACTCTACTAATGCTATACATGATTTCACTTTTCAGATAGGCTGTGGCATTCAAGCGAAGATTGATTGGTATTAATGAGCCCATAGTGTGCTGGGAACACATAGCCCACACCATTACATCACCAGCAACAAGGACTATTTACACAAAGAAGGGTGGGTGCATAGATTCACGCTGATTATGCCAAATTCTGATCCTACCATCTGTGCTTCAATGGAAATCGAGATTCATCAGATAATGGTTGTTTTTCCAATCTTCAGCTGTCCAGTTATGTTGAGCTTGTGCCCATTGCTCCCAGAGATTTCTTTTCTTAGTTGACGGGAATGAAACTAAATATATTCTTCTGCTCTTGTAGTGCATCTGACTCAAGTTTTGATGTGCTGTGCTGTGCATTCTGAGATGTGTTTCTGCTCACTACAATTGTTCAAAGTGGTTACCTGAGTTGCCATAGCCTTTCTGTCAGCCCAATCCAGTCCATTATCTCAACAAGGCGTTTTTGTCCACAAAAATGATGCTCATTACACTCAGTACACTCCACAAATTGTTGAGCATGAAAATCCCAGGAGACTAGAAGTTACAGGCGTACAGTACTTAAACCATCAGCAATCATAGCATAGTCAAAATCACATTTTTTCCTCCTTCTGGTGTTTGATGTGAAAATTAACTGAAACTCCTGACCTGTACCTGCATCATTTTATGCACTGTGCTGCTGCCACATGATTGGCTGATTAGTTACCTGCATGGATATGCAGGTGTGCAATAATAACAATAAAAAGAAACATAAACATACACAAGAGAGCAACCCCTTGCTGTAACATATTACAAACGTTGAAGGAGATGATGAATGTGCTTTTTATGTCTTTGCCTAGATGTTTTTTTTCTCTGTTGGCTTTGGTCACACCTTGTAGTAGAAGGTTGCACTGCAATTACAGTCTTTGAGATTTGGAACAGTGATCCTCTTTTGCTAACATAAATATTGTATATCTTCCAAGAGTTAGTCAGTTACTTCTTTCCTTTCAGCAAGATAAATGTGTTGCCTTTACATATGGATTCTTCTGCTTATGTCCCTTTTATCCTTTAGCAAGGCTGGTCTCATTGCAGGATCCACATTTAACTCCATGATAGGGTTGTTGCAGTCTTATGGTCTGGTAGTAAATTACACTTTGGAATGGAATGGTAACTTGAGCCTGGGTTGGGGCCACACCCAAGGTAAAATGGGTCTGCTGAAACAAGCTGTTGTAGAGGGAAGAAACAACTAGTGCTGACAGTGTGTCTGAAAAAGGAAGCTGTGGACATATCATCATTGGTTCCTTGAGTGCAATTAACCCCAGCCTTTTGATTGGTAGTTGGAATGGAATGATCACTTGAGCCTTCAGGATTATCCATTAAATGTTGGCAATTAATTGAATTATTGATCAGAGTCTCTCTGACTGAGGTATCTTAAAGATTTTATATTATATGCAAAGTGTCATTTAAATTTTGAGTTTCATGTGCCATTCCATAGGAGCAATCAAGTTAAATTAAGTGAACTTTATTGTCATATCAACTATCTATCTATCTATCTATCTATCTATCTATCTATCTATCTATCTATCTATCTATCTATCTATCTATCTATCTATCTTGTGGACCACCAGGGCATGTACAGTAACCCAAACCTGACACAGAGCCCAGTCTTGCTTCACAGCACCTGTTTATTTTTAGATGGGGAAGCACTTTTCCTTTGCTCCTCACTACACAGCACAGTACAGTACAAAGCACCAATACACTGTCCATTTCTTCTTTCTTTCCCTTTCCTTTCCTTCTCTCACCTCCACTCCTCCTCCAGCAAGCTTTGTCCACCTCTTTCCAACTCTGGCTCTCCGAGATGTGGCAGCTGGCCCCATTTATAGAGCACCCAGTAGTGCTCCAGGTGTTCCACAATCTCCTTCTGGCTACACTTCTGGGTGTGACAGCAGCCCTGCAGAGAAGGGCCATGGACCCCAACAGGGTTGAGCTTCCATGCTTCAAACCTGTGGCACTATAGTACAACAGGGGAGCTGGAGGCGTCCCAGCTGGGTAAGACTCCTGGCTGTCCATTACACTATATATATATATATATATATATATATATAT
>JANRMT010062817.1:30412381-30439972 GCA_026402145.1 Polypterus bichir lapradei
TACAAAAGTTAAGCAGGTTTCATTTCGAAATTCTACACGTAACGGTCATAACGGTCGACAACATCCGTCATGTTGAACTTTCTTATTTATGTCCCCATCTTCACGAAATTTGGTAGGCGGCTTCCCTGCGCTAACCGAAACCGATGTATGTACTTATTTCGATGGTATGACGCCACTGTCTGCCGCCATATTGAACTTTCCAACGTCACTAATTTTCCAACTTCCCGTGTAGGTAGAAGGCTGACCCCATCTTCAAGAAATTTGGTAGGTGGCTTCCCTACGTTAACCAAAACCGATGTACGTACTTATTTCGGTGGTATGACGCCACTGTCGGCTGCCATATTGAATTTTCCAAACATCACTAATTCTCCAACTTCCCGTGTAGGTAGAAGGCTGAAATTTGGCAGGCTCATTCCTTACAGATTACTTACAAAAGTTAAGCAGGTTTCATTTCGAAATTCTACGCGTAACGGTCATAACGGTCAACAATGTCAGCCATGTTGAACTTTCTTATTCATGGCCCCATCTTCACAAAATTTGGTAGGCGGCTTCCCTGCGCTAACCGAAACCAATGTACATACTTATTTCGGTGGTATGACGCCACTGTCAGTCGCCATATTGAACTTTCCAACGTCACTAATTCTCCAACTTCCCGTGTAGGTAAAAGGCTGAAATTTGGCAGGCTCATTCCTTACAGCTTACTTACAAAAGTTAAGCAGGTTTCATTTCAAAATTCTACGTGTAACGGTCATAACGGTTGACAATGTTCGCCATGTTCAACTTTCTTATTTATGGCCCCATCTTCACGAAATTTGGTAGGTGGCTTCCCTGCGCTAACCAAAACCGATGTACGTACTTATTTCAGTGGTATGATGCCACTGTTGGCTGCCATATTGAAGTTTCCAACATCACTAATTCTCAAACTTCCCGTGTAGGTAGAAGGCTGAAATTTGGCAGGCTCATTCCTTACAGCTTACTTACAAAAGTTAAGCAGGTTTCATTTCGAAATTCTATGCGTAACGGTCATAACGGTCAACAACGTCCGCCATGTTGAACTTTCTTATTCATGGCCCCATCTTCACAAAATTTGGTAGGCGGCTTCCCTGCGCTAACCGAAACCAATGTACGTACTTATTTCGGTGGTGTGACGCCACTGTCAGCCGCCATATTGAACTTTCCAACGTCACTAATTCTCCAACTTCCCGTGTAGGTAGAAGGCTGAAATTTGGTACTTATTTCGGTGATATGATGCCACTGTCGGCCGTCATATTGAACTTTTCAACGGTCTTTGTTACTTATGGGCCCATCTTCAAGAAATTTGGTACGCGGGTTCCCAACGCTAACTGAATCCTACTTATGTACATATATATGTCCATAGCCTGCAGCTCGGTCACCGTGTGAGGCGGCGTTGGGTCCCCCATCCCAACGCCTCCCACGTTGTTGGCTGCCTGCCTATATAAGGCCGTCTGTCGCTCCAGTCTCTACATTCCCTTCCTTGCTTCGCCACGGTATTCACGTCTCCCTGCTGATAACTACAGCCTTTTTATTTAATGCACGGCTTTTCCGCTGTTTTATTGTTCATTTATTACGATTATAGTTATTGTGTAGGTATTTTAGACTTACTTTACATTGTTCAGGTACCCATTTCCTTTATCATTCCAACCGTACCCCCATTAACATGTCTATCGAGGTGATCACCATCGATCAAAGAACTGTCACTTACCAAGTGGTTTCCATGCCCGGAGATGGCACCTGCCTTTTCCATTCTCTTTGTTACATATTGCACGGCCATATCAGGCTCACTCTTGATATCCGGAGGAACATTGTGTCTTATGTATTGATTGACTGGGACAGGTTCAAGGTGTGGACTGATGACGGTACAGGAGATAATTATACTACACAGGAGCACTAGAAGAGTGAAATGCTTAAGTGTACCGAAATGGCCAAATATTTTACACCTTTGGACAACCGCCAATGCCTCTTAAACATCTTAGATTCACAGCTGACGATTTCAGTAGTGGACACTTTGATGTTTAGAAATGTTTAAACTCTCAAAAGCTGGATGTGAAGTTATCAATGAAACTGGTTGTATACTTACAACGCTTGACAGATGCCGAATGTCTCTTCAACACAAGTCCTACAAATACTGTCGTAATTGAAACAAACCATGAAACTCAAACCGATTATGACAGCAGCAATCCAAGCTGTGAGATTTGAAACAAGATTACTGTTCACATGGCCAACTGTACGTTGCATGCTCAAGAGTAAGCTCAGCGCACAGCTACAGCTTGGGCATATTACAACTAGAGGGCCGAACTGACAACGTGGCATACAAAGAGATCCTTAACAAATAATTATTGGTATATTTTCCCTCAGTTTAAAAAGGTTTAATTTTCTTCTTAATAAAAATTTTAAGGCAGTACTTTACCGCTGCGAAGCACGGGTATTTTGCTAGTATATATATACATATACATAGGGTGGCGCAGTGGTAGCGCTGCTGCTTCGCAGTTAGGAGACCCGGGTTCGCTTCCCGGGTCCTCCCTGTGTGGAGTTTGCATGTTCTCTGCGTGGGTTTCCTCCGGGCGCTATGGTTTTCTCCCACGGTCCAAAGACATGCAGGTTAGGTGGATTGGCGATTCTAAATTGTCCCTGGTGTGTGGGTGTGTTTGTGTGTCCTGCGGTGGGTTGGCACCCGTCCCAGGATTGGTTCCTTCCTTGTGCCCTGTGTTGGCTGGGATTGGCTCCAGCAGACCCCTGTGTTCGGATTCAGCGGGTTGGAAAATGGATGGATATATATAGATTGCCCTAGACTTTTCCCTGTGTGCAGGTCTGTTGCAGCCAGCAACACTTGTGATTTTTTAAACTGTAGTACATACATGTGATTTTTTAAACTGTAGTACATTTTAAGGAGTCTTGAATTTTAATTTTACCTATTGAGAAGTCATCTTAGGTATTCACCTGGGCAGTGTATTCATAATGTATTCAGAACCCTTCTCGCTCTCTACACTTTATTGTGTTGTAGATTTAATTTTAAATGTATAAATTTGCAAATTTTGCCCATGAATAACCCACAATGGGAAAGTGAAAATATGTTTTCAGAATCAAAAACTGAAATTTCTCATTCATAGCAGTATTCATTCCCTTAAAATAGTACTTTGATCAAGCCCCTTTTGAAAGCAACTACAGCTTTGATTCTTTTTGGGTAAGTATTTACAAATTTTGTACTGTACATCTAGATCTGGGCAGTTTATCCCATTGTTCCTGATAGATCCTCTAAAGATCTAACTGGATGGGAAGTGTCTGTAAACTGCCATTTTTGGGTCCCTCCAGAGATCTTCTACAAGGTTCAAGTCTGGGCTTTGGCTGAGTCAGTCAAGGACAGTCAATTTCTTGTTCCAAAGTCACTCTACGGTTATCTTGGCTGTATGTTTCAGGTCATTGTTATGCTGAAAGGTGAACTACTGTATCTCCCCAGTTTGACATCATGTGAACTCTTGAGCAAGTTTTCATCAATGACTTCTCTTTATTTGGATGCATTAATCATTCCCTCAATTCTGATAGGTCTCCATGTCCCTGCCACTGAGAAGCACCTCCACAGCATGATGCTGCCACCAACATGGAATGGTGTTAGGCAGGTGATGAGCAGGGCCTGATTTCACAAGTGATAGTGATTGGAGTCCTACCCAAAGAGTTCAGTTTTGGTCTTATCAGACCAGAGAATATTTTTTCTCATGCGCTCTGTGACTTAAACTGTTATATTCTTTTTCCTCAAGAGCTGCTTACAGCTAGCCACTCTACAGTAAATGCCTGACTGATGGAGTACTGCTGAGATGGTCATCCTTCTGACAAGTTCTTTCATCTCATCAGACAGGCATCTGAATTTTTCTTAGAATGATCATTTTGTTTTTGGTCAGTTCCCTGATCAAGGCTCTTCTTGCCTGTTTACTCAGTTTGCCTAGAAGGCCAATTCTAGGTTGATTCCTGACTTCTTCAGTTTCACATTTATTGAGACCCATGTACTCCTGGGAACATTCTAAGGTTTTAATAATGGTTTTATCCCTTTGCTGTGAACTATGCCTCACTGCAATTTAATCACAGAGGTCTACAGAGTGTGAATTTTAGGACCTTATATACGCAGGTTTGTGACATTCTAAATAATGTCCAATTGATTCCGTTTTCCACAGATGGACTCCAATCAAGTTCTAGACACATCTCAAGGATAATTAAAGCAAGTAGGATGCATCTGACTACAATTTGGAGTGTTATGGCAAAGGGTCTGAATACTTATGTAAATGAGAGTTTTCAGTTTTGGATTTTAATACATTTAATAAACATATTTTGATTGATGGGCCAGAAAGTAAAGTAGTCAGAATATTTTCTGAATCCACCTTATGTTATCATTTCTATCAAGGGCAAATGATCCTTCCTTCTTTAGTGATAACTAAGTGTCATTTCAAGTTGGAGTTTCTTTTTGTCTTGCCCATTTTTAAATAGCTTTGCCAGCCAATCTATGTGTTGGATGTTCAGCCCACTTCTGACCACCTTTTTTTTGTTTTTTTGTTGAAGAGAAAGCTATATTTTACTGATTGCTACATTTTTAATCTCCACTATTATGATGGCTTTCATTGCAGTTATCCAGTCTGCCAGCTTAAATGATAAAAAATAAAATGTGCCATATACATCCTAAAATGTTTCATGCATTTTGATCTCTGCCAGGTAGAGCAATGATATAAAAAATTGGAAAGAGAGAACCTGGTAAGCCTTAGAGGCATAACTGATCAGTGCAGATATGTCACTTTTATGTTAGTTTTTCTTGATTTGTGCAACAGCTGATCATTTTCTTTTTTTCTGAGGCTACAAACATTCTCTCTTCATAGAATCACAGCCCGAGAACCTTCCCATTGATTTAATGTCTGCTGTATTTAGGCTTGCTATTGTACCATGGTATAATAAAGCTAATAGATCAAGCAATCATGGCATGAAAACTATTTATTTTGGCTGAGCTTTAGTAACGTGTGGTTTCCAGTCTTTAAGACACATAACAAAACTACATGTTAAGTATTAAATATCCTGTACAATATATAGGTCACAAAATTAGAATAAGCTTAATGCAAGGAAATCATTTAGATTAGATTAGATTAGAGATCTTTTGTGTCACATATACTGCGAGAGCACAGTGAAATTCTTGTACCACTGTTTTGGTGATAATGATGTATAAATAAAAATGAGCAAATGATTTAAAAAATGTAATGTACAGTACGAGTGCCCATAAACCAGCAGGTGGGTACAGGACACAGGACAGGACAGGTAGGATCAGGTTACTGGGAGTTTAGTGACCTTATGGCCTGAGGAAGAAGCTGTCCTTGAAGTGGATGGAGCATAGTGCTTTACAAAAGGCAGAAATGAAAACACTGGTTGAGCTGGGTAGCCATCATCAGAGATGATGGATTTAGTTCTCCTCAAACATTTAACTGAGCAGACGGTGTGAAGTTATGGAAGAGCATCCCTAATGATTTTAGAAACTGTATGGACAGTGCTTTGGAGGAGTCTTCAGTCCTCACAAGTCATGTTGCTAAACCACACTGTGATGTATCCGGTCAGGATATACTTTCAATAATTCAGCAGTAGAAGTCCACTAGTGTTTCAGTTCCCAAATTCTTTAGCCTCCTCAGGAAAAAGAGGCTTTGCTGTGCCTTTTTGAGAATGCAGATGACGTTAACAGGCCACGAAAGGCAGTCAGCGATCTGGACACCCAGGAACCTGAAGTGCTGACTGTCTCGACAGGGGAGTCGTTGGTGTAGGGTGGAGTGTGACTGCCTTTGTTTTTTCTGAAGTTAACTCTGACCTATTTTGTTTTGCTGACATTCAGGGAAAGGTTGTGGTTATGACATCATATAGTCAGGTTGTTTACCTCACTCTTGTAGGGAGCATCATCATTGTCGCTTATAAAGTCAATTACTGTGGTGTTGTCTGCGAGCTTGATGAAGCTGCTCCCCCCATGTCAGTAGTGATGTTGGTTTAAAATGTTAACTAATTAAAATAAAGGCTGAACAAAGCTACAGGGTACATCACACAAGTGCAGCGGGCATTGCAGTGCTCCAATAGATGTTTGCTCTTTACATTACTCTTTTAGGTAGCCCATTGACCTTCAAAGGAAGGTTTCCTTTAGCAACACTACTTTTATAAACTGTGACTGTGACAGGCTTGGCCTTTTTATAGCTCCCTGCAGCAGCTTATTTGAATGATGAAATGCCAGTTTATACTGCTGGTGACTCGTCACTGATGGCATCCCCATTCTGATACAACATGCCATTACATAGCCCTAACTTTAATGTCAGCTGCTCCCACAGACAACTTCCAACTCTTTGCAACAGTGTACAAACTCTTCAAAAGGGCAAGGTGGACTTTTCTTCAGCTGCAACCATGTATCTGGTGACAAAGGCACATCAGCAGGGAATCTTGAGGTCTGTGTTATTAGGTGGTGCAGCACGGATATTGAGCACTGTGCTGACATGCGGTACAGTAGAGGAATAACAGTGTACTTCTGTGTGGTGATCTGTCCATTATGTGTGAAGCTGCAGATGTACCGGTCACATGCTGGTCTTCCTTCCTGAACTAATGCTGCAGGATCTCAGCTTCAAGACTCTCCCTGCTTGCCAGCTCTGTAACACAACTACAATCTACTTTACTGGCTCTGCCTCACAGTGTTCATCAGGAGTCCCAACATAATCTGCTACACTTTCCCCAGCTCCAAGATCCTTTGCAAAGGTCTGCTGGCAGTCACACATCCACGACCTCAGCAGACTGAGAAGTAGTGGTAGAGCTGTAAAGGTAAACAGTCTCTCAGCTTCCTGCCTGTACAGATGTTAAAACAGAAATTTCAGATCTCGGATCTTGAGCTCAAGACTCCCCAGCAACTCTTCAGAAGGGCAGAGCAAGTCCATCTCCACAGCACATGGTGGAGTCAGAAAGTAAGTCTTCTACTTGTCCTGCTTTTGACTCCTATGTAGTACTGTGCAATGCTTACCAGAGGCGACCTGTGACGATGCGGGTTCTGCTCCATGCTCCCATTGCTGTTCGGGAGCCCTTGAACCCAACACCGTCGATAATGTCACCGAGATGAGCTAGACAGTGGAGGCAACAACATAGCAAGGGGATGGTTCAAAAAGTACACAAGTGCTTTTATTAAAACAGTCCACAAAACAAAGTGTTCAAAATCAGTGCAGTGCTTTCAAAACTGTTCAAATAAATAATCCAATAAAAGAAAAACGTGGAGGTTAAAAATCAATAAATAGAAAATCTTCGTAAAACAACAAGGTTAAAACGTTCAACAGGAAACAGTCTTTAAAAACCAATGTCAAGCCTGGTGCTTCTTCTAAACTAGCGTTAGCGTCTCACCTGCTTCTCCCAATTGGGCTTTGCAACAGGCGAGACGCTGTCAATGCAGCTGACCTTCTGCCTACTCCTCCTACTACTGTCAGTCGCCTTTCCGATCCTTGGCTCCGGTTGGCTCCCCCTGACAGCGACTCGGGAATTCCGCTCATGGCCAAGGCTCTCACATGGAGGACACCATATCCCAAATCCTGACTCCCGCTGCCATCCGCGGCCCCATGCCGAGTCACCCGTCTCCTTCTTTGGTCACTCCCACTACATGCTTGCTTAGCGGGAGCGACAACAACTACTACGCCCTGGGTGTCGGCCTAACACCCAGGCTGTCTGCTCAGCTGCTTACAAGCACTCGCTCGCTCGTCCGCTTCCTGCTGCACCGACTTGCTCTCTCTCCTCACTGCTTCCTGCTGCACCTACGTTTACTTCTTTTCTTTCCATTTTGTTTTCCGATCTCTTTCCTACCCGGCTCGCCCTTCTTTTATATTGAGGGGGGCCATAGCAGCTGCAGCACATTAGCCACAGAAACAATCACGGATGTGGGCAGTCCCTCACCTGTGCACTAGGTGAGAAACGCCCACACTGCAGACCGCCCTGCGGCTTCGCTACTGCCACCACGCCCACTCACTAAGCTGCGAGCGAGGTGATTATTTATTTAAAAACTGCTGGCCTTTGCTGAGCGAGCTGTGGACCCATAACACCACACAACCTAATGGAATTTTGCTCTTTATATCACTCTATTAGGTAGCTTAATGTCCTTAAGGGGAAGACTTGTTAAGAACTAGTTGTAGAATGTGCCATAGTGGCAGGTTGGCCATTTTTATAGGCTCCTCTGCAGCTGGCACCGAAGTTAGTCATTTAAATGATAAAATGCCAAGGTTATACTGTTAGTGACTTACTGTATAACTGATACCATTCAAAGGCTGATGCAACTTGTCAGTGGCTTTACAATATCTTCTGACTTAATTTATGCACCATTACAGTGTCTTTTGACGTAATTTACACACCTGCCTGTTGAACCCAGTGAAAATTCTAAAGACCTTTTACCAAGCACCATGCACCTTGAATTAACAAGAATAATGTATTACTATTACTACATGCCTGACAAAATTATAGTAAAAAAAAAATTTAAATGATCAAGTAAGAAAGATTCATTGGTTTAATTCTGACTCTTTGAAGGCAGAAGTTGATTTTTATAAATAATCAGGTAAGAAAGACACATAGGTTTAATATTGACTCTTTGAAGGGAGAACTTTATTGTTTAGTCAGTCAGTCAGTCATTGTCCAACCCGCTACCTAACATTTAGCACCACATACAGTAAATGTGAGATGTTGCTCATTTTGAGAGATTTCAACAGTTTTTCCTGTCTTTATTTTATATTGCATTATTCAAGAAATAGCACTTTCAAGATGTTATATGAATACAGTATGAAAGATAATATAAATTTAGATTTAAAAGCCATTATTGAGAGGGATTGTATTTTAACCAGTGACATAACAGTGGGAAAACTGGTGCCTGATTACATGTTGGTAGCAATTTATTGTCTTTAAATACTTACCTAGTTAAACTATAAAGGAGGGAAAAGAATGTATGCAAGATTTAGAAGGGGGATTTGGGGGCTTAGAGCATAATTTGGGCAGCGAGTCAAATTTGCACAGCTGCACACTCATGATTTATTAGACATGATGAGTTTTTAATGTATTTTTCACTTACTTTGGGTAGTAAGGTAAAATTATGGGAAACTTTTGTACAATGTATTTCACAAAAACACATACGCTTTGTGGCATCCGGCCGGGAGGACCATCCCAGGAGGACCGCCCTGGTTATGTTCGGGGCCACGGGTAGAGGGCTTGGAAGCCCAGCCCTGTAGGGGCCCGTGGCCACTGCCAGGCGGCGCCCCTGTGCCTGTAGAAGTCTGGAGCCCAGCACTTCCGCCACACCAGGAAGTGCTGGGGGGAAGAAGACAGGGGACACCCGGAGGGCTTCCGGGTGCGCAGCCGGCACTTCCGCCACACTGGGGCGTGTCTTCGGAGGAATGCCGGGAAGCAGCTGGAGCCCATCCGGGTTCCTATTTAAGGGGCTGCCTCCCTTCAGTCGAGAGCGGAAGTCGGGTGGAAGAGAGACGGAGCTGGAGAGAGGACTGGAGGCGGCCAGGAGAAGGAAAGGCACGAAGGAATGTGAGGCATGGACATTGGGGGAATGGTGCAAGAGGCACTGGGGAGTGCACGTAATTAACAGTTGTAAATAGTGTAAATAAACGTGTGTGTGGTGGATCCAATGATGTCCGTCTGTCTGTGTCCGGGTTCAAGTCCACAGCTTATACACAAAGCAACCCACAACATTACAGGAATGGTAATAGTAATTATACTAAACAAAAATAATTTAAATTAATAATTCAGTAAGTTAAAACTAGTGTTCTCATAAATACTGACCACAATACCATCTTACATACCTTTTTAAAACAAAATCCAAGATGTGAAGTGAAAGTAATGATGATATGTGAGCTAATATGCTCAAAAAGCACAATAAAAAGAAAGATAAGTATATTGTTGGCTTTGGGCAGCAGTTCATGTAATAATGCATTATACTTTTGAATTATTTATTTAAGTATTACTTGTTTGTTTGCATAGTGCATGATGTTTGTCTCCATCAGGTGACTTCATTATTCCTCCTCATTGCATTGCATAAGTCATGTTCCTGCTGATTCTAGTTATTCCTGAAATCTACAAATAAACTCAATAACCGTCCTTCTGGCTAAGGAAATCCATCTTGCAAGTTTCAGCTGTGTTACTCAACTACTGGGTTGCAACCCAATGGCGGCAGTCGACAACCCAGTGGTTGAGTAACACATTGTAATTCTGAGTTGCTACTGTTTATAATTGTAATGAGTTGCAGTGGGACACGCAATGGGTCATGCTCAATTCACCAGGGTGACGTTTGTGCTCAGGGTATGGGGGGGATCGCCCCTCCTGCGTTGATGTTTGTGCTTAATTCACCTGAATATTTACATGTGAAAAAGTGGTGTTGCGACACCATAAAGGCTGAGAAACACTGTTTCTGAGCTGAAATTTCAAGAGTTTTTTTGTTGAAATGTATCATTTTTTATGTATTTATGTTGTGATGGTGTACTCAATTAACTTATACAAATTTGATAATTAATTGATTGATTTGATCTTTTGGATTACTTATACAAAACTCTGAATATGAATTACAACTGTCTGATTATAGGATTTAGTCAAATAAAGATACTTGGTGTTTGGTTCTGCCTATGAGAATTTATAGTGCCTTCAGAAACTACTCAGACCCCTTCACTTTTTCCACATTTTGCACCCTTATGCTAAAACTGTTTAAATTCATTTTTTCCTTAATCAAACACAATGTAATACCTCACAGCAACAAGGCAAAAATAGTATTTTTGAAATTTTTGCAAATTTATCTATACTGATCTATACTGTATATATAAAAGTAAATGTAAGCGTGTGTATGTTCGAGCATCACTTCTGAATGTCGGGAGTGATTTTCATGAAACTTAGTACACGTTTCTCATTGGTCAACTAAAAATACCATAGGGTGAAATCAATCCTAACCCACCCCCCTTCTGGGTAGGGTGGGGGGTGATCTTGTGGTCTTGTATGCGTGTTATCATCCAGTTGACACTCGGAACAACCACCAGAAGGCGAACTGGAGGTGACTTCCAGCTTTTCTTTATGTTTGAGCACCAACACGCCCCTATTGCTTTTGAAATTAAATAGAGTTGGCCAGCTCCGAGTGTGAACTGAATGATAACATATATACAAGACCGCAAGACAAGCACATTAGTGAGTCTTCATTTTCTGTTAATTTATTTTTATTTTTAAAGTTGTGTTTTTTAATTATATTTTTCTCAAACAATTAAAAAAAAAAAAAAAAATTATTTTCCTCCCGTGCAACACTGAGTATTTCAGCTAGTCAAAAGTAAAAAACAGAAATATCACATTAACACTGTTGGGTAGGACTTCTTTGTTGTTTTGCCTGTTTTAAAAGGGGCTTTTATTTTGGCAATGAAAGGGCTGTTCATTCCAGTTGTATACCAGAACTTGGTGTAGTGTATATCCCTATAAAGGTAAAACATCTATCCAATGTTAATTAGATTGCATCAGACTGTTCTTTTATTGCATCAGGCTGTTCTTGTATATATTGAAGATCATGTTTGAAATAAAGCCGTTTGCAACTGGACTTGTGTCTGGAGTCCCATTAATTGTTGTGAGTGCTGTCCAGCATTGAGGTACACAAGTATTCAGACCCTTTGCTATGACACTTGAAATCTGGCTCCGGTGCATCCCATTCATTTAGTTATCACTGAGATGTTTTTACATCTTGTTTGGAGTCTGCCTGTTGTAAATTCAATTAATTGCACTTGATTAGACAAGGCACACACAACAGTCTATTGAAGGTCCCCACCATTGCCAATGTATATAAGAGCAAATATCAAATAATGATGTTGAAGGATTTGCCTGCAAAGCTTGAAAAGAGGATTGTGTTGAGGCACAGATCTGGGGAAGGCTACAAAAATTGTCTGCAGCACAAAAGGTTTCCAAAAGCACAGTGATCTCAATAATTCTTAAATGGAATAAGTCTGGAACAATGATGACTCTTCCTATAACTGACTACCCAGCCAAATTGAGCAATTGGAGAAGAAAGGTCTTGGTAACAAAAAAAACAGATGGTCACTTAGGTTGAGCTCCAGAGAAACTGTGTGGAGATGGGAGAAACTTCCAGAAGGACTACCACCACTGCCTCACTCCACCAACCTTGACCTTGGCTTTATGGCAAAGTGGCCAGTCAACACTTGAAAAATTATTTTCCAAATAGCACGCAAAAAGTTTCTTTTTGTTAAGGACACATACCATGCCTGAGATTTCTGTGTTCAACGTGACCAGAAGATGATAGGGAAGCCAAAAGACATAATCAAAAGTAGTAGCAAAGGGTCAAAACCAGGCAAATCCAAAAGACAAAACGAAAGCAAAGGTCAAAGTCAGAAACAGAGTCAAAATGTATAAAAATGTTTACTGTTACACTTGTGTTTTTGAGTATATGATAATAATAATAATAATAAATTTTATTTATATAGTACCTTTTCCATGTCAAAAAGGGAACCGATGGCCATCCTAAATAGCTTGATGACACCATACCCCACCTATTCATATATATATACAGTGGAACCTTGGTTCACGACCATAATTCGTTCCAAAACTCTGGTCGTAAACCGATTTGGTTGCGAACTAAAGCAATTTCCCCCATAGGATTGTATGTAAATACAATTAATCCGTTCCAGACCATACGAACTGTATGTAAATATATATTTTTTTAGTTTTTGAGCACAAATATAGTTAATTATACTTTAAAATGCACAGCATAATAGTAAACTAAATGTAAAATCATTGAATAACACTGAGAAAACCTTGAACAACAGAGAAAACTAACACTGCACTAGTTTGCGCTATAGTGCTAGGAACCGCTCGCTAAAAACACTTTTTTTTAATGAGTTTTAAGCACAGGGAAAAAAATGAACATTTGAAAAATCCGTAATTTAATAAACCACCAAGAAAAGTAACATTGCCACAATGCACGCTATGAACCGAACTGAAAGCAAAAACAAGCCTTTTCTACCTTATGCATCCAGCCCTCCCTCTCTCGCTCGCTTGCTCTCTTTCGTGTGTGCGTGTGTCTCTCTCTCGCACCTGTGTGTGTGTCTCTCTTTCGCGAGCCTGGAGCGCCTGTGTGTGTGTCTCTCTTTCGCGAGCCTGGAGCGCCTGTGTGTGTCTCTCTCTAGCGTGCGCCGGTGTGTGTGCGCCTCTCTCGCGCGCTTGTGTGTGTGCGCCTCTCTCGCGCGCCTGTGTGTGTGTGCCTCTCTCGCACGCCTGTGTGTGTGTGTCGCGCTGTCTCTCTCTCTTGCTCGCTGCACAGGAAATGCACAGGAAGAGACTGAACATGTACAAACCGAAAGGGAAACTGGCTTATTCCTATACCGAGTGTGTGGTCATGAACCAAGGCAAAAGTTTGGGAACTTTTTGGTCGTAAACCGATTTGTATGTGTACCGAGACGTTCGTGAACCGAGGTTCCACAGTATATACAGTAGCTCATAGTGCTTTACATAATGTCAAAGAAATAGTTACAAGAAAAGAAAAACAAGTTACATGAATATGTACAGTAATAATTGTTCAATCCTGACCCAGAGTCTGAAGCAGTGAGTCAATATTCATTAGGGAGAGCTGAAGACACCTAATCAAGTTTGTAACTTGCTTTTTATTTTTTATGTTTGATTTTTACTTTCACCTACTTTTACCTTTCTGAATTACAATGTGAACATTTCTTGTCCTGAAGATGCATCTGAAGCACTCTAAGTGCTGTGTCTGCAGCATAGGAAGCACTCAGCTGCTTTTATGCCTTTATGCTTTTATCCTGTGCTCCACCGACTGGTCTCGACCATCTGCACAATTTGTCCCTCTCAGATTCAGACCCAGGTGTTCTACACTATTATTTCCATGGCATACCTGGCATACTGGTTAAAAAAACACTGGGTTGAGGTAAAAAAGTAAATTCATGAACTAGCCCTGGATGAGATGCCACACAGTACAAAATGGCACACTGACACACACTTACTTCTTGTTGCTCAAAATACTTTTTCCATATCACCTAAACTGCATATCTTTTGGACACGGCATGAAATAAGAGTTCCTGCAGAAAGCCCATGCACATAAAAAGAAAAAGCAACCTGCACACAAATAGCCATGAGACTGCTTCAGTGCTACAACAATAGCACACGGCCCATGTCACATATCATACCCAAAAGAGATTCAGTGGGTGTCATTACCATAACTAATATATCTGCACTCATAAGAAAAAAATAAACATAAAAATATTATGAAGATAGATAGATAGATAGATAGATAGATAGATAGATAGATAGATAGATATGAACTTTATTAATTTTGAAGGAAATTGCAGGGTTACAGCAGTAGACAAATAAAATTATTATAATCTTAAGTATGTTTGCAAGGTACAAATACATGTGTACCAAGAATTATCTAAAAGTAAATTAACAAAGTGTATGTATTTACTAAATGTAAAGTGTTTCAAATTGTTCATACTTATCAGTTACAATTTCATAGTACACACCCTGTACCCTTTGGCACAGTACATATAGTGTCATTGTCTGTTAAAATGTCTGCTACCCAAGGTCAATACCATTCATCACATAGGAAATAACACCAACTGGGCCGTGGCATGATTGATTGTAGAGTCTGATGACTGAAGGTAGAAACAGCCTCATATAGCTCTCTTTGGATCAACACAGCTGTCTCAAACTGTTACTGAAGATGCTCCTCTGTTTAGCCAAGATCTCATACAAGAGATGAGAGTCATTGTCCAGAACATTAAGAGGTTTCCTAAGTGACCATCTCTTCTACCACTTCCTCCAATGTGTTCAACCTGACTCCCAAGACTGAACTGGCCTTTTTAGTTTAGTTTGTTTAGTCTGCTGGCATCATCTGCACATTAATGCAAAAAAAAACCAAAACAAAACATAATCATAGACATAAGTGAGAAACAGTCATATTTATAATCTTTATGTGTGCAGAAGCACTCTTGACAGCTTTTGTCAGGAGTGATTAGGATTAGTTAGGATTTGTTTTTCTTCTTTTTCTTTTCCACACCTTATATCTAAGATTTTCATCATAAATCAGCTGGCATGCAAAATAAGAAAGTAAAATATTCAAGAGATGCAAAAACTGTTGCTAACACTCTTAGCTGTTATTGAGATAGGAGTGCCACAAAACAAAGCAGCTTGTTGTGTTGCATTAGGAGTTAAAATTGAGACTTTTTAATTAAACTCGCAACGGTTTGATTAACTCAAATGATCATATGGCACAAGGTATGAGTTAAAGCCTTAACCACATAACCAAATAAATCCTAACAAGCAGAAAATACTGAACAAATATAAAAAGTAAACCAGGTAAAAAATAATGTAAATATTCTAATGCAAAAAACAAACACAGAAATAGCAAATTTAAGACACAGAACAAATAAATGCTTAAACAACAAATTGAAAAAAGTTTCAAAATACCATCAGCAACAATTCCTTTGATAGAAAAATTGGCCGACTTAATGGCACATAACTGGCAATAAGTGTGAGCGCAATGATCATCTTGGTAATATTATGGTGACATGACCAACTGGAAAATCTGTGAAACAATGGGAGACAGTTTTAGATTTAGGTTTAATAGATAAATTTGACATTTTTGCCCATCAGTCTACAATCCCTGACCCATAATGACAAAGTGAAAACATGTTTTCAGAAATGTTTGCAATTTTATTAAAAATCCAAAACTAAAATATCTCCTTTATGGAAGCATTCAGTCCCTTTGACGTGGCACTCAAAATTATGGTCAGGTACATTCTGTTTGTTTTAATTATCCTAGTGATGTGTCTAGAACTTGATTGCAGTCCACCTGTGGCAAACTGAATTTGTTGTACATAGTTCTATAACACCCCACAGTGCACACTGCATTTCAAGAATAAATCCAAGCCATGAAGTCTGAGGAGCTCTTAGTAGACCTCCACAATAGACTTGAAATGAGTCATAGATCAGAATATGGGTATAAAACCATTTCTAAAGCTTTGACCATTCCCAGGAGAATAGTGGCCTCAATAAATGTGAAATGGAAGACGTTTGAAAACCACTGGCACTCTTGCTAGAGTTGGTCATCCAGCCAATCTGAGCAACTGGGCAAGAATGGCCTTGGTCAAGGAAGTGGCCAAAAACCCAATGGACATTCTGACAGTGCTTCAGAAGTCCACTGCTGAGATCGGGGGACCTGTCTGAAAGACAAACATCACAGCAGCACTATATTAATCAGGCGTTTATGGTAGAATGGTTAGACGGAAACCACTCTTAAATAAAAAGGAAATGACAGTTTAAAGGGTTCAAAAAACATGAGGAAAACCAATCTCTGTTTTGATGAGACAAAAATTGTAATTCTTTGGCCAGAATTCCAAGCACTATATCTGGCAAAGGCCATGCAATACTACCATCCATACAGTGAAACATTGTAATGGCAACATCATGCTATGGGGGTCCTTCTCTCTTAGTGGCTGGGACAGGAGACTGGTCAGAACTGAGGGAATGAATTCTGCCAAACTCAGAGAGCTCCTTAAAAAATCTTGCCCGAAGGTGTGTGCGACCCCAGTGATGGTTCATCTTTCAGCACACTAATGACTGGAAAGGTTACAGCCAAGGCAGCACTGGAACAGCTTTGGGACCTCACTGTCCTCCAGTGGACCAGCCAAAGTCTAGACTTAAACCTCACAGTAATCTATGGAAAGACCTGAAGATGGCAGTTTACAGACACTGCCCATCTAATTGAGCATGAGAGGATCTGCAAGGAAGAATGGGATAAATTGCCCAAATACAGGAGAGCATAGCTGTAGAGACTTTCTCAAGCAGAATCAAAATTGTAAGTTTTTGTAGAAGCCCCTTATACTGAATTAAGGGTCTGAATACTTATATGAAAATACTTATATTCACAATATGAAAATACATTTGGAAATGTTTTCATTTTGTGATTATGGGCTATTGAGTGTAGATTGATGTGGTAAATGGAAAAGTTATACATTTGAAATAAATCTACAACAAAATAAAGTGCAGAAAGGGAAGGGGTCTGAATATTTCTGAATCCACTACAGGCATTCCAGTGATATAATATGATGGTAGATGTGTGAATGACTTGCATATGCCCACAATGATTTTAAAAATGATTTTTTTTTTTGTTTTTTATGTTGTGATTTTCAGGTAAGGAACTCGAGTACTGGGAATAAGAGTAATAGAAAAATAACCAGCAAAATGGATGGAGCAAGAAGGAGCTAGAAAAATTGCTGTTTGGTCCAAAAAGTAAAAGAAACAATAAAAACTGATTGCCAAAGTGAAATACACAGACATAATGCTAATAATCATTATTTGTTCTGCAAAGGATCCAATGCTCTGATAATGAAATCTTGTACACATGCTATGTTAAATAAGATGACATAAATCATTTGCAGTAACAAACTATCTTGTCACCGTCAGCACCTCGTCCATTAAAAAAAACAGCACAAAATGGTGGTGTTCACAGCAAAAAACTTCCAAGAGGATGTTGCAATGATATTTGCACCAGAATGATTCAAGTAATAAAAAATGTGAAAAATGTCCCAAAACATAACAAAAATCAAACAATTTCTCATAGTGGTAAAATATAGTTTCATTATCTCATGAGCTTCTTTTACAGAGCAGCTTAGGCTTTAGGCCCTGGAGTGTCTTCCTGACTTGCACCCTGACTTGGATATAGTGGGTATAAGAATGTCATTTATGTATTACACAACCAAGATACAAATATAAGGTAATGATAACTGCTAATTTATTTGTTATTTACTTGGAACTAGCTTGTTTGTATCTTTGGACATCTTTAGATGTTAAATATATTAATTTAAGGTGTGATAAGACTCTATCATGTTGAGACAAACATTCACCATCCTACTCGTAAGCAGCTAATAAAGATATTACCTCTCATGGGAACTGTTGACAATCCTGGCTAAAAATCACTTTGAAAAGGTTTTGACATTTTTATATTCTATAAAAGAAATATTTATTGAACCTAGACATAAGACTGTATAACTTCCAAAAAAATCTTTTACAGTTATTCCCATGAGTTTTGTTGGGATGTTTTATGCATATGCCACAATTCTTATGCTGCTAATGGACAAAATAATTAAATTAACAAAAAAGAAAAAACTTTTTTTACTTTGTATACCAGCTTTCATACATTTAAAATGTATGGTGTAACATTCTAAAAGTGTAGAAAATGAAAATATAAAAAAACCCATACAGAAATCTCAAATAGGAAAAGAAATAGAAATAATTGTGGAACATTAAATAAAAGAACATAATAGATAAAGAAGAATAATCATTAAAAAATAAACCAGTATTAAATTAGCTATTAAAATAATAATAGTATTACAATAAATGCTAATTAAAAGGGGTTTGAACTGTTTTTTAAACTGGTAATAGAAAGTGACTAAAGACACCTTGATTTCCAAATCTTTGGAGCATAAAAACTAAAAGGTACTTCATTGTTCTCTAAAAATTCAGTAAGCCAGCACTAAATAATCTTAAAGCTTGATTTGAAACATCATATGTCAAAATATTCTAAGACATATTCAGGTGTTAAGCCATTAAGGGCTTTAAAACCTTTAAAAGAACTTTAACATCAATTCTAAATGAAAAAGGCAGCCAGGGAAGTAATGCTAAAACACATCTAATTTGCCCTCTCTTTCTGGTATGCATTATCAGAAACTTTTAGAACAAGAAAAGATAAAGCCATGAATCAACTTCTTTGCCTATTGTGGTGTGAGACAGTCCTGTCATTCTCCTTCTTTCTGGCAAGAAGTTCCTGCACATTAGGAATTGAACCACTTAATACAGGAACAGCTTTCATCCACAGGTCATACGCAGGCACTCACACTGAAAACTGGATACGTTAAGGTGATCAAAATGTTTTGAACTTGAACTACTGTTGCTAATTTTGTAAATTGTTAAAGATAAAGTGTTGTGTCCAAAAAGTGAATTAGAAGGTTCTGGTATATGTGTTTTATAGTGCACAGTATGTTTCTTCAATCAGATCTTAGTGAGCATTAATGTTGCTGCTGGATTTCTACATGGGCTAACCTGAGCTGTAGTCTAGGATCCCACGGGACACAGGGGCCCCCTAAATAAATCAAGATGTATGAAAACATATTCCAGTCACTAAGCTGACCACTCAAAGCTCCATTAACCCCTTTACTATTATCCCTGAGCTAACTCTTCCACTGCTAGTTGCACACACACCATCATTCCCAAGTTCACTCAACTCCAGTGAACTGCAGAGGGCAGCTGTTAGAATACTGTTTGTGGAACCAGGATGAGCTGGAAAGCATATGAAGAAGAAAGCTATCTGTGTTATAACAGTGACAGTTCTCAGAAAAAGGCCAGTGACACCATGATACTGTAGATTCTAGTTCTATTTAAATTGAAGTATAGTAATCCCTCGCTATATCGCGCTTCGACTTTCGCGGCTTCACTCTATCGCGGATTTTAAATGTAAGCATATCTAAATATATATCACGGATTTTTCGCTGGTTCGCGGATTTCTGCGGACAATGGGTCTTTTAATTTATGGTACATGCTTCCTCAGTTTGTTTGCCCAGTTGATTTCATACAAGGGACGCTATTGGCATATGGCTTAGAAGCTACCCAATCAGAGCATGTATTACATATTAACTAAAACTCCTCAATGCTATAAGATATGCTTCCCGCGCGGTGCTTGATTGTTTGCTTGTCTCTGCCTCTATCTCACCCTCTCTGACATTCTCTGCGCCTGACGGAGGGGGTGTGAGCAGAGGGGCTGTTTGCACAGAAGCTGTTTGCCTAGTGGATACGGACGCATCTCTAAGAAATGCCGCTTTATCGCGGTGCTTCCAAAAGCACACTTATTGATTTTTTGATTGTTTGCTTTAATCTCTCTCTCTCTCTCTCTCTCTGACGTTCTCTGCGCCTGACGGAGGAGATGTGAGCAGAGGGGCTGTTTGCACAGAGGCTGTTTGCTTAAAAGATAAAGATACGGATGCTCCTCTAAAAAATGCTGCTTTATCGCGGTGGGGCATACTTAAAAGCACAGAAGCACGTATTAATTTTTTGATTGTTCGCTTTTCATTGCGAGCGCGCTCTCTCTCTCTCTCTGAAATTCTCTGCTCCTGAAGAGAAGATATGTTTGCATTCTTTTAATTGTGAGAAAGAACTGTCATCTCTGTCTTGTCATGGAGCACAGTTTAAACTTTTGACTAAAGGGTGTTATTTCATGTCTAGAGGGCTCTAATAATATTAACAGTGTGGGAGGGTTTATAAGGGCTTAAAATATATAAAAATAACTATACAAACATATGGTTTCTACTTCGCGGATTTTCATCTATCGCGGGGGGTTCTGGAACGCAACCCCCGCGATCGAGGAGGGATTACTGTATACTGTATGTTAGCTATGAGGCAACATCTGACAATCCGTGGTATATCATAACATTCAAAGACACTATTCATTAATCTGGCATGGTATATCATAACTTTTAAAGACACCATTCATTAATCTCAAGGATGCAAGTTGTATAACACAGATTATCTGTTATAGAGCTGTGGCTGAGCCCAATAGACATACACAGCAGCATATCCGGCACTCTACACTGAAGCCAAATTATAGGGTCCACAAATAATCTGAAGTCAGTTATGATGAGGCTCTGGCTTTCCTTGCACTTACAGTTTGTAATTTAAAAGCCTGAAGTTGAAGTCTCATGTTATTTTCTAACTCAGTTAATCCAGAACAGAGTCTATTGCAGGGAAAACACACATGCATACCCATCACAATTTAGTATTGCCAATTCATCTAACCTGCAAGTTTTTGGACAGTGGGAGGAAGCCCAAGCAGTCACAGGGAGAACACACAAACTCAACCCAAATCCTGGAAGCTGAAGTGTGCTGGTGAAAAATAAATATTTTAAATGGCTTTTAGACAGCAGATCAAAAATGAAAAACATTTCAGATTACCTTTCAGGTGTTTGCATTTTGTTACCTGTCCCTTTCTCACAGTAGGGAAAAATGCCTTTTTATTTTCTCGTATACATAGTGTAGAGAAAGTGTAGGAATTGTGAAAGAATTTGACCTCAAGATTTTCATGAATCTTTATGTTTTAGACCTTCCTGAATCCGAAAATACAATTTTTGAAATTATGCCGGTCTGTGTGTCTGTGTGTAAACACGATAACTCGAAAACACTTTGACCTAGGTCAATAAAATTTTGTACACCTGCTTTATATCAAAAATAAGGAATCATATCAGCTTTTGGGTCACTTCCGACAACTGGAACTGGTACTTTAACTGAATACTTTCACGAATTTTCAAGTAAACTATGGTTATAATTATACATAAAAGATTCAAATTTTGTATAGATATTTATAATGGTAAAAAGCCAACAGATATGAAATTTGAGAAAAATTACTTAACCAGAAGTAGTATTTTATTTAAACAACCATCCTAATTTTTTGTATCATGGAGATATAAATTTGTACACAATATTAAAAACTGTATTCAATATAATGCATATTCTTTCAATAACTATTATTAATTTTATTTTAATTTATACATAATCAGTTTAACGATAACATATAAACATTAAACATGCCATGTAAATATAAAGATATAACGGGAGCAATAAGCTGCTTTGTCCCCGTCATGTTCCTGGTAATACATTTAATTTTATGATAATTTCCGCCATCATTAACATAATTAAATGTAGCTAAATGCAGTTTTATCTATATCAATTTATTGCAACAAATATAATATAATACTAACACTTTCTCTATGTTTTTAGGTGACTATAACTCTTTTTACTTTGCATGTATATTTTAACTTCCCTAAGTGCGAAAATATCATTTTAATATAAAGTTTGATTATAAATATAGATAAATGATTGTGTATCGCTATCAATCAGTTATAATGAGAAATAAAGAGATATGATATTTCAGAAATATTGCACAACTGGAAGTGGTTCTGATGACCTTTTCCTCTAAGTATACGGGAAAGTCATGGGGAGCACAATCCCGATATTTTAAAAATAAAATCAGTCTTTGAGGCACCGATAGTAGGACAATCTACACTTTACATACCTGAGCAGAATGTTAATGACAAATCACTTTTGATTTGGAATGGTCATTTGGCATGAAGACATACAAATATTGTTCAATTACTGGGTTGGCAGGATCTCCACTGAACAATAGCTAAAGTTTATTGGTAGCTTGATAAAAGAGTCTGGAAACTGGTGAAAAATTAAACCTGTTGATGTGTTTTTATTGTTATTTTATTTAATTTTATACATTTATTTTTATTTTGTTTTCTTTATTTTACATTAACAAATTAACATACCTGATATTGTAAAAATAAGTAGGTGCCAAAATTATATTTATAAATATTTTCTCCCTTCTCTCTCTCTCTCAAAACAGATAGTTGAAGAATCATTCCATCTTTGTTATTAATATTTAACATGGCATACTGTGCTCTTCTGGCTATCTCTCTCTCCCTTTCTCTGCATATATATATATATATATATATATATATATATATAAAGGTCTATGTGTGGAAGTGCTTGTGTCTGGCCCAGAAGTGAGAGATGGAGTCCGAGGATATGCAAGCGAAGCCAGCACTTCAGCAAAACAAAACATCTGAAGAGACAGTCACTTGCTTATCCGCTGTTACAGAAGTGTGGTGAGTATATTGGCAAAATGGTATCCCTTTTACTTTTCCTCCTGCGATTAATACACAAGTGAGGCGAGCACATCGGGAAAACAAAACCTCCGAAGAAAGACAGTTGCTTAGCCACTAATGCACAAACGATGCGAGCATGTTGGCAAAACGAAACCTCCTAGGAGAGAGATGTCCAGAGTGGTTCCTTTCAATTACCTGACTTAGCATGCTCCCAAACCCACAAAGTCTGAGCCACACTGTTTTTAAAAACCTTGTGCCGCAACAGATCCATTGGCACTCTTCACCACAATTGCTTATATTCTCAGATGCTGTTTTTATGTTTTTTTCTCCCCATCTATACATCTGTTACATACTCTGTGACAATGTAGGTCGGCTCCACACTCCCTGCTGCAAGTTACCGCCTCTGATTCCACAACCATCAGTAACGTAACTGGGATAAGCTGCGCAAATGAAGACGTATATAGCAAGGGGCAGGTGTAAAAAGTACCAAAAAAAAAAACAAACAAAAAACAGTGTCCACAGGTGCAGTGTTCAAGAGTTCAAGAAATAAAAACAAAAAAATGAAATCCATCAGTTTAAAATCCAGATTTAAAACGAGGAGTATAAAACATTGTATTCATTGGGTTCTTAATGCACAGACAGACAAGCCCAGAATAACTCCATCCTCGTCTCCCAGGTCCACTCATTGCTTGCTCTGTCGGCGGAGACGTTAACAGCCATGGTCTTGATCACTCAACCCCCATCTTAGCTACCCAAGTCGGACCCCTGGTGAGGATTCCTCCATGCTGGTACCCACTCCACACAGTTATTCAGTGGGGCACACCAACCCCTGGAAAGCCACTGCATTAGCCCAAGATTGCACTGCCTAGCTGTCTGGCCTGTCTGTTCTCTCCACTCCATTCCACTTCACTCAATGCTGCTCTCTCCCTGTCTATTTTCCTCATCCATGTAATGTTTTAAATGCCCCTCACTGTTGTGGCAGTTCCTTTTAAATTAATTTTCCTAATAGGGCCAAGATGTTCATGTACTGCTTCCTCCAAGGAACTACTGATTTACCAGCCCAATGTACGCACTCACACGTGCCTTCTCAGTTTGGCAGGCAACCTCCCCATCAGTTCCTGGAGCAAAGTGCATTCAGACAGAACAGGACAAGTTCCCTATTGTACACCACAGTCAAGAGACGTGCTGCACAGCTTTATTGTGGGCAGAACATCTCTCAGAAGATGACCGAAGGTTTGGCTGGTCTTCTGCAAGTGAACAGTAATAAAGAATAAAGCATGAAAGGTAGCAGGCACAAGAGGAATTAGTTATGCACCAGATAAATCCATTCTTCAAAAACAGTTAAACATTAATAAAGTCTGTGGATGGTCGACATCCTGAATGTTGATTCCTGAAGCATGATTGATTGAATTCCTTGGTTGAAGGAGAGGTAATTAATCTTGACTGGGAGAGATTTAGGATTCTTGGACTAGAAGATGTTCAGATTTGAATCAGTACTGGAATAAACACAAAGTTGTACTATTTCAACTGGATGAGTGTCAAAATATAAAGAGTCTGTTTCTTTCATTGTAACATAACATTTTCAAGCTGTGTAATGCAATTCATGATTTTAGTGACCTGGATCATCTTTACAGCACTAGGAGCAAGACAGGAAACAACTCTAACTTGAGGGTGTTTCATTTTAAATAAATGTTTATACTAGAATCTGTAGTGCCAACACATATGCAATATAAGTTTAAAGTAGCTGAAACCAATTTGCGGTTTTTACAATTTGGAAGGTTGTAAAATCAGTGCCTAAAGCAGCATACTATTTTTTGTGAGACACAGCTTATTTTGTACATTTAAAAAACTTGTGATGATGTCTTTTCGGAATTAAAAACTAAATAATTTTTATTTCATGCATTTCCAATCCCCGATTTTTTATTTATGTGCAAAATTTCTTAGTGTTAATTCAGGTATTGATATATATATAATGTGCATAAAATTTGACCAAATTTAAAGAACACTGTTCTTGTACTATTGCTTAAAAAGCCCTAAGCAAACTGAATTAATTTTCAGGGTCTCTGACTGACACACATTGTGCAACACGTAGGTGTAAAGTTCATTGCTAAATATAGATATGTGCTTTCAAAGAATTTACTTTGTACTGGTTCATGCTTGGAAGACTTTCAGTCCTAAACTACCTTAGGATGTGCACAAAATGCTGTACTTCTGGACCTTTACCACATTAAAGTAGATTCTAAGTAACTACTCCCATGTCAGCCTTTCCATGATCACTGTCTTTTTACAAAGTCAAGGGTTGTGTTATGTCAATTTGAGTTTTTAATATATATATATTTTTTTGTTGGAACTAGCGTTTTGTGGTAGTAGACTTTATATGTACAGTATACACACACACACACATATAAATGTATATATGCAGTACAGGCCAAAAGTTTGGACACACCTCCTCTTTCAATGTGTTTTCTTTATTTTCATGACTGAAGGCATCAAAACTATGAATGAACACAGGTGGAGTTATGTACTTAACAAAAAAAGGTGAAATAACTGAAAACATGTTTTATATTCTAGTTTCTTCAAAATAGCCACCCTTTGCTCTGATTACTGCTTTGCACACTCTTGGCATTCTCTCGATGAGCTTCAACAGGTAGTCACCTGAAATGGTTTTCACTTCACAGGTGTGCCTTATCAGGGTTATTTAGTGGAATTTCTTGCTTTATCAATGGGGTTGGGACCAGCAGTTGTGTTGTGCAGAAGTCAGGTTAGTTGGACGATCATTTATTTTTCAACAGGACAATGACCCCAAACACACCTCCAGGCTGTGTAAGGGCTATTTGACCAAGAAGGAGAGTGATGGAGTGCTGTAAATGGTCATGAAAATAAAGAAAACACATTGAATGAGGAGGTGTGTCCAAACTTTTGGCCTGTACTGTATATATACAGTGTATATATTTTAGCTTTTTTACACTGGCTGCCTGTCAGTTTTGGAATTGATTTTAAAATCTTGTTGCTAGTTTTTAAGTCTTTACATGGGTTTGCTCCTGCCTATTTATCCGAATTGTGTGTTTTACACCAGCCATCCAGAGTGCTTAGATCTTCTGGTCAGTTGTCTCTTGTTGTCCTTCGTACCAAGTGTAAAACCAAGGGGGACAGGGATTTTGCAGCTGCTGCTCCTCGCCTGTGGAACTCTTTACCTCATCATATAAAGGAGTCATCTACAATTGAAATATCCAAAACAAGATTAAAGACTCATTTCTATTCACTTGCATTCCGTGACCTTCAGTAATACTGATGTTTCCTCATTGTGAGTGTATAACATTAGTTCTATTTATTATTTATTTTATTTATGTTCATATATTTTATTTCTATTTATGTTATTTGTTTGTTTTCTTTTATTCTATTAATGTAAAGCACTCTGGCAACAGCATTCCTATGTTGTTTTAAATGTGCTATATAAATAAATTGACATTGACATGTATATATATATATATATATATATATATACTGTATATATATATATATATCTATACTCATAAAAGGCAAAACCCTCACTCACTCACTCACTCACTCACTCATCACTAATTCTCCAGCTTCCTGTGTAGGTAGAAGGCTGAAATTTGGCAGGCTTATTCCTTACAGCTCACTTACAAAACTTAAGCAGGTTTCATTTCGAAATTCTACGCGTAATGGTCATAACTGGAAGCTGTTTTTCTCCATTTACTGTAAGGGAGATGAGCTCGAAAGCCGTGGGGGCGGAGTTTCGTGTGACATCATCACGCCTCCCACGTACTCACGCAGTACGTAGAAAACCAGGAAGAGCTCCAAAAAGCGCTGAGGAAAACATGCATTATATAATTGAGAAGGCAGCGAAACAATAAGAAGCGAGCGAGTGACATATACAACCATATTCATGAGTGATGCTACTACGGAAACAAAGCACGGTGTAAACCTAAACTTTAAATTAAGTTCATAGACACGCTGCCGCTGGCGTTTGTAATTTAGTGCCTGCCCATATAAGGCCGTCCGTCAGCGGCAATCCAATAGAAAAACTGCCACTAAATATTCACGGGTGAAGGACTGTGCTTATGCGGAGGAAGATGAGATGGTCAGGGTGGTGTTTGGCACAAACTCAGCGAAACTGCGAGAGAAAGTTTTAAGTGCCGGGACTTGGGTAACATTAAATACAGCCATGCACATAGCACGACATGGCAACAGCACAGCTGGGAAACTTCGATGCATGTACACCGAGCGGCTCACGTGAACTGACGCAGTGCACAGACAAAAAGCAACAGTTCCAAAGAGCGCTGAACAAAAACTGAATTACACAATTGAAAAGGCAGCAAAAAAATATGAAGCGTCTGATACATACAAGCATATTCATAAGTGCAGCTACTGTGGAAACAAAGCACACGGTGGAAAAAGTCAATGTCCCGCTAAAGGAAGACAGTGTAAAAAAAAAACCCGTGCATGCAGTGTGTCAGGTCTCAGATAAAGAAGAAGACGAGCTGTTTATTGATGCAGTAAGAAACGAATCGATGAATGAAACCTGTTATCTTTACAACGATTGACAAACACGGAATGTAACTTGAACACAACACATCCTACAAATACGAACCTGATTGAAAGAAATAATGATAATCAAATCCTTGATGACAGCAACACTCAATAACACTCACAAAACAATTACTGTATATTGACAGTCATGTTACGTTATTTTCAAAATGTTCCCTTTTCTTTTTCATAGCTTCTTTAACACACTACTTCTCCGCTGCGATACGCGGGTATATATATATATATATGTATATTGAGGAAGAGAAAACATTATTATTTAACTCACAGATATCAAGGACTG
>JANRMT010062817.1:30454201-30517219 GCA_026402145.1 Polypterus bichir lapradei
CTGGCGAACAAAGCCAATGGACTGCAGCTGTTTATTCGTACTAAAACTGATTTATCTTTTTTATCTGTTCTGTGCTTTACAGAAACCTGGCTGAATAACTCTATTCCTGACTCTGCATTGGACTTACCCGACTTCACACTGTACAGAGTGGACTACGTTACTGAACTTTGCAACAAAACAAAGGGCAAAGGACAGCATTTTTCTACATTAATCAAAGCTGGTGTAACAATGTGCCATTTCTTTTTAAATCCTGCCCACCCAGCCTAGAATTGCTTATTATAAACTGTAAGCCATTTTATTTACAACATGAGTTCTCTTTAGTGATTCTGGCCAGTGTTTATATTTGCCCAGGTGCTAATGCTCATGAGGTGAAGTGGCAACTTGCTGATGTAATCACTGAGATTGAAAATGGCAACCTGGACTCACATATCATTATGTTGGGTGATATTAAATGTGTCAGTTTTAACCAAGTCCTTCCTAAATATCAACAGCAAATAAAATGCCCTATCCGAGATGGAAATATCCTAGATCACTGCTATGCAGCTATTAAGGATGCTTATCATGCTTTCTCCTGTGCCCCTCTTGGTAATTCTAACCGTTTTATGATTCACCTTATTCCTGCTTACAAACAAAACTGTAGTCTGTCAATAGAACAGTTAGAATGTGGACCAGGAAGGCAGTAGAAGAGGACTGCTTTGCCTGTACAGACTGGAATGCCTTCAAAACTGACACCTACAGCATAAAAAACACTGATGCTGTAACTTCATATATTAGTTTTTGTGAAGATGTTTGATAAGCCTTGGTTCGCCCCAGAGCTCACAAGACTGCACCAGGACAAGAGTGTATTTTCTTAGGTCTGGCAATCGTGAAGAATACAGGAAAGCCAAATATACCTTGGAGAAAGGGATCAAAGGTGTCAAAAGAAAGTACTCAGATAAGCTGCAGGAATGACAGTCTCTAAATTACAGCACATCATTCTGGAGAGACCTTAAACTGGTCACTAACTACAAGAAACAAACATCAAACAGGTCTACTGAAGCCAATCTGGCTAATCAGTTAAATCAGTTTTATGGCTGCTTTAAAAGAAAATGGGATATAAATCTCCCTGATGGTCGGTTTCACTGTCACTACTCTACACCCCTCTTCTTCGTATCTTCACCCTTCTGTCATCACTGCAAAATATATCTGCAACTTATTCAAAATATTAAGAAAGCTGTATGCCTGGGACTTTTTTCCCCTTCCACACTCAGCCACTGTGCAGACCAGTTTTCTACAGTATTCGCAGACATTTTCAACCAACCTCTGGGATCTGTGCACTGCACCTGAATGCTTCAGGACCTCCACCATCATTCCAGTAGGAAACAAATCAAACGTCACAGGCCTGAATGACAACAGACCAGTAGCTTTAACCATTGTGGTAATGAAGACCTTTGAATGTCTTATTCTGGAACGCTATAAAATACTTCCTGGACACATTTCTGTTTACATACTGTATAGAGCCAACTGGTTTGTGGATGGTGCAGTGAATTTAGGTCTGAGCTTTATTTACTAACACCTTGATAAGCCAGGGGCATATGTGAGGATACTGTTTAGCTCTGCTTTCAATACAGACATCCCAGAGCTCCTAGATAAGAAACTCACCCAGTTCAACCTGCACAGTTTAATCTGCCATTGGATCACAGACGTTCTTACAGATGTGTCCTTTCCCCACTGCTCTTCTCACTTTATACAAATGACTGCACCTCTGGCAATTTGTCTGTCAAACTTCTTAAATTTGCAGGTGACATTAACACTAATAGGTCTCATTTCAAACAGTGCTGAGTCCATATACAGACAAGAGGTGGAACAGCTCACATTCTGGTGCAGCCATAATAATTTGTATCTTAACATTAAAAAAAACTCGGGAGATAATCATAGATTTCAGGAAACAGTCACCTGCTCCCCTATCACTTGCTATAAATGGCTCAGCCATTGGGATGAAAGAATCATTTAAGTTTCTGGGCGCTGTGCTGTCACAAAACCTTAAGTGGGACAATAACATCACATGCATTATTAAGAAAGCCAATCAGAGAATGTTCTTTTTCCGCTAGCTGAGGAAATTCAATCTCCCTCAGGCAATATTGGTCGATACTACACAGCCATCATCAAGTACATTCTGATCTCATCTGTAATTGTCTGGTTTGGTGCTGCCTCTGTTCGGGCTAAGGCCAATCTGCAGTGCATCATCAAAGCCTGTGAAAGGATCATAGAGCCGGCCCTGACCAATGTGGTGCCCTAGGCAAGATTTTAGCAGGTGCCCCTTACATCGTGGTCAGTTTCACCATAAATATTTGAACTTATACATTCAGGTAGAAATTGCATAGGATTGTCTTTTGAATTATTCTTTAGTTAAAAGAAAACCTGTATTAAAGAGGCAAGTAGTATACAACCACCATACCCTCGACCCGCTGCAGTTTGCATACCAGGAGAAGGTGGGAGCGGAGGATGCCATCATCTACATGCTACACTGATCCCTCTCCCACTTGGACAGAGGCAGTGATGCTGTAAGAATTATGTTTCTGGACTTCTCTAGCGCCTTCAACACCATCCAACCTCTGCTCCTTAGGGACAAGCTGACAGAGATGGGAGTAGATTCATACCTGGTGGCATGGATCATGAACTATCTTACAGACAGACCTCAGTATGTGCGTCTTGGGAACTGCAGCTCTGACATTGTGGTCAGCAGCACAGGAGCGCCGCAGGGGACTGTGCTTTCTCCAGTCCTGATCAGCCTATATACATCAGACTTCCAATACAACTTGGAGTCCTGCCACGTGCAAAAGTTCACTGACAACACTGCTATTGTGGGCTGCATCAGGAGTGGACAGGAGGAGGAGTATAGGAAACTAATCAAGGACTTTGTTAAATGGTGCAACTCAAACCGCCTACAACCGAACACCAGCAAAACCAAGGAGCTGGTGGTGGATTTTAGGAGGCCCAGGCCCCTCAAGGACCCCGTGATCATCAGAGGTGACTGTGTGCAGAGGGTACAGACCTATAAATACCTGGAAGTGCAGCTGGATGATAAATTGGACTGGACTGCCAATACTGATGCTCTGTGCAAGAGAGGACAGAGCTGACTATACTTCCTTAGAAGGCTGGCGTCCTTCAACATCTGCAATAAGATGCTGCAGGTGTTCTATCAGACAGTTGTGGCGAGCGCCCTCTTCTACGCGGTAGTGTGCTGGGGAGACAGCATAATGAAGAGGGATGCCTCACGCCTGGACAAACTGGTGAGGAAGGCAGGCTCTATTGTAGGTATGGAGCTGGACAGTTTGACATCCATGGCAGAGCGATGGGCGCTGAGCAGGCTCCTGTCAATCATGGAGAATCCACTGCATCCACTGAATAGTATAATCTCCAGACAGAGGAGCAGCTTCAGCGACAGATTGGTGTCACTGTCCTGCTCCACTGACAGACTGAAGAGATCGCTCCTCCCCCACAATATGTGACTCTTCAATTCCACGTAAACGTTAACAATGTGCAATGTTATTGACTGTTATACTCGCCTTGCACTCTCCACCTTGCATTTTTTAACTTGCACTGCATTTTTATTTAATTAATATTGTTTTTATCAGTATGCTGCTGCTGGAGTATGTGGATTTCCCCTTGGCGATTAATAAAGTATCTATCTATCTATCTATCTATCTATCTATCTATCTATCTATCTAAAACAAACAAATAAAATATAAATAGGTTAGTTCACTAAATACCATCAAAAAATGAGTGCAGGCATAAAAGAACAAGAATGTAATGTAAATAAGGGCATTGCATAAACCTATATATTGCAAACCACAGAGCAAAATGAATAAAGTAACATAAGCATTGTTGTACAGTTTTACTTGTTTTACCTTTCTTCCAGCAAAGTCATCAATAACATCACCATAAGAAAGCTGTTGTGAGACAGTATGATTAATACTAATGATGGAATGTCCTTTGAGATGTTCTTCTGTCATTAAAGACCTTAAGTATGTTTTAATGAGTTTGAGCTTAGAGAAGCTCCTTTTAGCAGAAGCCACTGTAACTGGAGGAGTAAAGTCTTTGAAAATAATATTGTTGTAACACTATGAGTAAAGAAATATATTAAAAAATAAATTATTCCCTAGTGGTTGCCTATATTGATTATGTGGTGAGCTGGCTGTGCTCTGACTTACCGTGTACTGAAGTCCTATATGAGTCCAGGGTAAGGAAGCAGGCCACAAAGATATTTTGTGATCCAACTCACCCAAGATATCTACTGATCCAAAGACTTACCCCCAGCAAACATCCTCATGCAGTGAAAGCTAAAACAACATGTCTCCTAAACAGTTTTTTTTTCAGGTGCAATTATTCTTACTAGTCAGGTCTGATCTTCTACTCATTATCTAGGTATACATGTACACTAGACTGCCTTGACATTTTCATCCTACTATTTTTTAGTATTTAGTATTGCTCTTGTAATATTTTATAATTTTGTATTTTATCTTTTTACTAGTATATATATAGGGGGTTTTACTAATAATATATATAGGGGGTTCCCCCTTGCTTGCTTCCAACCCTCCGGCTTGCGCTATGTGCCAGCCACTTGGCGTCTCTGCCACTCGCGTTGTGAAGAGGGGGGCTGAACGCACCCCAAGGAGACTTGGTCGCTCCTCAGAAACTCCCTCTTAAATGATGATACAATGGGAAACAAATACGTCCTCTTTGCTCGATCAGCTATTGGCTTACTGCTGCTGCTGTGCCGCATGATGTGCATCTTGCATGGTGCTTCGAACATTTAAAAGCCTGTACAGCAGCTATCCTACTCTTTGTCTTTTATTTCCGACCACAGGCATGGTTAATTCTTTTGGTACAAAGTCTCGTCTCGTGGGACGTGAGTTCTTGATATTTTGTAGGTTAAAAATAAGAATCTGAAAATCCAACAATATCACATTAAAGTTCAATAAATTCTAAAAAGAATGATACCAAACATATATATGTAGGTTTTAAAATAAGCCCGATTTAAAGCGTGACAAAAAAGTCACATAAAAAGTCACATAAAATCTTTGCACAAAATCGTTGCACTTTTAGGCTTAGGATTTTATATATAGAGAGTAGATATTTATCTTTTTGTATTTTGTGGTGTTCTTAAATGTTGCACCAATACTATAAGACAGATTCTTAGTACAAATTAGTGTACCTGGCCAATAAAGTGAACTCTGATTCTGATTCTAATATTATAAAGTAAGAATTCCATGACCATCCAGCTTCCCTATCAAGTGCACTAGTTATTAATAAATTGAGGGAAAGTGCTCAATGAATGTATATGTCCTAGATATAAAATCTGGAAAAAAAGATTAAAGGACTTACTGTGTTTTGAAAATCTTTCCTATTTAACAAGGGATCTTTTGCCTTACGTGCTATAAGCATTTTCAGACTGACTTGCTGTTTTTAATATGTTACATGATCACCAAGAAATGTTTTCTTCCAAAGATGAAGTGATTTGGAATGGTTTCTCCAGAAAGGAAATCAGGAATGTCTCTCTCTGTCTCTCTCACTTAAAACTGCCAGTGAGTTTAAATTAAGCAAAGAGAGTAAAATCATCTTATAATGCTGCTTGGTTTCTAATTCGTCTTTCATAATCACAATACAAGCTTTACTCAAAAGCTTTAGAAATAATACCTATTCCTAACCAAAGCTTTCATAATAATCAAATGAAAAAAGTAAAAGAAATGGATAGAGACATACTATACATTAAAAATAAGTAGAAGATGATATTCACTTAAGCATCCATGTATTCATTTTCAAATTCTTCTCTTCATTACTGAACCTGCCTAATTAAAGTCAGAGCTCTGAGGGGGCCAGCGCCTCTTCTTGCCTCTTTGGGTTCAGGGCAAAACCAAATCAGTCAGAAAGGTAAAAGTACTTTTATTATAAATTTTGGACAGGAAATTTACAGCAGCA
Source organism: Polypterus bichir lapradei (assembly GCA_026402145.1). NCBI lineage: Eukaryota > Metazoa > Chordata > Cladistia > Polypteriformes > Polypteridae > Polypterus > Polypterus bichir. Next base: position 30,460,163 of record JANRMT010062817.1, read on the forward strand.
AAGTTTTGAATAAAAGGATTATTTGGTGATTCACTTCTCAGATGATGACATCTATTAGAAATATATTTTGCTCATTACTGTAATGTATTCCACACATTAACTTGTGCAGAGTGTTAAAAGCAGTGCTGAGAAGCAAACCTGAAAATCAACAGCATTTATTTAACAGAGTCGTTTTCTTCTTCACTTTAATTTTTGTAGTGATTATTTTTCCAGCTGTACTTTGTTGCATCTTAAGCCATATAATCTTCTCAAAAGACACCAGAATATATTGAAGGGTTTTTTGACAAAGCATTAATTACATTTACTATAGCAGCAGCTTACAAAAGCAGTAAGATTTGAGCTGTTGGAGATTTCTACCTAGTTGATGCAACATGTCTGTGGTCTCATAAATTCATAATATTTCAGTACAGTATTTCAGTCAAAGCAGTGTCGTCTGTCTTTTCATCATGTACACCAAAGGCCAATTGGATGAAAGCAATTGTGATCGTAAATAATATATGTACAGAGTCTGTGCTTTTAAATCCATAGGGTGATAAGTTTAAGGTTTTCTCATTTTGTCTTCAAAAGCATCCAGGAGGAAGTTAATGAATTGTGGGTATGTCTGCCTCGCCAAAGTGGTCATTATCAAGTCGTCTCTAGGATTTTTAGAAAGAGTAATATGGCTTTCAGGTTTTTCTTTCTCCTTTATTCCCCCTTTAAGAATATATATTAAGGCTAACAGATTAGAAATGAAATTCTAATATGAATATACTTTCTGAAAGTCTATTCAGTTGCTTCCAGATTTGTAAACATCATCTTTAGTACGCAAAAAAAAAATCTGCTGGAGACAAAAGTTTATCCTCACATAAAACATCAAGACCACTTTAATAAACTTTGAATGGTTAAATAGAGGCGGCAACTACTATAAGCTACAAAGATGATAGTTGAAAATCACCTATTGAAAGTTGCAACAGCCAAATTCTTTAAGTTAATGTTAGTGGTAAATTTACCATAGTTTGCTTAATTTTGAATTTCAACATAATGTAACTTAACATAGATAATGGAAAATTTTGTTTAGAAAATAATAAGATTAAAGATAATGGAATGTTTGTAATGTTAGCTGTGTGTCATAGTAGAATAGACCTTAGATTGAAGGTAGGCAGCTACTAGGGGTGTTGTAGGCAGAGAGAGAGAGAGGGGTTAGGAGCACGCCTCACCCACCCATGACGAACCAAGTCTGGATCACAGATTGGGACCCGAGTTTAGCCATGCAACGGGTGACACCTCAGCACCACACAAGTTCAGATGGAATGGAACCAGTGTGACATAGGTTTTTCTCTGCAGGCTGGAGAGCCTACATGCAGCTAGAAAGAAATAAGAACTGTTTGACAGATAAGCATTATGAGCATATAGTTTTTTTAACCATTATGTTTGTTATGTACATACAGGTAGATGCAGTGAAAGAGATAACATATAGAAATCTTAAAAATGTAACCTAGATACTTAATATTCAAGCAGATTACCATAAGTTTCCCTTTTTATCTGTTTTTTGCATGTATCATCAACTTTTCTTCCCCTTATTTTTGGTATGAACTGTTTGCTTTTAATTTAATATTTAAATCCTTTTAAATCTTTAAAAGAAAGGCACTTGGACTGTGGAGTTTTTAATATATGGTGAGTCATACTAGTGCTTGAATGCTTGTCTGGTAGCTGCATTGGAACTATTTGGACACCATTGACAAACGCAGCTACAAAAGTTATTCTTAAACATTCACCATACGTGTCTTGCTAGAACTAAATTTAATTATAGATAATCTTTGTAAAACAATGCTAAAAGATGGTGCTAAATTGTTTTAGTACCAATAGAAATGAGTTATAAAGTCAGGCAAACACCACACTTTTTGTTGTATAATATAAATAAACTTTCTGAGTTTTACTAATTCAAGCCCAGATAGGAAACCACCTTGGATGGAGTGAAAGTCACTTATAGAGCTCACTCACGCTCAAACATTGACCCTCACACGGCCAGTTTAGAATCACCAGTTAACTTAACTTGCACATTTTAGGGGCATGGAAGGAAAACTGTAAATGTGTACTTGATGGAAAACACACACTGAATTGGGAAGAACATACACACTCAAGAAGAACAATAACAATGTGTGGGATTCCAACACAGGATGATTGATACATGATGCATCAGTTCTATGAACTGTTCCACCATGCTGCCCATCTTTTCTCTGAATTGCCAGTTCTTATCATATAAGTTCTCCCACGGATAAGTTGGGGCTTAATTTTACCGTACAATTTCCAGTATTTTATAATGTCAGTCGTATAAGTCGAATGTGGAAAACTCACTGTATTGGTCCAAGAGATTATGATATGCTAACGCCCACCTGAGAGAGTAACCACGGAGCACACTGCCTTTTTTTCTATGTATTGTGCCTACGTGACCACACGGTAATAGCTAAACTATTCCAAAGTGACATTTGCAATGTTTTGTGTTTTTTGTATCTCACAAACTCCTTTATCGTAAGAGCATCCCTTATCTACGATGGATCGTTCGATCAGAAGAAAATATGTAGCTGGATTTAAATTAAAAGTCAATGAAGTGCTGAAAGAAATTGGTAACTGTGCTGCTGAAACAAAATTTGATGTGTCTGAGAAACTGGTGCGAGACTGGAGAAAACAAGAAGATATAAAGAATAAAAAAATGAAGTGTCGTATTTTTGAAGGGCATATAAGTCGGGGTCTGATTTTATGATCGATTTTTTGGGTTTCAAGACCTGACTTATACACAAATATATAAGGTAACTATCAATTTAGATTATGTGAGTCTAATAGATATTATTCATGGAGCAGTGGTTCTACATGCAAAACATTACAAATATCACTAGCATTTCAACTAATGACCCTATGTTAATTTTCATAAGGGATACAACTGAGGCAGCATTATATGGAAAGTAATTTCTAAATAAAATGTCCAAGGTTTATGTCACTAGTGAATTTATCATGGTGATCCTGTAATGAATGGCTATTATCCAGGTAGGTATGGTAAATGTAACAGATTCCTATATTACGGTGTATAATATAATCCATGAACTAATCTGCTAACTCAGGGAGCTCTAACTGGGTGTAGAGCTGTTGTGAAAGCAGCGATAGCCACATTAGCAGAGTACAAATGCACAAACATATGCTCAACATACTGCTCCCAAACTTGACCTTTTGATTATTCATAAAATTAGATGAAAGAGGAATACATTGCAAAAATTCTTCCTGTTTTTACAACCCCAAATTTTAAAAAAGTTGGAACATTATGGAAAATCCTAATACAAACAACAAGGAGTGATCTGTAAATACTACTCACCCTATACTACACTAATAACACTACAAGGGCCACTATTTGATGTTTACTTTGTGAATTGAATTGTTTTTTATTTTGAAAATACACACTGATGTCAAATCTAATGACTGCCACATGCCCCAAAAAAGTTCAGAAAGTCACGTGATTACTATTGTGTAACATCACCATTTCTTTTTTAGAAACCACTTATTACTGAAGATACGAGTTGGTTACGTTTCCTCCATTCATCTGGTATGCAGGTCCTCAGCTGCACAATTGTAAGAGGTCTTCCTTGCTATATTTTGCATAATGAGTCACGCACTCTCAATCGGAGACAGGTCATAAATGCAGGCAGGCCAATCAAGTGCTCTCACTTACTGCTTACGCAGCCATTCATTTGTAATCTGGACAGAACGTGGTTTGGAGTTGTCCTGCTGGATAATGCAGGGAAGTTCCTTGAAAAGATGGTGTCTGGATGGCAGCATATGCTGCTTCACAAGTTGTACATATCTTTCTGTATTAATGGTGCCCTTATAGATATGCAAATTATCCATGGCATGGGCACTGACACACTCCAATATCATGACAGACACTGGCTTTTGGTCCTAATATTGAGTACCTGATGGCTGATTTTTCCAAAATCTATTTGAAATGTTGACTTGTCTATCCTCAAAACACAATTTTGACTGTGTTACTTCCCATCTCAGATGAGACTGAGCCCAGAGAAGTTGGCGAACAGTGATGATGTATGACTTCTGCTTTGCATAGTAAAGCCTTACCTTGACATCTTTGGATGCAATGGTGAATAGTGTTGACTGTCAAAGGTTTACCAAATGTTTACTAAAGTATTCCTGAGCCTATGTCATGATATCCATTACAGAGACATAATGATATTTAAGACATCGATGTCTGAGGAATCAGAAATCATGTGCATTCATAAGTGGTTCTCAGCCTTGCCCTTTGCACACCCATGCTCCTGACATGTTATAACACAATTGGCTCACCTGTTTAACATCAACTATTTCACATCACCTTGGTATTTTAACTTGTCACATTGTTATTAGTGCTAAATTGCCACTGTCCACTGGTGGAAGGTGTTTGAGGCATGAATTTCAGAATAAATGTATATTTTCAAAAACTCATACAGTTGATTAGGTAAAACATAACATTGTTTGTTTTTATACTGTTTTTGCTGGAATACAAGTGAAAATGAACAATTTTCTGTTTTTATTATCACTTTCTGCCTTTTGTTTTTATTAGCGCATACTGTCTGAAGTTTTTTGGAATTAGGTTTGTACAATCATGCAACTTCACGATGATCAAAAAAATTAGCATTTTAAACTGCAAGTACTAGGTATCCCCTACTGACTTGGGTGCTTAACTGATGTTACATCTGTTAAATCCCAACTGTAGTACTTTACAATCACTACAAGGTAGCCCAATACCAAATAATTTCCAAATGATTTTACTGGTCCAGTAGTTTCACAGTTCCAGAAAGCTAGAGGCCATTCTCAGCACAACCACCCCGGGACGAGAGGGGGTGCTGTCACTAACAGTCTTGTCTTCTTTACCCTCACAGCGCAGAGAAACCACCCCTTGTGGGCAGTGAATCCAGAGAAGCCCTGCCCCTTCTGGTCTGGCCGATATAAAAGGAAGATGTCCATGGAAGGTGGCGTCTCATTTGGACTTGAGAGCCTGACTGTTTGGGACAACTCCAGACCTTTCATACCAGAGAACGCCACTAGAGGTGTTGTGCTAATAGCACCATTGTACGCCTGTTAAGTTCATTTTTATGCTTTTTTTTTAGAATTAAATGGGGTTTGCCTGGTTGGCACCACAGCTATTTTGGGACTTGCTCTGCCTTCTCACTCATCCCCCTACTATGCATATGGACAATACTGTATTTTGTTCTCATTAAAATGGAAATACAAGTTTTATTGTCTTCTTGAATGACATTTAGAATGAAGCCAGATCCCTCATGTTTTTTGCCTTGATCATGTAAAATCATAAAGAATTGGAGGGAAAATCTGATATGAGACAAATAACATAACATACCATACTCAGACCCACTTAATCTTATTTAGAACCACAGAGGACTTTCCTAGCAGCATTGGCACAAGGCATAAACCAACACTGTACTGAGTGACATTGTCATTGCAGGACTAAAACTTTTGCAATAACAGAAGAAATAAAAAATAAAGTAGGCATAGGAGTTAGTTTACAACTGGTGGTTTTGCTGTGTATTTGTCTAATCAGGAGATTCCATATTACCTGCAAGCTGAGCAATTATTACTGTATGTTCAGCACAGTTTGTATAAAGTCTTAAACCATTTCACAGGTAATCTCGCCATGCCCTCCTGTCCATACACCCAATTCTCTGTTAAGACCAACAGTGTGAGCTGACATTCGTAAATGGCCCTTAATTGAATTTTTTTTTTTCTGCCTTTGTTATTTAACACATTATACAGAATAGTGGAAGCTACTGTCTAGAATAAAGAATAAACTATTTAATTATCTCTTAGAAAGAGAAAATGAAAATAAAAGTGTCTGAAGTATGGTGAGAAATCTATGAATGAAATGTTCTACTGTACTGACCACTGTGATGGAAAATGAAGACACCACACAGAATTTACAGTTCAGACCTTTTTCTTTGTGAGACTTATTTATTGCTCTGTGGCAACTAGCCTGCTGTAAACGTCCATTCTGTTAGAGCCATGGGGAATGCCTCTAAAACAACAAACTTGGAGCAGTCTGTTTGATTTTACTTGGCTTCCTAACTTTGTTATACTCCTACATCACTCTTGCTTCTCTTTCTGAAATGCCACACTGCCCACTCATTATGCCCTCGCCAGTCTGATGACCTGTGTTGCTCTAGGGACCATATCTAAACTGCTCATGAATTCACCAAAAAACTCCCACCTCTGAAAATGGCCATTCCTGAAGCCTGATGCTATGACACAGTGATGATGTTCTTTGGCAGACAATCCTTACAGTATCATGGCAGATCTGTAAAATATCTGTCCAGGTATTTTTACAGAGCTAGCATATTAGTGCATCTTACACCTTCTGTATATGGCTTACACTTTACCATTAACTGAAAGACTGTATGCATAAATGTGCATATTGCTGTCTGACTCAAACAGGAAATATTTACAGTTTTGGACAAAAATGGTAATCTATATAGTTGTCTGTTTTATTATATACTCATATTTTCTTGGTTCCATTACAGTTGCAGTTGCCTGTGGTCGAGAGTGAAGGGAATTTGTAGCAACATACGGAGAGCAAGAAAGCTCTTCAACTATAAACAACATGCATGCAGACCCCTATTAAAACATGACAGTCCCCCACCGTTGGACTAGAGTCTGTGATCTGGGCTGTTTGGTCCAGCGCTGCAATATGCACAAGATGTTGTCTGTGTGCCGATGTCCAACAAACCCGTCTCTTCGCTGGGTGACACCATACTCTTATCATGGTGCTAATATTCCATTCAACATGTGTGTCAATATCCTGGAAGGATTATCCACCTTCCAGCACTCCCACAATCCACCCTCTCTTACAGTACAAGAGCTGGATATATGGCTGTTATCCTCTTAGCTGGGACATATTTGGTGGCCAAGAGTCACGCAATTTGCACACACCTTTTACTAGCTTTGGGGAAATTCCAGAGGACATATGCTTGTAATCGTTTTCACACTCCACCATGACCTTTCCATTCTGTACATTTCAGACCAATATGACATGTTTTTCTCAGTTACAATTTCAGTGGCCAGTAGTATATCATTTGCATAACCAACTGATCAAGTCTCATGTTACTTAGAGAATGGGTTTTCAACCTTTTTGAAACTGCGCCCCCCCTTCCCCTCAACCACACAAAAAATACATCAGGATGCACACATCATAATAATATAGGCTATCCACAATACATCTTCTTATATAATATGCTACCGTGGTGAAAAATTAAGGAAAACGTACTAAGTAATTGAAACATAAACACTTGCTTAATCAGTTTTAACGCAAAAAGATGCAGACGAAAGAAGACAAGAAGTGGGCCGCTAGGGTGGAGAAAAGAAGAGCTGCTCAGGAAGTAGCAAGCACATCAACCTCTGAGCAAATGAATGCAAAACGTACAGAGGCAGAGTATGAAAACTAGGAATGTTCAAGTCAAGTGTATTCACTGCACATTATCGTGCAGTGCGCCGTTACTGGTACATATCATAATGCTGTTTGTTTACATTCATCATATGATTTAAGCCAAGAACTTACTTTATTCAGTGGGATGGTTGAGCTTGTTTCTGATACACCATTTTGCAAATTCGGGGTTCAGTGCTGGACACAGCAAGTCTTAAATTGTCCTCCACTGTTAGTAAACGTGAGCTGTACTTGCTTTTGATGTACGATAGGATGAAAAACGTCTAATTGTGTTATTGGATAGTGGAAATTTCTCAATATCACTACCAAACGTATCTCAGTGCAAAGTTCTAAAAATCGCCATTGCTTCTTGACAAATTAAAGTCTCTGCAATCATATGTGGCGATCAAATATGCTACTTCAAATGAAGTTGTCAGTGCTTTAAGTGGTGCGGTGGTTTGGCTGAACATAGTTTGTTTTTGGCTTGCAATACCTGATTCATTACCCCGAAAAAAGTCAGCAGGTTTATCTTTGAGGTTTGGGTGCTTCGTGTCTTGTTAATTTAACAGGTTTCAGACTCATTTGCAGGCACCTCAGAACATATAACACATTGTGGACGTTGTTTGCCATTTACTATGATACAAGTAAACCCATATTTTATGTACCGTTCATCATAGTTCCTTCGCTTACTTGCACTTTTCACAGCATGCTTTCTCTGTTCCGATGCTACCACTGCATGTGATGTTGATGGCTCATCATTGTCTGGTTCAGTGGTGGATTTGGTTGCTACTTCCCTAACATCTTTGTTGCTGTCAGTTACATTAGTAACATTTCCACTGCCTTTTTTTCTTATTGTGGCCAGCCACTGTTTCATTTTTAACCATAAACATTTTAGCCTTCTACGGATTTGTCCTTTGCTAAAAGCAGTATGAACAAACAAATGGTAACCAGTGATCACAAAACAGATATGGTTATTGTTGTTAGATTGCTCCCAAGAGGCTGAATAATGAATTAGTGACTATCAAAGATAAATAAAATTTAACACTGAATTTTCAATCAAACTTTGCACCCCCATGACATATGTCCATACCCCACAGGTTGAAAATCCCTGACTTAGAGGTGTTTCTGTACTAAATAGTGAAATATACAGTCATTACTATTAGAATAATTTCATACTTGTCGAACAAAAAGAAGTAGAAATTGTTTTTTTTGTTCAAATTTTAAACTTTTTATTGGTAAAATGAAAAAGGAGTACCATAAAGGAAACCAACAGTAACTGAATTTTGGGCTATGTAACAACAAAAGAAACTCCACTTCCCCACTGGCACCCATCCCACCTGAGACGGCTAACTAAACAGAAACACAATAAAAAAAAATTGCCGGGTAAAACAAAGTAAGGAAAAAAAAAAGAAGGAGGAAAAGTAAATAGGAAAAACTTCCTCACACAGCAACCCTCAACCAGTTATTTACTAAATGAAGAGCACGAAGGTAGTTGTGGATAGTAGAGCTGTAAGAGTTGTTGATCTGATACGCGGAAAGTTCAGGAAGGTTAAGATTGTAAAATGAACACTTCCAGACTGCAGGAGTAACATTAACAGGATGTTTCCAGTGAGAGGCGAAAAGCAACGCAGCTGCAATGGTAGCAATCATTAAAAGCCTCTGCTGGGAGACAGAGATAAAGAGAAAGAGAAAGTGAGGATAGAGAAGGAAGGTCCAAGAGGAGAAGAACTTGAGGAGATAAAGAATCGTGGAGGGAGATTTTGTGACACAGAGTGAGAGAGCCGCAGCCAGTGGACATTCCCAATACATCTGGAGGAAAGTGATAGAGATCTTTAAGATGGCAAAGTTAGCATTGGTAATTGAGTTATAGTCCCATTAGATGACATCTGGGGGAGGATAAAGTCTATGGACAAATTTAAATACTTGTAATTTTTAGTGCAATTTTTGAAATTTAGAAAGATGGTTTTCCAGCCTAACATAGAGGATAGGGAAAGGTCTGTGGGCCAATTAGAAATGACTGGAAGAGTGCTGAGGGAAGCTTTGCACAGGATGGAGTAGACACCATAACCCAGTTTGGAACCAAAAGGGTGGCAACAAATGAATTCTGTACACGTGAGAATGAAACCCAATTTTGCTTTCAGATTTGCCTGAATGTTTTGAGACATGGATTCATCAAGGATCTGGAGACATCCTTGGTCCATTTTGGTCCAGATTTGTGAAAACGACACTTTAGAGGTAAAAAATAAACTTTTCGAGTATCTTCATTAACTGAATGTCAGCTTACCAAGTCCAGTCATGCAATTTTTAAACCCGCTTAATCCAAATGAGGGTCACACGGACAAGTACTGATTCAGGTAGCATGGACAGAGGAGCATTAGCCTTGCCTGAGGTGCTAGAATTTAATGAAATGATTTAAAAATAGTATTTTCAAAGTTTTTAATGCTTAGACATCTATTATTTCACTATTTAAATATTTACAACAGATTGCATTACACTGAGTACATTTTAAGATACGGATTTGCTTCTATATTTATCTCTCTTTCTAATTAAAGATCAACCACAAAACATGACTGCATTTGTCTCCTCAGAAACAAAGCTGAATTTAGAAAAAGGAGGTGTGATTTTTAACCCAGCAATGCAAGGCACGTTCCATGAATGTAGTGTCACTGACTGCCCTGCTCTCTGTCATTTTAACCCTGAGCCTGTTGCCTTAGTTTTCCATGTCTCTCTCCTTGGCTCATGTTACAGAAACTTTAACTTGACAGGTCTGCTGGGATGTAGCTTTAAATCAAACTCAGCTGCAAAGCTCAAATCAACAGAGAACATTGTTCATGTTGGAGCTTGAAAAAAGGGAAAAAAGCTGAAACACAAAAACCCAGGACTGCTACAGTGAATGAAACAACTCATCTTGTTTTGGCCAAGAAACGGAATTAAGATTTAGGAGCTTATGCTTACAAAAGCCATGCACATTTATGAATTACTTGCCTTTTACTTTTTGATCTTTTTTCTGAGTATGTATAGAGCTGTGTATACAATTGACGTTTTTTTATAAGTGTTCTGCAAACAGGAAAGGAATAAACTTCAAGAACTTAAAACTACAGACTTGTTTTGATATCTTACTAGGGAGAAAATGACTAAATTGGTTTTTACAGCTGGTATGGAAAAACAGTAAAAAGACATGGATTGAAATGGTAGAACCATACATTATTCAGTTTATTAACTCTGTAAATGTATTTTGTGATTCATTAACTGTAAAGTTTCAACTCTGTGCTGCTGAGGACCGAACATATTTTCTTCACTCTACAATTTTTTAACATTGTGCCTTTTTAGCCAAACCCTATTGTTTATTGTTTAATAAAAAGGGGTGATTCTTTGATGTGTGGACCAGAGCACAGAGGTCAGAATCCTTACTTCTGTTGCCCAACTGTGAAAGGTATAATTTATCAGGATTTTAACTGAAAGGATTAACATTCTCTTAAATGGATTATGGGTAAACCAACTAGTTTAAGAGGCTCCTGGTTGACACTATGGATTTATTAAGAACTGTGTTTGGTCTTCTTCTGTTGCAAGTAAGTACGTTTTTTATTGAACTTTTATTTCTGGACAGCGGTAGTGAGGCTAAGTTCACAATAAAGTTGCTTTTGATTACTTGAGATAGCTATTGTTACTTTAGGAATTGTTTGAATCTCACAAAAATCTGAAGAATTTTAAATATCATATGCTTATAATATTTGACAGCAAAAATCTGCTTTTCATTATATGTTCTTTCTTATAAGTGTTAATATTTCACACAATATATCTTGAATAATATGTTAGAAATAAAATATGTTGATATTTTGTTAAGGGAGTTATATGTGTTCTGTTTATAAAGACTTGGAAATGTTATAATCAGTAAAGTTGCTAGGGAAACTTTCTGTAATAATAGCATAAATATATATATATACATTTACTACCATTTAATAAATCAAGGAAAGAGGATACAGTTCTCCATGATCTGTTATATTTGGGATTAATTTGATTCAGGTAACGGCAAAACTTTATTACATAAGTTTTACATCATGACAGTGCTACTTATTAAACTTGCCCATTATCTATACTTGTGAGAACTAAAATTACTAGTGTATATATAAATATATATGGACATGAATGTTTACAGATAGAGTGAAATGCTTATAAACTTATTTTGGGATGTTTGCATTAGCAATTATAATCAAACATTTTGTTACTGATAGATTAATGTTATCAATGTAACAATATGTGTACAGCTGTTATGTACATATAAAGACTTTGGAGCAGATAAATTCTACACAACTTCAACAATGTGGCATTAACTTGAAACAAATAAATAAAAATATGTGGTATGTAAAGTAATTCAAACTATTTAAGAAATGATATAAGACTGACATGTTTATATTTGTGTTCTATAATAGATGTACTGTGGATATACACAAATTATATTTTGTCTCTTACTTTTCCAAAACTAGACTTTATTCAAATGATGTGAGCACAACATAAACAATTAAAACATACTTATAGCATTTAGAAAAATAAACTATAACAGAAATTAAGGGACATGTATTACATTTATTTTAATTCTACTTAATCCAAGTTTAGGGTTGCAGAGGCTCTGAAGAGGCACTGAAGCCTATCCTGGAAATATTTAAATCAAATCAGAAAGCAGCCCTGGACAGATGTTAATCCATCATACTAATACTGGCACATTTTAGAGTTGCAAATTAATTTAGCGTGCAAATCTCTGGGATTTGGAATCAAAACCAGGAAACCTCAGAAAACCCTTTACACACTGAAAGAAGAATATGCAAGTCTCACACAGACTGGGACTGGACTGGGATTCAAGACCAGCCTCCTAGAGGTGTGAGGCAGCAGTGCTAATTGTGGTACCCCATTTAATACAGTTAAGCTGACTTACTAAAAATTATTACATTTCACGTACTACAGCAAAAAGATTAACTTAAAATTTTAAGGTAAATAGTCCTGTAAATATGTACTAGATCTTAATTCTTGTTTCTGTTATGTTCCTCCTATTATATATTGTGACCAATAGGGGGCGATGCAGCACCCCCATCCCCAGACACAACTGCAAAGACACAAGTCCCGAGTTCTAATACAAGTTTTAGTAAACAAAATACATCCTCATAAAATAGGCTTTAACAGTGGCACAGCAAAATTCGTTCCCTCCTTCCACTTCTCCAGGTGAGCTTTGTCCATCCTTCACACCCAACTCTGACTTTCCTGGATGAAGTTGAGCAGTTTATTTTGGACCCAGGAGTACTTTCAGTTCTTGGGTATAGGCTATTGTAAGTACTTCTGGATCAGATGGAAGCCCCTCAAGGTAGGGATAATTAATCCCGGCAGCTACTCCCAACCTAACAGGCCTGCCCCATGGCAATACAGGTCCCAGCATGTCCTGTTGGTGTCTGTGTGGGAATCCTGACACTGCAATGCTGCCATCCTATTGTATCGGGGAAGCCTATAGTCCTCAGAGGTTAACTCCCCTTCTGCCACACTGGCCTTTCGGCCAGGTATTGTTATCCTGCCAGAAGCTGGAATGCCAGTGTGACCATTTCTGCACTGGCATCTTATGCCACCCTCCTGGCTAAAGCAGGGTAAATCCTGCCACTCAGTATATTTGTAAGATATCATGAGAAAAATGTTCATTTTTTTACTTTGCATCAATTATAATATTTAATACTTTGAATTCTTGACAGTATATTATTATAGGCTTTGAAAAATTTTATGTGTCTTTATTAATACCTTTCTCTAGGAGATATGCCAGATATAGTTTGTTTCGTTTTTCACTGTTATTGATTTATATAGCATGAAAAGAACTATATTACTCATATAATATTATATGAATTAACATTTTCAGAATATTCAAATAATTCTGCTGACTCATGTTTCAGTGAATTGGGTTTGATTCCAGGTCTGCCTATTGTTTACGTGGATGGCTTTTCTCCATTTACTCCATTTTTCTTCATATCCTGTCCCATTCTGAAAAATACCATGTTAGGTTAAAAACCATTCTTTAAATTTGCATGACTTAAGTGAATTTCACTGTAAGTATGCATGCTCCCTGTGACAGACTGGCCTCTCATCCAAGGATGGTTCATCCAGGGATAAGATCAGGCTTTCTGTGTACTAAACTGAAAGCATTGCATAAAAAAATGGATGAATGCATTGCACCTAAGGAATCAGATAATTTGCTAATTCAGCTGGGTCTAGCTGCCTGTCACACTGAACTGTATTATGTACATTTGCAAAAGCTACATAATATACTACATAAATATATGCAATTTCATGTTACACAAAATGTTAGGGGTAGCTAATAATGCAATATTATTGCTGTTTCACCTATAATTTTGAGACAGGTTTTCTTCACACAAAGATGCGCACCATATATATACTATATATATCTTCAGTATGTGAAAAGATGTCATGTGCGGCTTGCATGTTTGTATGTTATTAAATAAAATTAAAACAAAGCTGAAGAGAGTAAACAGCATGAAAGAACATACAGAAATTATTCATGAGGTGTTTATAACTAACATTTGGGTAAAATCATAAAAACTCCAATTATTTCTGTCCCTGAATGAAAACAAAGAGACAACTGTTTTAAAATGAAAATAATATAAGTACAACACATACAAGCTCAAATCTCTCTATTATAATAAAAAAATCTTGGATTGAGACACTTTAACATCCCGCGAGAGACACTTTAACATCCCGTGTGATCTTCTCGGAAAGACACTTTGACGTCTCAAGAGAGACACTTTAATGTCCCATGAGAATATGCAGTGAGACAAAATGACAGCAGCTGTACAGGCTTTTAAATGATCAATGCGCAGTGCGACAAGCAGAACACGCAGCTCGGCAGCGGCAGTAGTAGCCAGCAGCTGATCCAACTGCATCTCCTTAGCATGCGTTCAGCCCTACCCCCCACCCTTCACAATAAGAACGGCAGAGATGCAAAGTGGCTGGCGCGTAGCACGTCCCTTGGGTGGTGGTGGATGAGCAAAGCTTTGGCGAGTTTTTAATAAATAACCTGCCAAAGACAAAGCATGAACAGCATTTGTTAAGGCAATAATCTTTATTTTTCTCTCTCTCTGTTCTTCTAAAGTGGAGTCTGTCACTTCTAACTCCCCAGTCATTACACAGAAGTTTACACAAGGGATGATGGAGACAGTTTATGAAAACGTTTTGAATGACCGCCTGCTTATGTATGTCTATATATTTTCTGCAACAGAGAAAAGGTGAAAGACAACTCCAGGATACTGACCATAACACAGTCTTCCAGTCATCTCCCATCCAATGTCTCTGTTCTTTTGCCCATTTTAATCTTTTCTTTATACTTGCTAGTTTCAGCTAATTCAAATGGCTTTTACTTTATTTAATTTTTCTTTACCTCAGATGCCAGTATCTCTGAATCATCTTTTCACTTTTGCTAATGACACTGTTACTTAAAGGAAGACACCAACTGAGGATATGTAAGGTGTTTAGTTCTTAAACTAAACACTCTGATGTCCTTATTCGTTTATGCAGTTGTACATCTGGACCTTCCCTTTTTTCTGTCCTGGTTAGATTCAGCTTGTCCTCTTCTTTCGGGGCAGTAATAGACACCTTTGGATGAAATCTTCTATTTCTTGGCAGTCTGTCACATGGAATAGCCTTCAGTCTAAAAGAAAACACTACACTGATAATTTTTCTTGATTTTTGGAATACCATTATCCTGCAGCCCAGATGAACAGAATAACAGGTTTCAGTGGTGCTCATACAATTACAAAGGTTTTTCTAATAACCAATTACCATTTAAAATGACTAATTAAGAATATACTAAAGGAGTTTCCCGTTAGGGCATTGATGGAATGGCTTCTGAAAATGGGGCTTTGCAGTCATATGAGAATAATAAATCTCAAGCAGTAATAGCCATTGGAAACACTAGTAAAGTCTTGGCTCTATTTTAAATCCATTTTAAAGGTATCTTAATAAAAAGGTGTCAATTTCCAATATGGGGTGTGTCCAATATATATAATACCAAGAACGGCGCACTGTACGATAAAGTTCAGTGAATACACTTGACTTGAGCATTCCTAGTTTTCATCCTCTTTCTCTGTACGTTTAACATTCATTTGCTCAGAGGTTGATGCGCTTGCTGCTTCCCGAGCAGCTCTTCTTTTCTCCACCCTAGCGGCCCGCTTCTTGTCTTCTTTTGTCTGCATCTTTTCACATTAAAACTGATTAAGTCAGTGTTTGTGTTGCAATTACTTAGTACGTTTTCTTTAATTTTTCACTTAAGCTGGCACTTAACTCTTCAACACTGAAAGTGGATAGTAGACGTCACGTAGTATATGTGTACCAAATTTCAGGTCAATAGGTCAAACGGTTTGTGAGCTACAGGTGATTTAAAATACTGGACAGACAAACGGACAGCCACGGTATATATAAAAAAGATATATTACTGTTTGCCACCAGATGTAAGGGAAGTCCAATTTATAAGTACCAAAATAACTTCCTGTAGTTTCCATCATATTTTGTTTTTCTTGTTCTGTTTTTATACACATTATTTACTTTGCAGCAGGGTAAAACATTGAAATGTACTGTGACTTATACCTTATGAATATGCATTTAGTCACTTCATGAAGAAAATGTACAAAAAAAAGCTTGTTGTTTCTACAGAATGCCTATACACAGTAAAAACAAACAAAAAAACAAAAAAAACAGGCTGCTCTTGTTTAAATATTGCTTGAAATTTGTGGTTTCTCTTCACAGATAATGCGATGCATGTGTCAGTTTAATATATACACACACATACAAACACTTTTCTTATCTTATAATTCAGAGATATTATTGTGTCATACATTCACTGTACTCTATACACATAACAATAAGCCAGAAGTTACACAATAACATGAAACTGCCTAGAATGTCTAATAAAAATAATCTACTGTTAAAAACTCATAATGACAGCTATTGCACTTTCAGCAAGTCATTAACTGGAATAAGCTTAGTGAAGTTCAGGATCAACACATGCCTTTAACAGCCATTCAAAAATCTGGAATTTTTGAATAAAATATATTGTGAATGAACTCTATATATCAATCAATCAATCAATATGTTATTGGACGCTATCCAGTGACCTAAGACGAAGACTGGACTCCTTAGGTCACTGTGTCTCTTCATGGAATCTTTGGGTACTGCTGGTTTGATTTTGTGTCGAATGAGCAATCACATCCTGAATGAGGCACATTACCTGCATTGTGAGGGAGTATCAGTTACAGCACTATGGCCATGTGGCGCGATTCCCCTGAGGGTGATCCAGCTCACAGGATCCTTTGAGGACCTGAGTAGCTGGATCAGGCCCACGTAACACCTGGCTGCAGCAGATAGATGGTCATTCCTGAAGGGTGGGACTGGATCGCATGTCTACCTGGGGATTTGCCCACAGGAATCCTAAGCTGTTTCATCATGTGGTGGGCGCGGCACCGGTGCATGCTCCCCAAACTGACCTGTCCTGAATATGTTATCTCAGCTCACGTTGCCCTAAACACAGTCACAAGGAACCAAATTCTACCTCATCAGCACTGGACATGAGTCAGAAACCAACCCAGCTGATACACTTATACAGTATACTGTATATGCACACTCTAATTGAAAACTTAAATTTTGAGTTTCAGATTAAGCTAACAGAAATATTTTTGCCATATGCAAGGAAATTAGAGCACCTGGAGAAAACCCGAGCAAACATAAAGAGAATGTGAAAACCATACACAGATGGATAAATGACTTGGAACCAATCTTTTCCACATAAAATTCAAATAGCAAAATCAGTAATGTTAAACTTACAGTGTTAAACAAAAACATAAAAGTGTATACACAGAAGCATAGTTGCCATATATACATTTTCAACTGTAAATTTAAGGCTCATGGTTTTCTTGTGCTGTATTAATGAAGATGATAAACAAATTAATAGAAATGAGACTGCAATTCTGTTTATATGGGGTTGCCAAAATTATAACGGTCCTCACACATTTTGACTCATAATTCAGTGTGAAATGACACAATGACCAAGAAATGCTCATCATTTTATTACATGCATTCATCATAATTTTAATGTCTGGGAGAATAAATGAGTTGGTCGTACAGTGAGCTGATGGTACAGATGAAATATTCTCCTCATACTGCCAAATCTATACATCTAGAGAAGGTCAGAGAAAAATGAATTACTGAAAAATGACCATAGTTGCAGTTTTCTACACTGATTTTCGATTTCAAATGTTTTTCTTGCATTATTAGACATTTTCTTTTTATCTTTCTGTTGTTATTAAGTGGACTGTGTTACCCAAGAAACTCAAACATCTGAAAAATATCATCATTGTGATATTAAATTAAATAAGCTGTTAATTTCTTAGTAAATTAAGTTTAATATTATATTTAATACATGCAGGTCAGACACATATTTGCAGTTGTATATCAGCCTTATTGTGAATAAGGAGAGTTGTGTCCTATCATAGATTTGCATCCCTTTCCTTCCTTTCTAGCCCCAGTGTCACTGACTGGATAATGAATTGATTGATGGGTTAGAAAACAAACGGATGGATATTTTTTTAAACTGGTCAGCTGATTTTAAAAAGCGACATTACACAGGTATGAGTAATGATATGGGACATCATGTGATCTTAACCCATTTCTGTCCAGTGTTATGCTCTTTTTAAAAACACCACGGTTTACTCAGAAAAGAGTTTCTTTTACCAAGCACTGGTTGACTGGAGTTTGTCCATCACTGTATTCATTGTATTAACACTATACAACAGATGTTTTGTGACTTTCTGAGTGGTAAAACACTAATTGCAGTAACAGCTTGTATAAATACATGGCAGAGGAATCCCCCTGCCAATTGAGCTTTTACAAGTGAACATTCTTGTGCTTTATCCTTGGGGCATCTATAGCAGGGTCTGCTTGAACATAGGATTCCTGAGCTTCTTTGCGTGTATAACAAAATGAGGATAACAGCTGGTGAACTTTGATTTATGGGGATGTTAGGCTAAAAATTCTAACTGGGATTAACTAAGAACCATGTGATCTGAAAATAGATTTATATGACCAAATAACATTTTAGATCTGAATATTGTAGAGTGTAAGTGTAAAGTTTCAGGTCAAAAGGAGGAGTCATGTCATCAATTTTCTTCAGGAACTCAGATTTCTCTCATACAGTATATCCTAAAGATATACATCGTGGGCTAATTGGAACCTGTTATTGTAATCAATAAGACAACAGGCATTACTGAATTATATTTGTTTCATATTAGTAGGTGAGCAGGAAACTGATAACCTTGCTATTATATTTAGGAAGCTCATTTAAAAAGATGTAATTATTGTTTAAAATGCTCACCTGTATTAAGAGCAATTTAGAATTTACATAACTATTTACAGAACAGTCACTATCGAGTGTGATACATACACCAATCTTACCTAGCCCTAACCTTGGCTACTTCATAAAATGAAGAATAGTACTGAAAGGCTTGATTCTGAAAAGACAGAAAGCTGAAGGTTTTATTTGTTAGATATATTATTGTAGCCTAACAGCTAAAACATTACCCTTTAAACCAAATCAACTTTGTCTCACTATGTAAGCGTGAACAAACCATCTAAAATGCTTGTGCTCCAATATAAAAAATTAACGTATTGTACCTTGTTTCTGTTCTCATAAGGCAACTTTGGATTAATTTAATTATTAAAAAAGTATTTTGTTTGTTCAATTACAGTATGGTACTTGTAAATCATGTTATTTGAGCGTGATAAGCAATCAAATATTTTATTTATTACCTATAACCCAACCATAACCTTAGCAATCAATGTAATAAAATTACCATATACTTGTACTGTATATATATACTAGCTGTGTAAGCTCGTGCTGTAAAAAGCCTGGGGTCCTAGAAACAGAACCCTGTCAGAAAAAAAATTGAAATGTAGAGATGTCAGGTAATTGAAAAGAACTACTCAGGCCATCTCTCTGCTATGTGGATTCATTTTGCCAACGTGTTTGCATCGCTTGTGTATTAGCAGCAGGAGAAAAAGTAAAAGGAATACCGTTTTCCTGATGTTACTGGCTAAGCGACTTTGTCTTTCTTCTGATGTTTTGTTTTGCTGATGTGCTGGCCTCGCTTGTGTTATTAGTGGCTAAGTGAGTTTTCTATTTCCTTGGAGGAGGAGCCCTTACCCAGACTCCATCTCTCACTTCCAAGCATAGATGTTTCTATATAGATATATATATATATAGCTATGCTTGGAGAGTTTTACCTAAAAGGTACAAGTGTTCAGTTTTCTGCTGTACTTAAGGGTCCAGCACTAGTCAGCAAGCATACTGGGACACCACTTGCCTTGGTAGTGCTTTTCCATTTGGGAAATGTCATGATGAAACTGTTCACTATGCTTGTCACTGACTGCTCTTATATTTCCAGGAAAAAAATACAGATGATAATCCAAAAGATTCATTTTTAAGGATGTAAATACATAGCTGTTTACACTTTGACATCTAAATACCAACTGGCATGGATTGAGCTGTGCCTCAGACATGTCCAACATGTCTAGAAGTGTTAAAGCTTGCAAACTCTGGCAGAACACATTTTTCTTTATGATCTCCTCAAAAGTTATAAAATGTTCACAAAAAGCAATAAAAACATTATAAACTTGAATTTAACTTTTAAAGCCTGTACAACTTAATAAGGATTTGTATATTAAAAACACAGCAACATACAGCAAAAAACAATAATCACACAAAGAAAAATTCTGAACGTATTTCTAAAAAATTTCTAAAATCAGCATCAAAATGCATTTAAAACACTCCTGAGTTGTTCTGAAACAATATCTTGGTTGAGCAGTGTTATGTTTCAAGGAGAATGGAAAGCTATGGATCGTATTTGTCTGATACTTTTAAACATTAGCAAAAGGACTTACATTAACAATTGCACAGTCAATGAATAGCACTTAAGTGGGTACACCTCTCTTCAATCAAAGCTCTTCAAGTTAATGAGCATGAACATTACATTCACTTATTAAATCACTAATAGTAAGCCTCATGAAAATTCTGTTAGGATCAATATGTACCTACTCATACATTCCTGTGACACTGAAGACCACTGATAATGTCTGTTCAATGGAGAATAAAAAATGAACAGGTGCTCTAAATTGGCCCAAACACCTGTGGATATGTAAATAAGTGAGCTTTGTGATGGATTGGGGTCTCATTCAGGGGTGATTCTTGATTCTCTCTATAAAACCTACTGTCATGACAGGCTTTAAATCCTAGCATTGCTGTAACGGAAACAATAAGTTTGGAAAATAGACTGGTGACCCCAAGGATATAGGTCTTATATCTTGAGGTAGTTTTTTAAAAACAGCAAAAAAAATGTGAAATTCTATATGAGCAACTAATGTATAGAGAAACAAAAATTAAAAGGATAAAAAGAACCCATAATAATAGGCCGGTATAGAGATATTAATAAATAAGTACAATGTTTTTACATAAATAAAAGCACAATCAAATTCAGAGTCTGAACGCTGTGTCTGAAACATACATATTCTAAGCCAAGATATAAAAACTTGGAAATAAATAATTGATATTGTAAATGTGTGTTATTAAGAGGACATGTGAGTCATTGTTAAAACAGTCATTAAACAAATTATGATTTTTCTAAAAAGATTTTCTTTCTTTCTTACTTTCTAAAGAAATGAGGCATAAGGGAGGAATACAGGGGTTATAAAAATGTTGCAAATTGTATTATTGTACAACATTGAAACAACTTGGATTTATTTAGGCTTTTGAAAACAGATCTGCCAAGTGATCTAAATGAAATAGAAATATAAAACATAAACTAACCGATTGCATATGTATGAACCCTTTAATATGGCCCACCTAAATCTTCACTGAAGCGGCCAATTGGTTTTTGAAGTCACATAATTACTTAAATGGAGGCCACCTGTCTGTAGTCTTATAGTCTAACCTACACAATGAAGACCACTCCAGAAAAAAAGTAGGACAATTCTGGAAAACAAAGGAACAATTCAAGGAGTGCGTGGTCGATTAAGAAGGGTCCCAAACAAGTTCTTCTGATAGGGAATGCCTAGTGTTATGCACTCTATTGCACACCTTCATAATTAAACAGTTGATGAGTAGATTTTTTAATAACATAGGAAACTGCTCGGGTGGTCCTCAGAGGAAAACCTTGAACAATAAAAAATTGTCCATACATTCTTAGGATAACACGGGACTGGATCTTTGACCCATTCTCCTCGATTAGTAGGTGGCCTAATAGGAGAATACATCTTAGATTGTTCATCTGGCCTAACCGGCATAGTACCACTACGCCTAAATTTAAATGCAACAAAACATTTTAGGACCTCCACAAGACATCTTTTCTCCTTATGGTGTTGGGTGGATATTTGGATCCAAATAACAAAAATTTTTTTTTTTTTACAACAAAAACTGATGAAACTCTGAAGTCCAAAAGGGACACTTAAAGCTTAGAAGCAAGAAGGCCAGGACCTAACCCAATTTCAAAGCCCTCAAGGCCAAATAAGGAGACTCTGGAGCATGAGAACTATATGAGCCGAAAACTCGAAGATCTTTCCTACAATCTTTACTAAAATATGGCCTCCCCAAAAACTATTATTCTTACCTTAACCTCCCTATACGGATACAAGAATCTAGCAGTAAGCAGACTAAGCTTAAGAAGAGGAGACAAAAAAAAAGTAACAGAATACATGCTGGGAAATAGAAGAAGGCTCCACTTCGCTCTGGTTGCACTGTGCATTCAAGAAAGTCATTGCGAACATGGTCCATCTCAATAACCTAACCTATACAATGAAGACAAAAGTACACTTGAAGAAATTCCCTGAAAAGGAAATTGAAAAGCACAAGTCAAAATAGCAAAAGTCACTGAATAAACTTTTCAGTCCAGTTAAATGAATCTCATTAAGAAATTTAAAAAGTATGGCGCAGCTGTAACTCACTAGGAAAGGCTCTCTGCAAAAACCGAATGATTGTGCAAGAAGAAGACTTGTGAAGGAGGCCACCTATGAAAACTCTGAAGGAGTTACAAACTATGGAGGCTCAGATTGGACGGACTGTGCAGATAACCACTGTTGCCCTGGTGCTTTACCAGTTGCATGTTTATAGGAGAGTGGCAAAAATAAAGCCACTGTTAAAAAAAAACACATATGACAATTTGTTAGATGGCACATAGGAGACTCTGGAAGTCCTATGATCTAATGAATATAAAACTGAGCAGACTAAACATCATGTTTGATATAAGCCAATCACTGCACATTATCAAAACACACCTTCCCCACTTTTAAGCATAGTGATGGCAGTAGATTAACAGTAGTGTTCACGTTTACCCCCCCCGGGTGGAACTGAAGAGTCACATAGTGTGGGGGAGGAACGATCTCTCCAGTCTGACAGTGGAGCAGGATAGTGACATTAGTCTGTCGCTGAAGCTGCTCCTCTGTCTGGAGATGATCCTGTTCAGTGGATGCAGTGGATTCTCCATGATTGACAGGAGCCTACTCAGCGCCCATCGCTCTGCCATGGATGTCAATCTGTCCAGCTCCGTGCCTACAATAGAGCCTGCCTTCCTCACCAGTTTGTCCAGGCGTGAGGCGTCCTTCTTCTTTATGCTGCCTCCCCAGCACACCACCGCGTAGAAGAGGGCACTCACCACAACCGTCTGATAGAACATCTGCAGCATCTTATTGCAGATTTTGAAGGACACCAGTCTTCTAAGGAAGTATAGTCGGCTCTATCCTCTCTTGCACAGAGCATCAGTCCAGTCCACTTTATCATCCAGCTGCACTCCCAGGTATTTATAGGTCTGCACCCTCTGCACATAGTCATCTCTGAAATATAATTCAGTATAATGATGTGGGGGTGCATTTCTGCAAGTATGCCCTCAAAGACTTGTGAGGGTAGGCAGTAAATGAATGCAGCAAAATACAGAATACTCCTGGAGGAAAACTGATGTAGTCTGCAAGAATGACATTAAGCATTGTGGTCTGCAGAGAGCGCTCCTGTCACCCAAACCCAACACAGGCAGGCGCAGACACAATTTTTGATCCACAGTTTAAGTAGGGAAGCGCTTTTTCTTCACTCCCCACAGCAACACATTTCAATACACAAGCATAATACTACCCAGTCCGTTCTTTTCTTTTTTCTTCTTCCTTTCTCTTATCACTCTCATCGCCTCCAGTTCTCCTCCAGAAAGCTTTGTCCATCTCCTCCTAACTCTAACTCACAGAGAAGTGGCAGCTAGCTCCTTTTATAGGGCACCAGGAAGTGCTCCAGGTGTCCAGTGATCTTATTCCAGTAGCACTTCCAGGTGTGGCAGAAGTGCTGCACCAAAGGGCTCAGCTGTTCCTACAACACCCCCTGGCGGTGCCCACAGAACCCAACAAGGTTGCTCCAAACTCCAACTCCGAAGGAGCCTTGTGGGTGTTCAGGGCACCACTTTAACCCAGGGGAGCTGCCATCTATCGCTCTTTGGGAGGTAAAGCCACAAATATGTACCCAGCCATCCACCACAGCATAAAGTCAAAGCTACACAGGAATGGTTTAAAAACATCAATGCTAATGCCCTGAAGCAGGCAAGTCTGGGTCCACATCTCACTCCAGTTGAGAATTTGTGGTTGGACTTGGTGAAAGACCGTTCACTCACTCACTCAAGCAACCAGACAGAGCTTGAGCAGATTTGCAAAGATAAATGGAGAAAAAAATGGCAGTGTCCAGGTATGCAAAGCTGATAGAGAAGACTGTCCACATAAACTCAAGACTGCCATGGGTGGATCTATTAAATACTTATGCAATGGATTATTTTGTGCTTTGTAATTGATTTAGATCACTTTTCAAAGATCTGTTGTCACTTTGACATAAAAAGTTCCTTTTCTGTTGATCATTTAATCTACTGTAATTCAACATTTTATAACAATGAATGTGAAAACTTTCAAAGGGTGTAAATATGTTTTGTAGCCATTGTACTCTTTCATTTTTTTCATAATTTTTAAATTAATTTATGTTGTTTTTGGTTCATCCTAAACAGTTTAGGTAATTTATTGCATGTGTGACATCAGATGAGCACTGCATTGTACTGCTCGACTTTGAATTTAAATAACATGCATCATCCTTTATGAACTTTTGCCACTCACAGACTGTTTACTATTTTCTTTGTGTCAGACAACTTATTTGGCACAAGTGTCCTCACCTCATGACCATATTACTTGGCAGACGAATGTACTGTTCAGACTTTTTTCCACTGCCCAAATAAGCATCTTACCATTCAATGTGATACTACCCTTGCAACAGCCAACACAAACATTATGTGTTATCTTTATCATTTATTTTTGTTAACACTTTAGTAAAGATAAACTCAAATATGTACTCTGAAACAACAGGAGCAGAAATAGTAAATAATTACACTCGATTTAGAGCACTCCACTGGAAGAACAATGCATGAAGGAGTAAACTATCTGAGTTGATAGCTTTATTTGCTCTTTAGATTTAACAACAAAATGATAACCAGTTACAAAATTAACCATTTAAAAGCTACATGTCTACTTTTTCAGATCCTGTTGCATGCTATTGTAGATTATTATTTAATATACAATATATTTGTCTTGCACCAGGGGCGTGACTATTGTCCTAAAAGTATTGTGCATGGTGTACCTTTGATATTACATTTCAACATAAGAGATCTCAGTTAAGGAATGTGCCAAAGACAGACAAAGCAATAACACTGCAAGAGCCATTCGGTGTAAGTGTGTTCACTTATAGGACAACAGTAATCTTTAGAGAAACAAAGAGCTGCTGTCAAGCGACTGCTTACATCATCTGATTAGCTACCATGACAAAAACAGTCTGTCTACTCAGTAGTGAATAGAAAAAAAACAAATGGCTCCAGGCTGTGCAAAGCATCCCAATATAACATTTGTATGACTTACAGTAGAAAATGAAAGGATTTTCCATAGCAAAATTGAAGTTTAGATGCTATTATTGTATGTAAATATGCAGATGGGTTTGAGGGGTACACTGACCTTAAAAATCAAGCTGTTTAGTTAAGTCTAGAGGTGAAAGCCTTGGACTTTAAACCAGTTCAATCTTGGACTTTGACAGTTCAATCTCCATATCTGACTCATGTGACCCCAAGCAAGGCAAAAACCTGTCCATGCTCCAACTGCAAAATACATACATTTTTTATAGAAACAGATTTCACTCTATTCTCTTTTTAAATATACTTTTAATAAAGATATTACCCAAACATAAAATGTTATGCTTTTGCACTCAGGTGTTGAAATCATTGTAGTGTCTGTAAAAATGTAAAAGACTTGAAGAGTACAATTACTGTACATTTTTAAAGTACACTTTTAAGTACCATTAAAGAAAATGTATTATAAATGAAACTTGTATATTTTAACTGCATAAAGTGCTAGTTTTTAAATTTCACAAAAGCTCAGACAACAGCATATTGTAGAAAGGTGAGCAATAGGCTAAGAAGCACACATGGAAGCTAAGAAATGATTGACATACCAATTTATGGGAAAGCTTACCATCGGATGGCATATCAAGACCTAATTATTAACATGAATGGCCCTGAAGACATAGATATCAAAGTTCAGTAAGCTTTTAGACAGATGTGGTATTCAACTGGGTGACTAGGCATATGTACCATACCAGGGAGAAGAGAAGATTTGTTTGATCAGTAAGTTCAAAACACATAAATAATTCAATTGCCATGAGAGTTCACAATGTAAAGGTTTGCCCCATGCACACAGACAGCAATTTTTTTTTCAGAGCTCCCATTCTATTAGCAACACTGGCATGCAGGTTGATTAGAAATCAACGCATTGTAATCTCTTGAAACCTCCACTGCGCTCACTGAACTGCCAGGCACCCACCTCTTCCACACATCCTACCAATTAGACTTTGACCTCCATACATGGGTGGATTGTGACATTTAGGCCAGGAGGCAGATGAATCCCAAAAAATAATTAATTTTCTTAGAGTCACAACTGCACTGTTACATAGTTTACACCATAATAACAAGTCAAATATAAATTGTTTGTATTTTAAACTAAATCTCACTTAAATGAACATATTTAAAACTTTGAAATTACAAAAGCTACACAAATACTGCTAATGATATTTAATTAATAGAAAAACATTTTTTAATTTGTCTACTTGTAATTGTGATAAAAATAAGTACTTGCTTAGTTTTTACCTAATTTAGAAAATTTATGAATGGCATAACAGTCGGTTGCATTGTGAGATTGGTTAATTGTTTTTAAAGCTGTCAGCTTTTTATTTACTTCATCAAAGAGACATTTATGGTTTTTTTTACATTTTTACATTGGTGTGTGTGATGTGTGATAGAGTTTTGCTGTTTGTATAGGCAGCACATTCAGATATATGCTTCGGACACACGCAAGCGACTCTGCTGTTATTTTATAAGTTTGGACTGAGGATCTGTTTGCTGTCCGGTGCAGTGATCTGACATTTAAAAGGGGAAAATACTGTATACAAAAAAAAAGGTGACCTTTGTCAAGCTAGATTTGACACAGTAAATTAATCCACAATTGAAGTAGTACAGAATGTTTCTCTGTTTGTTTTAATTGATAAGTTTGGTTATTTCTCAAGTCAAAGTTATTTCTTCACAAACATGGTATATATGTAATTGCCATATGAAATTGTGTTCTAAAGCTCATTAAACTGTGTTCTAAAGTTCTATAAATTTAAAAAAATACATAGCCAGTCCTAGAATTTTATAATGAAATATATGAGGCACAAAGGACTACCAGAAAAAAAGCCTAAAAAATTACTGAATGCTTCCTCTTTTAAGCAGGAAAAGGAAGCACACATTTCTGATACATGTTTTTGAAAACAAAAGGGATCTGGAAGTAATCACTTTATTGTATATTCCTGGTATTACTTTTAACAATATGTTTTCTATTTGCTTGTGTGATACCAGTAGTCTTCCTGGTATGAGTTCTCACATACAGTAAATACAGAAGTAAGTCAACGTGTGGCACAAACAATTCACTGTGATTTTGTCGAGTGTAAGCCAAGCCCCTGGAGTTGAAAGTTTGCTGCAGAAAAAGACAAATGCTGAGCTATGGCGTAAAGCCATATAAAATTTTTAAAAGGGCTAAATCTCATTGTTTGAAAATTACATTTTATTAACTATTTTACAGTGTGAGTGTATTCTCAAGATGTGAATCAATGCTCAACAACTCAACAACCGGGTGCTCAACAACTCAACAACCGGGTGTGACGGAAGTGCTGCAACCAAGGGCTCAACAATTCTCCAGCCACCCCTTGGCGGTGGCCACAGGCCCCAGCAGAATTGAGCTTACATGCTAAAGCCTGTGGCAAGCCAGTGGCGCTGCCCTCTAGTGTTGAGGGGGGAGGTAAAGCCCTGGATGAGCTTTCCCTTCTGACCCTTCCGCTGTAAAGGCGTCCCAGTCGGGCAAGGGCCCCGGCCATACACCACAACATAAAACATGAGACAATAGACAGACAAGCTTCTCTTCTGTTTGTGAGTTCCAAAACACCCGTGTTCCTTATTCCTCATTGTTGTACTACACGCACTGTACTTCAGGATGAACAACCATTGCTTGTCAGCACTCACACACACAAAGCCCACCCCATGACTAAAAACACTTTGTCATGATCACAGACTAGTTGGATTGAGTCACTCGATGTGTCCGACTGAAGTGCACTGCCTCCAGTTTGCTAAGATTATGGAAGTTAGAGTTAGGGTTAGGGAAGGGTACTACTGTAAATCACTGGAAAGTTATCTAATTTGACATGGCCTTTAGGGTAGGATGAATTTATCATTGAATTTGTTGGCTATTAATATATTTACACTGGCTGTAGCTTTAAAAAAGACAACAAAAGTTAACAAAACAGGTACCTTTTATTGGAGATATAGTTTAGTAACATAGTGCATCAGTTGGGAAAAAAACTAAAACACTCCTTAAACTCTGCCCATGCCTCCATATGTTGAATAGATGCACTGAGGTACAGTATAGAGTATAAAGGAAGTTCCATAATGACTATAAAATCACAGTGAAAACACAAATTCTGTAAAACATAACTCATGTTGCTTTTGGAAACAACTGTGATATGCAGTACCTTTAATCATTACCACTGCATGTGTTCCTGTTAATTCTGAATTCTTTGCAGCTATGACAACAGCCATTACAAGAGCATTACATATCTCATTGGCTATGTTGGCCAGCTATTGCACAATGATGTCTTCCACAGCAAATATTACCAGGATAACCGCCCCCCACCAACCAACAGGACACTAAACATTCAGTGTATTCCCACTTGTACAAATTCTATTGAATTTATTGATATTTAGTTTGCAACACTGTAAGTGATTTAACGTAAAAAAATGTATTCCCTAATTAGTATTTTAATCACTGCATTTCAAATATCTGAACTCATGGGAAAAAAAACGTTCTTTGCTTTCTTAATCCAATTGCATTCCACTAATAGCATTACATATTTTAATTAATCTAGGATTGCATCTTTAAACATTTCTTAACAAAGAAACAACAGGCTGAAATATTCAGAATATTTAATATTATCTCCCATAATACCACTCTGATTTAGTAGCTACTGTTAAAATGTCTCATGATTTTATTGACAAATTGCATTTTAATTAATGTCATGATTATATATTCACATGCAAACTCATCATTATGTTTTATCAAATTTTAATTAAACGCAAACAAGAGGCGGTGAGAATGATGGTGTAGTGGTTGGTACAGCTGTCTAATATTTCTAGGAGTTTAAGTTTCAATCCCATATCAGTCATCGTCTGTGTAGAGTCTGCATATTCTCCTGTTGTTTTTTTCCCAAATCCTCTTGTTTCACTTCACATCCTAAAAATGTGAAAGTTTTGTTAAATGGTCATTATAAATTTGCCCAACAGATGTGTTTACGTGAGTGTAGTCTGTGCTAAACTACCATCTTATTTGTAGTTGATTCCTGCCTGCTTTGCTCCCAAAGCTCTCTAATTCCACTACTCTGCAATGGACAAAGCAGTCTCTTGAAATAGATGGAAGAAATGTATCTGTATAAAATAGAATGATTGTTTGTCTGTACATATGTTATCCATAGAATCCTGCACCCTTGGACCAAATTTTGCACGGTTGTTCACTTGGAACTAAGGATCTGCAACCCAAAATGTTAATCCTAGTGTTATTTTTTTATTTTCTTTGTGCTACAGTTTTACACCCCAGTGCCACCTTCTGGCTCAGAGTAACTGAAACATTGAAACAGACTGAAGGCTGATTACCAGACAAAATGACCAGAGCTTAACATGACATACCCGTGCAAAACACAGCATGCAACTTCTATCTACTGTAATATTTAAAAAAAATGGCTGAGGATTGATCGAAATTGGAAGGGCAGCGTAACACAAAGGAGGATCAAAGGGTTGCTGTTTAACTCCTGCTTGTTGGCCTTTCTTCATAAATTAAGCACTACAAACTGTCCACCTTGAACTAAGAGGATGAATCAGACATGACAGTGTTTGTGATTACAATTGAGCAAGGAGAGTTCTGGAATCCAATCAAACCCCAAAAGAACAAATTCCTGACTCATAAGAGCACAGCCATTGATAGAGAGGCAGTGTAGATGATCGATAGGACAGCTAGCAACAATAACAGGGTCACCATTTAAAAGAAAAACACATTCCCCTTTGTTTTCTTTCTTTAACTTCTTCTGCAAACTGTGCTATTTGGAGGGAAAGTGTGTGACTATGCTGGTACACTACAGACTCCATCTTCATACATGGGAGTCTGCAGAACCCACAGTGTCGATAATTATGACCAAGATGAGCTGACATATGAGGATAATTCACTGATGAGGCCAGAGGATGGTGCAAAAAGTGCTCAAGTGCTTTTATTAAAAACCAGTCAAAACAAAACTAAAATCAACAAAAGTGTCAATGGTGCAGTGTTCTAAAAAACAGTACATATATAATTCCATAAAAATCATTGTGAAAAGTAAGGATAAAAAAAATCAATAAATAAATCCGTCCTTCTCATTCTCCTGGCTCACCCATTGCTTGCGTAGCTGGCGGAGACTCATCAGCCATGAGCGCTTTTCTTTTATCCTTTTCTTTGGATCCCCCTTCTTTTTTTGTGCTGACCCGTGTATATACACTCCCGTCTTTTTTTTTTTTTTGAAGCCACGGACCCACTACACTACAAAGTGAATATAAAGTATTATACTGTCGGTGTACAGTATATCTTGTCACTGTAAGTAGTTTGCACTGTTCAAACATACATGTTACCTACTGTTGGTATTGGCTTCAAAAGCTTTGTTGTGAAAACCTAAGATTTGGAACTTTGTGTTATTTGTGCGTCTTTATTTTGCAAAAATGTTATTTATTTTTACTCATTTTTTTATTTTATTATTTGAAAATAGCAGAATTTGCACATTATTTTAGATTTCTGTCTGTCTTATTACAACATTTCTAAAAAATAAATCATTTATTATGTTCAAACAGTTACTCAGTACTTGAGTAGTCATTTCACCAAATACTATTTTACTCTTACTTGAGCAATTTTTTGGATGACTACTTTATACTTTTACTTGAGTAATATTTTGAAGTAACGCTACTCTTACTTGAGTACAATTTTTGGCTACTCTACCCACCTCTGGAAACTCATTACAATGCACAAGTTAGTAGAGGTAGGCACATAAAAGGTCTGTGACGAGCACTGAGATGTACTGAGGTGAGTGCAACCTTTTGTTTGTAGAAAATGTGTGAAAATGATGCAGAATGCTAATGCCGTAAGTGTAAATTCAGATATCAGCAATGGATAGGATTTAGAGAAAGTGGGGAAGTTGTGCTGGTTAGGTGACATTTTGAGTTTAGTTGGAGGCGTGGACACAGCAGTAGTTGCACTAACATTAACATCTCAAAAATGCTTGGGTGGATCTGATCGAAATTTTTAAAACTTTTTTTTTAGTTTTTTTAATTGGTCGATATTTATTAATATTATGCACCTGCAACTTACATACTTTGTTGTACACTGACTGTGCTTTAGGTAAATGAATAATGAAAAAGTGAAAATATGCCACACAAATCTGACCACTACCCAATAATGTAGTGGACAGACAACTAATGAGATGGTGGTGTCCTGGACAGGAAAACAGAGATGTGATCACATTCTGAATTATAATGAAAAACATTTGATGAAGCTCAAGGAAGATGAGAAGTTCAATGGTTAGTAAGCACTGTTTTCTGCTGTTGAATACTGTCACTCTTAGATGGATACTGGCTCTCATGTTAGTTATCGGTTTAACGCTTCATTGAATTCCAGCTGAGAAAAATCAACAAATCCCCAAAGCCCTGTTCTTTGATTATGGTGCTGCAAACTCCAAAGGAGTTTTAGATAATGATAAATTGAATTTCTAACAGGGAAGACACAGAAATCGTGATGGGACACTTGAAGCTACTGTTTTGTGCTACTCGCTCTTCACATTAATACATCAATGCAACACTTAAGAGTACCTGCATTTATGCAGATCATCTTCAAGCACTGCTTTGCATACACATTCACGTCTGCAGACTTTAAAGGGGACTAAATGCAACTAAATCATGAAAAGAAATACTATACCTAAGTGAAATGAATATTGGAAACATGTAACAATGAAAATAGTATACTGTATGCTCAGATTTCTCATTATTTTACATGATTACATGTTTCACTTCAAAAGAATACACTTTTCTGTAAAATAGTGTTTTGCAATGACCACCAAGAGAAGCCAAGTCACTAGAAAAAATAATTGATCTAATGCAGGAATGTTTCTTAGGGACAATTGTGTTTAGCATGTTCAACTATAAGCAGCTCCAGTGACCCAATATTATTATTACATATGCCTTTATCCAAGGCAACTTTCAACATTTGAGAAACAATTGGTTACATTTCGTTTGTCTTTCCAGTTGGAGCACAGGTAGGTGAAGTGACTTGTTTATGGTCACACAGTGTCAGTAGTGGAATCTAAACCCACGACCTCAGGGTTTGAAGTCCAAGTTACAACGCCTTAACCAATACACGCCTTATTATATAATGTTTAAAAATGTATACAGGAATATGTGTGTGTGTATATATATATATATATATATATAGATAGATATATATATATATATAGATATAAAAAAAAAAAAAAAAAAAAAAAAAAAAAAAAAAACATTCATAAATCACAATCTTATTGTATGGGTGGTTACCTGTCAGGTAACGCTTGTGGTTGGTCAGTAAGTCGGCTAACATCCGCCACGGCGCCATCTCAGTTGCGAGAAGCAGATCATAAAGAATGGTTGAAAATAGTTTTACTGTCAAATAATGCAAAGAGTACACGACACGTGTTTCGCCCTAATTCTGGGCTCATCAGGTGTACACACTCACTGCACTCCCTCTCGGGAATCGAACCTCGGACGTCAGCATTAGAGACGAAGCCCCGAACGCTGCGCCACGGCGTGTGGTTCGTTTACTTGACAGTTTGTAGATCGGGGTAATTACATTCAAGGCATTCATAGTCTGAATCACAATCTGATTGTATGGGTGGTTACCTGTCAGGTAACGCTTGTGGTTGGTCAGCAAGTCGGCTAACATCCGCCACGGCGCCATCTCAGTTGCGAGAAGCAGATCATAAAGAATGGTTGAAAATAGTTTTACTGTCAAATAATGCAAAGAGTACACGACACATGTTTCGCCCTAATTCTGGGCTCATCAGGTGTACACACTCACTGCACTCCCTCTCGGGAATCGAACCTGAGACGTCAGCGTTAGAGACGAAGCGTTACCTGATAGGTAACCACCCATACAATCAGATTGTGATTCAGACTATGAATGCCTTGAATGTAATTACCCCGATCTACAAACTGTCAAGTAAACGAACCACACGCCGTGGCGCAGCGTTCGGGGCTTCGTCTCTAATGCTGACGTCCGAGGTTCGATTCCCGAGAGGGAGTGCAGTGAGTGTGTACACCTGATGAGCCCAGAATTAGGGCGAAACACGTGTCGTGTACTCTTTGCATTATTTGACAGTAAAACTATTTTCAACCATATATATATATATATAATTTTGAGCAACTTAGTATGTTTTTCTCATAGATTAAAAGGCAGAGCTATTGTATTTCACATCACATTTACTGGAGTTAGAAATCATTTCTAAGGTGAGTTTAAAAGAAGGTTTTCAGATAATAAAATATAAGAATTTGTGTGGGCTTTAAGTGTTTTTGAAACCAAGAATAAAATATTTAGCTTAAAAAAAAATACAGAATGCACAACAAGTTGCCATAGCATCTCCTATTGGACTGGTGTAAACAAATTAAAGGCTTGTTAAGAATCATCTCTAAGGGGTTTACAATAGCATAGGAATTCTAAACATACTACATGTTCTATTATATGAGAATTTATACTATATTTATACTAACCACATAATCTTTATAATTTATTTGTAAAGCAGTTTATGACTGTACTCATTATAAAATACCCACCCATCTATTTAAGGGCCTCTAATAAGTCTATGAGGGCTGGTGCTTATATTGGCAATACTGAGCACAATACAGGCTGGGATCTTTTGTGGACAGAGGGTTCATCCATTATAAGGCACATTCTGTCACAGCAGGCCAGTTTAGAGTCACCAATCAAACTAAAACACATGTCTTTGGGATGTGGGAAAAAAAAGGGTCATAATATAAACCCACAATGTTATTTGAGAATACGTAACATGATGGTAGTGTCTTGCTCTGGATTAGAACTGTGGTCAAGAATTATGAGGCAGCATTTACTGTGTGTGAAAGTACATCAAATGATTAAGTTTTATTGAACATTCCTCATTCTGTCTTTATTATCAGTCACTTATAACATATACTGCTTGCTACTGTATTATGTTTTGCTTATTATTGCTCTGAATAAAGTTAAAAATGTCATATTTTGTTATACTGTATGATTATAAAGCAGTTTTTGCATCCAATATATAGTTTCTTGCTTTTACCAATACAGTGGAACCTCGGTTCACGACGATAATTCGTTCCAAAACTGGTCGTAAACCAAATTGGTCGTGAAAGTAATTTCCCCCATAGGATTGTATGTAAATACAATTAATCTGTTCCAGAACAAATGAACTGTATGTAAATATCTATATTTTTAAAGATTTTTAAGCACAAATAGTTAATTATACCATAGAATGCACAGCGCAATAGTAAACTAAATGTAAAAACATTGAATAACACTGAGAAAACCTTGAACAACAGAGAAAACTAACATCGCAAGAGTTATAGCCTTACGAACCGCTCGCTGTAAACACTTTTTTTAATGAGTTTTAAGCACAAGGAAAAAAACGAACAATTGAGAAATCCGTAATTTAATAAACCACCAAGAAAGTAACATTGCAACAAATCACGCTACGAACTGCTCGCTAAAAACACTTTTTTAAATGAGTTTTAAGCACAGGAAGAAAATGAACATTTGAAAAATCTTTAATTTAATAAACCACCAAGAAAAGTAACATTACACCAAATCACACTACAAACTGCTCACTAAAAACATTTTTTTAATGAGTTTTAAGCACAGGGAAAAAATGAACATTTGAAAATCCGTAATTTAATAAACCACCAAGAAAAGTAACATTGCAACAAATCACGCTACGAACCGCTCGCTAAAAACACTTTTTTTAATGAGTTTTAAGCACAGGGAGAAAATGAACATTTGAAAAATCCGTAATTTAATAAACCACCAAGAAAAGTAACATTGCAACAGATCACGTTACGAACCACTTGCTGTAAACACTTTTTTAAATGAGTTTTAAACACAGGGAAAAAAATGAACATTTGAAAAATCTGTAACTTACTAAACAACCAAGAAAGTAAAATTGCAACAAATCACGCTATGAACCGAAAAATTAACATTTGAAAAATCCATAATACAAAAACTAACCATAAACCACCAAGAAAACTAACCTTGCCTGAGTTCTGGCATGAAGCAAGTCAGGAGGAACTGGGTGGAGAGGAGGTTACAGTTTTGAGGGAGAGTCCGGCTCCGCGAGTGAGGAATGTTCTCCTTGAGGTGTTTTCTCTGTTGTGATTTCTTGGGTTTCTGGTGTTTTTAGCTGTTTAGCTGGTGGATCAGACTTCGTGAAACAGCGGTCTAATGTGACTTGCCTTTTCTTACACATTATAATTTTTCGGAAATGTGAGATGACATTGTCGTTCATCATGTTTATCACTCTGTTCGTAACCACTTTGTCAGGGTGGTTCTTCTCAAAAAATCCTGGCACTCGTTCCATTTTTCCATGATGGCTTTTATCGCATCACTTTTTATATCTGCCCTTTCCTCTTCTTCCCTGGAGGACTGCTCCTCAGTAAGCAACCTAAGCTGCTCCTGCTGGAGTTCAGCGAGTTCCTCTGTCATCAGCTCCTCCTTGTGATCCAGAACCAGCTCCTTGATGTCCTCATTGTCAACTTCAAGACCCATGCTCTTGCCCATAGACACAATCTCATCCACAATAGGAGGCTCAAAGCTTTCTAAAACCTGTTCAGGAACGCATTCGGGCCAAAGTTTCTTCCAGGCCGAGATCAAGGTCCAGTGTGTGATGTCTTCCCAGGCTTTATCAATAAGGCTGATGCAATGAATGATATTAAAATGGTTCTTCCCGAACTCTTTCAGGGTCAAAGACGTCTCCTCAGTCACATTGAAACACCTGGTGAATAGTCCTTTGTGTACAGCTTCTTAATATTTGAAATAACCTGCTGGTCCATGGGCTGCAGAAGAGGAGTCGTGTTGGGGGGCAGGAACACGACCTTAATAAAGTCGTACTTCTCGACCATATCGTCAACCAAATTTGGAGGGTGTGCTGGAGCATTGTCCATCAGAAGAAGGCATTTTTTAGGCAGGTTATTCTCTTCGAGTTATCACTGCACAGTGGGAGTGAAAGCCTCATGCAGCCATTCCAAAAACAAGGTCCTTATGACCCAACCGTTTGTGTTTGCCCTCCACATCACGGGCAGTCTGGCTTTCTTTACATTGTGCTGCTTGAAAGCACGTGGGATCTCAAATTGGTAAAAAAGTAGTGGCTTGATTTTTACGTCGCCACTATCGTTAGCACACAGCAAAATGGTTTACTTGTCCTTCATTGGTTTATGGCCGGGCATAGCCTTCTCTTCCTGGGTAATGTAGGTCCTCTTCGGCATCCTCTTCCAGAATAATCTGGTCTCGTCGCAGCTGAAGACTTGTTGCGGGATATAGCCTTCGTCCTCCACTAATTTTGTGAAATTTATCACAAACTCTTTTGCAGCTTCAGCGGTTGAACTAGCAGCCTCTCCATGCCTTACCACACTATGAATGCCACTTCTCTTGTGAAACATTTCAAACCATCCTCTACTGGCTTTAAATTCCTCACTTTCGGCACTCGTAGAAGGATAGTTTTGCAGCAAATCGCCATGAATCTTCCTGGCTTTCTCACATAACATTACCTCGCTTACGCTGTCCCCTGCAAGTTGCTTCTCGTTCAGCCACACTAGCAACAGTTTTTCCACCTCTTCCAGCACTTGAGGCCTCTGCCTGGTTAACACTTTAACTTCTTTTGCAGCATGACTTGCTTTAATGGCCTCTTTCTGCTTTAGAATAGTCGAAATCATAGATTTTGACTTCTTGTACTCAGCGTCAAGATCAATAACATGAACGCCACGCTCATGCTTTTCAATAATTTGTTTCTTTACTTTGATTGCAATTTTCTTCAAATCTTTCTTCTCACCACTCTTCACTTGCTTAGAAGCCATGGTTAACTGCAAAAGTACACGAAATACTGTAGAGCACAAAGAGTTCACACCAAAAGCACGCACGTCTGACTGAGAACAATGCACAGGGAGAGGCTGAACACGTGCTTAAATGCAGTAATCAGCGTGTACGAACAGGAAGGGAAACGAAATAGAGCACAAAGAGTTCACAGCGAAAGCATGCACGCACGTGCAAGCACGCACGTCTGACTGAAAACAATGCAATTGCCGTGAACAGAGGCAAAAGTTTGGCAAACTTTTTGGTCGTAAACTGAATTGTACGTGTTCCGAGATGTTCATGAACCGAGGTTCCACTGTACAAGCTTGTATATCTTCAATGACATGAACCCAGTATTATGTTGGTGTTTTCATCACTTTTGTCAAAAAATTAAATTAAGATAAAAAGAGCACCTAAAATGTATATTAAATCTGATCCAGATTGTTTCTGGGTTATTGCTGTTCAGATTATTTTACTAGAAAATGTCAAATTTTAAGCATAATGCAGTGGATGTTGTTGCTACTTGAAATATTATTTATTCTGGTTTTGAAAACAGCACCCAGTCATTGTTCATGTGGAGTCTGCATATTCCTCACGTGCCTGCATGTTTTTTTTATCATCCAGGCACTGTTTTTTAACCTCATTCCAAAAATGTGCTGGTTAGGTTAACTGTGAGTATGGGTGTGTGATTATCAAATCAGGTCAGAGCCAACATTTCTATTAATACAACTGGGCTTGTGATTGTAAAAACAGAATCGGAAGACATCACAGGATACATTAAGCAGCATAGTACAATTCTTTAACTTCCAAGTGTAAATAAAATTAAATTTTCCAGTATTATGTACGTATGTGTCCATTAACTACGACTAACAGTTACAGTAACAAAACAGTTTTTTAAATGTGATGGAGAACATCTGTGAGATTTTTTTAAAAAATGATGTATTCTATGTTAATTTAGCAAACATGTTCCATTCATATTCTTCTAAGTTGCAATATATTTTGATGAAAGACAAACTACAACCTAAGTTGGAGTGCTGGGGTCAAGGGGCATTCCCTTGCAGCATACAGTATATAAAGTCTACTACTTCATTTGTAGGTCAAGAAACAATAACAGAAATAGGATGCAAGGTGGTTATCTTCCTGAAATGGACACCATTCTGTTGTACAATCTATACCTACAAGAACAAACACGAAGTGGATTGTAGTTCTAAATCGACAAACGATAATGACAAATTGAAAACATATTTTCTGAAAGGTTTGCGAATTTATTAAAAACCAAAAACTGAAATCTCTCATTCTTATCAGTACTTAGACCTTTAATTCAGTAATTTGTTGAAGTCTCTTTGGCAGTAATTACAGCTTCGAGTCTTCTTGGGTAAGTCTCCATAAGCTTTTTTACACTTGGATTTGGGATGGATATCCCATTGTTCCTTGCAGATCTTCTTAAGTTCTGCTATATTGAATTGAAAGCAACTGTAAACTGCTATCTTCGAGTCTCTCCACAGATGTTCTGTGGGGTTTAGGTCTGGACTTCGGCTAGGCTACACAAGGATAACCAGAGACTTGTCTCAAAGCCACTCTAGTGTTTTCTTGGCTGTTTGCTACAGGTTATTGTCGTGCTGAAACGTGAACCGTTGTGAGCCATATTTGGCTTCATTCATCATTTCCTTCAATGCTGACCAGTCTCACTATCCTTGCTGCTTAGAAGCACTCCAACTGAATGATGCTACCACTGAAATGTTTCACCATAGGGATGGTATTAGGCAGGTGATGAGAAGTGCCTGGTTTTTGCAAGTGCTTAGGGCTCTGCCCAAACAGTTTCATTTCTGTCTAATCAGACCAGAAAATTATTCCCTCATGCTGTTAGAGTACTTTAAATGCTTTTTACTCAAAAGTGGCATCTAACCACTCTACCATACACCATTGGCCCCTGGTGTGTGTGCTTGTGTGTTCACCCTATGATGAGCTGGAGCTCTATCCAGGAATTTTTCCTGGCTTGTGACTGATGCTTGCTGGGATATGTTTCAGCTTGTGACATTGCACTGGATAATTGGGTTAATAAAATTGATGGTGGATGGATGGATGGATGGATGGATAATAAATTCAGTGCAGATAATCAAGTTTGGTTGTTTATTTTTTAGCGGTGAACATCTACTTTATTATGTGGGTAAGCCAATAATTATCCACACTTTTGTGATAACTTTATTTGGGTTGGATGTACAGTAAAGTAAAGTTTCAACCTTGAGCAGTCAGTTTGTCTTGTTATTTCCTAGGAGTATACATAGCTGCTGTGCTATCTGTTTGTATCAAAGAAGGGCAGCAAGCATATATATTTATAGGTTGAAGGTATACTAGAGACCTAAATCCACGGAAGGCTTTCTGCACAATATGGAGACAGTGTTTTACAATGGTGGAGTGTTGAAGAATGGACTAAGTTAAAAAATCGGTTGGACAAGTATTAAGCTTGAATAAGCAGTCCACTCCTGATGACAACATTGAACAAGTCTGTTCCGTGACTCTGATGAACCAATGAGGATTTTGGCTCCTGGTACACCTTCAACCTATTAAAAGGTTTTCCTCCTAAATTTCCAAAAACGTGTTACTTATGTTAATTGCTGATTCAACTTGGTGGATAATAAAGATCTCCCATATTTTGAGGGAGAACTGTGTGGGCTGTAGTGGGGGTAGAGAGGTGAGGTAGGTCCCATTCGGTAGGTTAGACCTTACCGTTTTCATTACCCATCATGAGTTGGACTGGTGAACATCAGGGCTTTGTTGTTCAAGTGCATAATGAGAAAAAACGTTATGTGATAGCAACACAGAGAGCTTTGTGCTCGGTTGAAATGCATCTATACCAGATCGTAAAATGATTTTGCTATGGAATTCTAACCTTCGGGCAACTTGGTCCACACTGTAAAGAAAACTACCTGGCAGACCTAGGACAGAACATGTGTGGTTTCAACAGGACAGGGCCATAGCTCACACAGCATGACGTTCCCGCGGAGTGTTGAGGGAAATGTTCCCTGGGCATTTGATCTCTTTAAGGGGAGACACGGGGTGGCCAGCCCGGTCACCAGATTTAAGCCCATGTGACTTTTTCCTTTGGGGATTTGAAGAAAAGGATCAGACAGGAAATTGACGCCATTCTGCCTGAGATGACCCAGAGAGTGACTTCCAGGAATGTCTTCAGCAATATATTGCCAACGATGTATACAGAAATATATACAATTTTTTTTAGATAGCTTTGTTCATTTTTTATATCCCTTCAAAATGAGTGAGATCTTTATGCCCCACCTTGTGATTGCAGGTATAACACATATTCAAGGTTGGTTCCTGCTGGGATAAGTTCTGCCCTGTGAATTCAGTCCCTGTGATGCTGAACTGGATTTAAAGTGTTTCAGAACATTCTGTATGTATATATCAGATAATTATAATGTGTTTTTTTGAGTGCTTCGTAAAAATTTGTTATTTCAAAGAAATAATACCTCATTTGCAGCCATATCTAAACATTGGGATCATATTGCAATGCATTGAATTCTTATAAGTTATGTTATCTTTCAGTTATACCACTAACAAAAATGCAAAAAAAAAATATTATCAAATCATTAATGTTTACATAACCTTGCTCCTACACATCCCACACAATTCTCTTCCATCATCTGGACAGGTCTTGCTTGTTGATCTTACACCCCTACTACAATATGCAAAGCGTCACTATCCATAGGACCTTGTTTAATTTTTAAGACACGCCATTCCACCATTACAGATGTTCATTATGTGTTTTATTTATGAGAAATCCATCATTTTGATTTTAAAGGAAGTTACAGTCCCTCTAATTGTTAATTTTGCTTGGAACAGTGGTGTGAAAAGCATTAGTTTTGTGCAGTTTGTAAGTGCATTTAATAAGTCTGAAATAGAATGACATAATACACAATACCTTAATGTGACAATGTGATGAAATCCATCATCAGGCTAAACATTTTAGCACAAGAATCAAACCAGCTCTACAAAATTCACAGTGGCACTGATAAAAATTATTAGAATTCTTCTAGTTATTGGTTCACGTACACATAAAATGATATCCAAAAGTCTTCTTGTCTTACAGCATTTGAGGTGTGCACTGAAGAGATATAACATTAGAGCCAGTTTCAGTTTAGTATAATTTTCTGTTTTCTTATGATTGGTATAAACACCCATAAGGGAACATATAAATACTCTTCCATGTATCCATTTAAAGAACTCTCTTAGTCTATTTAAAGATGGACCTTGGGTTTCAAGAAAAAGTATGAACATTTTTTTCTGACCACTCCCATAACCCAATTTTGCATGTAAGTTCGAACTTCCACTGAAGAATGTTTCAGATTGATTAATAAAATGACATGGAATAAAGATTAATGTACCTTAAAATCATAAGTATACAAACAGTTTAAACTAAAATGAACCTTGGATATGTGGAGTATGTTGACCTTATGCTTAAACATTATACACATTTTGATAATGATACAGTACAGTACTTCATAGAGTTGTAAAAGGCATAATGCGAGCATGAAAAGCCACCGCTAACTAATAATCTATCCCTTAACAGAAATATGCTGCCTTTACTGAAGGATCACTAAGTGTCTCCTCTTCCTCCCAGCATAAGATAGCAAGGATGTGACACGTTACTTAGGACTCTGGCGACTACAAGCAGCAGTATTTATCCCTCAGATTAAAAAGTCAGATGCAGTTTAAACTGAGTAACTGCAAGAGGGTGTAAGTGTTGGACTGGATGGATGGCTGGGAGGCATTCATGGATGGAGCACTAGAATGGAGGTGTAACCTGGCTGTGATGGTCCTTGGTTTCTGTCCCGGTCAGGATACCTAGATAATGGATGGGCGAGGGACAATTGGAGGTTTTGAACAGATTGTCCCCCAGCATGAGAGATGGCTGTGCTCCCCCTGCTAGTGCCCAGTCTGGACAACTGCAGGGTTACCTGGGAGCTGTAGTATGGAAGGGCAACCTTGGGTACTGCAGGGGCATGCTGCGAAGAATGTAACTCCCTATTTCAGAGAACTTACATATGACCCTGAAATGCTTCCAACATGCAATGCAATTCTCTGTTATATTTTAATAAGGCACAAACTTTGATGTTGATAGCTTAGTGAAAAGGGAACTTTGGTGATTTATTTATTAATAATTTTTTTTTTTTTACTTTTGTAAAGCATTAATGAGTTGATTTTTACAGTGCGTTAAATGCTGCTACAAGAAGAAGAGTTAGGATAATAATGTAACCTTACCTGACTCTCATTATTTAATAGAATAAAGTACAAAATTGAACATCAAAGAAGACAATTAAACATTTAAATAAATATTGTGACAGAACAATTTGAGCATTTGAACGGACACCTCAGGCTGCAGTACACTCCAGTAAAGAGCAGGGAAGATAATTTATTACACAAAAATGAGACATACCAGGAAAGGTGAAATAAACTGAAGAAACTGCAAAGCAGTATTAAGAATGCGGTTTGGATGAAATATTGGAACAAATTTGCCAATAGATAAACAAATGGGTGTGATGGACTGACTGGTCATCTCTTGTTTGTCAAATTTACGTTGACATTTTATTGTCACTAGTGCTGGTAGCCAAATACTTTGTGAAATATGTCAGTTTTACTGGGACTCATCTCCTTCCACAGCTGTCCTCCAATGTCTGATCTTCCATGACTCCAATGATCTTTTCTATGCTGCCTATACACCATTCACTTGTTATAAGAGGCAACACCACTCATATTTTAAAATTAATTTGATTCATTTAAATATTGAATAATTGTGTAAAATCAAGCAAAGACAGACATTCTAATTCATTTTAATGTAAAAAAAATAGCTTTCATTATGAAAGATACCACAAAAATACCAAAATGGTGGACTTATAATACAGGATGTTGTTCCTGTGCTTTAAAATGCTAATTGTGAGTAAAATGTAGGTTTTGGGTTTGGTCCAAATATCAGTACAAGACTGAACAAAGCATCTTTTGCCTCTATAGGTAAATATCACTGTGTGCAGCCATTCAAAGGAATATTCTTTGATGCACTGAGTACTTCAAAGATTAGGCTCATCTGTTTATTCAATGAACATAAGTGTACTTCATAATCAGAGGTACTTTCAAATTTGACAGGCATGGATTCATTAGATAATTATGGAGCATATTACAAAAATCCTTTAATGGTTGAATTTCATTATGAACAAAAATTAACGCAGTAGATTGTCATAAGCTTTACTCTTCTTATCTTAACTTTAATATACAGTATCTAAATCATTATGAATAACTTTGTGTTTTGAGTCCTGTAAAGTATAAAAAAATAAAGTATAAAATATCTCCAAATGACCAATCTCCCCAGACCATCCCTAACACATCAGCAACTCCTACCACTTCAACTGGAATGGCCAATCCAAATTTGGCCTTTAGTATGGGTTGTCCATTTCTGAACACCAAGTAAGGAGACAACTGAGAAAACTACACTTATGAAAAGATGCAGGACCAGATGGAGTCGGTCCTTCAGTTCTTAAGGCCTACACTGAATAACTTTGTTGTATCCTCTGTCACCTGTTCAGTTTGTCCGTAAGGCTCCATAAAGTGCAGCTGCTGTGGAAAACATCCTGAATTGTTCCAATTGCAAAAAATGTGAGCACTTCTTCCCCTAACAACTACAGACCAGTTCGACTTATGTCTCACACCTTCAAGACCATTGAGAGGCTGGCTCTGAATTATATGAGTCCTCTTTTGGTAGACCATCAGGATCCACTGTAGCTTGCCTGTCATACAAAGACTGGAGTGAAGGATGCAATTGTCTATCTGCCCCTCAAGGTTTATTCTCACCTGGAAAAACCTGGCAGCACTGTGAGGATTATGATTTTTGATTTCTCCAGTATTTTCAATACCATCCAACCATCTCTTTTAAGGAGTAGACTCTGAGATATACAGGTGGATGAGCCTATGGTGTCC
The DNA here is from genome assembly GCA_026402145.1 of Polypterus bichir lapradei. Classification (NCBI taxonomy): domain Eukaryota; kingdom Metazoa; phylum Chordata; class Cladistia; order Polypteriformes; family Polypteridae; genus Polypterus; species Polypterus bichir. Next base: position 30,504,459 of record JANRMT010062817.1, read on the forward strand.
TGGATAATGTTCTATCTGTCAGGCAGACTGCAGTTTGTAAAGCTCACATATTGTGTTTCTGATATGAATATGAGCAACGCAGGAGGGCCACAAGGAGCAGTCTTGTCTCATTTTCTCTTCACTCTGTACACCTCAGACTATAAATATAACACCAAGTCTTGTCACTTGCAAAAATTCTCAAATGACTTTGCACTTACAGGTTGTGTTGATAAGGGGGATGAGACAGAGTATTGGTATCACATGGAGAACTTTGTTTCATGGTGCAGAAAGAATTGACTGCAACTTAACATCAGCAAAACCAAGGAACTGGTTATTGACTTTCATCACAACTAAAAAGCCTCTATGTCCAGTCACTATTTAAGGAGTGGATGTAGAGGTGGTGCACTCCTACAAGTTTGTGGGGGTCCACATTAATGAGAGGTTGGACTAGTCTCACAACACAGAGGAACCGTGTAAGAGAGGGCAAAGCAGGCTCTTTTTCCTTAGGAGACTGTGTTACTATAATTATGGATAATGACGTCCTTCACATCTTCTATAATTCTGTGATGGCCGTAACGTTTTTCTACGATGGTGTGCTAGGCTGGTAATGTGTTGATTTGAGACATCATAATTCAGTGTCTCCTGTTGTACACTAGTGTCCTTTAGATGGTTGATCTATACACTGCACATAATTGCCACTAGTATACTTTTTTGGCTTTGTTTAACAAAAGTAGGATCATAAAACAGATGTTATTCCTGAGCTATTGAATATAAATAAAACTGTTTACTATGTGAGATTTCAGGAAGCCTGTGAGAGAGCCACAATAATAGTAGGAGAAATCCTACTATCCTAAGGGGGCAATACCCATATACACAGGTTTTTAGTGGGCTACATTTTGTCAACCATCATAGATGTAACATACACAAATATTTATGCTCAAAAGTCGGTGGGGGATCCCAAATAATCCAGTGCTTGTGTCACATCATGCTTGAAATTCAAAGGCCTCCCCAACTCTCTCTTCCATTATAAATTTACATGACAATTACCTTCAAAAAACTCTATGGTTTGGGTGCAACATTTTCACTTTTGCCTATGGCAACAAAAACACTATAGCCAGTTGACTTTAGACAGACTATGGTGCCACCTAATAAGCTTGAGAGAAACAAGTGGGGTCCTCATTCATTCATTTAGGTGTTCCAGTAGATCACCATGTGGATCACTAGTGCATACACCCACACTCATTAACCGCAGGGTAATTTATATTTTTCAAATTGAGTTTTATTCATAAACATATCAAATTTTAACTTTATTCGTGTCATCTAAGGAATTTTAGCACTATTAAAGTATTTCATTGTTATTTTTTTATACCAACAGCACTTACAGTAAGTCTGAAATAGTTAACATTTTTTCATATGTTTTCAGGACCAAGCCCTCAATGTTTACAGAGGACTCATCAAATAAAAAAATTAAACTTTTTAATAATATATCACTATAAAATTAACTCCCCACTTGATCTGTAATTTCACATTTTAAATGCTGGTACCCAAAACTATTAAGATATAAAAGTTTAATTTTCCCCCTTGGCAGATCTGCTCTTCAAAAAACAAGCTAAAATGAAAGAATTTTCATTTTTAATGAATTGTTGTGACCTCTGGGCTTTAATTGTCTGAATTTTGTCCTTTAGTACACTCTATGCAATTTTTGGCCTAACATTAATTTTTGAAATGCCAGTTTGAATCAGCATGAGCATTATATTTTGTGATGTTTTAGTTACGGTCGGTATAATCTTGCTTAGGGTTGCTGTGCTTAGATGCCAAACATGTGATTCACATCACGTGGTGTCTGACATCCCAGCTCTGTCAGCATTAAACACAGTGGAGTGTTGGTCTCAGTGTCCAAGCTTATGGATATATTAAAAACAAATGGCAATTTCTGCTTTATTTTTTTGTTAGAGATCTGAGTTCAGAACTGTGAACAATGAATGTGTGGGGAAAAGAGTGATGGAACTGGAAGTACAAGGGAAGAGAAAGTGTGGGAGGCCAAAACAGAGGTGGATGGATAAAGTAAAAGAAGAGCTGAAGGAAAAGGGTTTGACTGGGCGAGGAGGTGCATGTCTGAGCTGTTTAGACAAGGTTGATCAAGCACATCAACCCCAGACAGAAGTGGAAAAAGGAAAGAGGAAGAAGAAGAAGAAGAAGAAGACAAAGATAATTCAGAACTTTACCAAGGGCAATTCTCACTTAGATTTCTGGATTTTGCTTTAGTGTTGATTGTCTTTGTTTTTTTAACTCCCTGATAATAAATCCTCACTAGTTTTTTGACCATTCTTTGCCTTTTTTGAACCTCTTGCAGATTTTTGTTTTCCACTGGCATCTCCCTATGGAGTTATTTTTTTTTCTGTCTTCCCTGGTCATTTGACCATAGCATCAGACTTTTCATTATAGACCTACAAACACATCTATACGAGGATTCTTCTTTTTCTATTACTTGTATATCTTTGTTATGTAAGTGTGTATTGATTTATTCTCATTTAGTATTTTTGATATGTCATTTATTATTATTCTTATTTATATATTTTTGATATGTCATTTATTCATTATTATTATTTATAATTTTTTTTTTGTTTTTTCTTGCAACTTTTTTCTTTGGCATTTTGTAACACACTTTAAGCTGCATTCTTTGTATGAAAATGTGCTTTAAAAATAAATGTTGTTGTTTCTCTTGGTCTTTTCATCTCTCTGTCTATTTGCATTTTGTATTTTTTCCCTGTAAAGGCATAACATTAACTAACTGTTGACTTCCAACAAAAATTGGTTAAAAAGTGCTTATTAATTTTATAGATTGCATTTAATGACATGATATATGAGTGCTACTGTGGCTCAGTGCCTTGCACGTTGATGACAGGTCCTGGGTTTGAATCCCATGTACAGTCATTGTATGCACAGAGATTCTGAGTGTGTCTTTCTCCAGGTACTCTAGTTCAGTGTTTCATAATTGCGGGTACTGATCTGTAGAATTATTTTTCCTGTGCCACAGACCAGTACCTGTTTGTAGAATATATTTACCTGTGTGCAAAAATCAATTAATTCTCTGGTCACTCATGCCAAAGTGAACATTTTTCTGGTATCATTTAGAATGAAAAATTACATCAGTTCTGGCTGAATGAGTGAAATTCCAAGGAAGAGAATCCTGCTAGCCCCACCAATACTCATAATACATCTGGACACTCAAAACACAAATGTGGACCTGTGCCACCCATTTAATGTTAGTATATTATGAATCTCAAAAATTCAAGGGGGACAAACCCACCATACTCTCCAATGTAATGTTAATAAATCTTAACACTCAGAATTACTGGGAACACAAAATCCTGAAGAGGGAACCAGACTTTTCAATAAAATGTTAATAAATCTTGACAGTAAAATCTCCTCTAACAAGAAACACTTAACGTATTTCTACTTCAGGGACTGCTTTGACAAATTACAAAATAAGAGTAAATAAGTTTATTGTATTTTCCAACTCCCCAGACCATGAAGATTTTTTCAGTCTTCTGCCACTTACCCAAGTCAAAAAGGCTGAAATCTGTTCCTCTAGTTTTCCTTCCACTTCCCAAACACATGTGTCTTTAGATTAATTGGTGATTCTATCTCAGCCAAATGAGTGTGTGCATAAATGAGCCATTTAAGGAACTGACATTACGTCCAGGCTGGTTCTTGCCTGGATAAACTCAGGCTAAGTAAAACACTAAATTGGATTAAGCAAGTTCAAAATGTATACATTTATGCATACGTAATAGTGTGATAAAAATATCTAAATGTAAAGCTAAAAATATCTAACAAAATATATAGTTGCCCTCTTCCTCAAAATCTTTATGCCCATTGATTTCCAAACATGGTGACTTCACTCTGTGATTTTCATTCTTACATTTAGTTCCTTCACTTCTTCACCTTTGTTGTTAAAGTAATATTTTTTCTAGGCTCTTTGGTGGACAAAATCCCTTTGAAGAGTTAGTCTTCTTCCGCATCACCCACGCTAGCTCTTGCTTCCGTTTCTCTGGCTCAGCTTTCGATCTTCAGTAATTATGCTAAATAAGTGGGAAGGTGTAAACATCTCATGACGCAGTTGAAAACTGACTTTTTGCTTTATTCCGCTGCAACCATATTTTTAATCACTGCATAAAATTCCATTTTTAACTTTTCTTCATTCTTGCCTTAATTCAAGGGCTCACTGAAATCCTTCTATTCTTTCTCTGAGTCAGTTTTAGCCGGTACACAGCCATGTGGAGCTGAAGCCCATTCCTGCAGTAATGAGATCGTTTATCACAGGTTGCTCATTCACATACACAAAGTCAGTTTGCTGCTGCCTCTTAACATGCATGCATTCTAACTGTACAGCATAAATTAGTTATCTCAGAATTACGTAGATCTCAATATGGATATGTCGCACATTTTGAAAATTTCCTCAGCTGTTCAGTCCACTGGTTTATTGTGAGAAACTCTTCTGCTTAGCAAGACTTTCTTACTTCTTCTTTAGAAAACTGTTCCTCATATGTCCTTTTATCAGCAAACATCAACGGTAACTGCCTCTTGTAATCAGTCCATTGTACATATACAGTGCATGCTACTTCATTGCAAAATCCGTACTTACTTTTTGTCAGGTAATATCTTGAAATTTTCTTGTTGTTTCAACATGTACTGTTGTACTTTAATCTCTCCTTAGCAATCTTAGGTTATTTGGCAAACCAGTTTAACAGACTTGAGACTAGAAGGGTGGAGAAATAATAGCCATGCACATCACTTACTGTGATCACCAGTAATGTACTACTTGCTTCTGTAAACACAAATTAAATTTGGTGCAATATTAAGATTTTTAGGGATTTTTGCAAGCTTCTGAAATTTGACTTTCAATCTGTTCCTGGCCTTAGCTTTGCCTTGTATGCAATGAACTTCTTTATATCTATCCAACTCTTAGTTTAAGCAACCTCTTCCAGTTCAAGATCATGAGAATGAGGAACCTATCCAGGGACCAATTGGACAAAGGCTCAAATCATTCCTGATTTCCTGACCCCTCTACCACAGGGTACATTCTTGCACACACTGACACTAACTTCTAGACCAGCAGTTCTCAATCTATGGTTTTATGTGAAGAAGTACTAGGTTGTATGCAAGGGAACTCAAAACATTGGTACACGAATTGAGAAAAAAAGAAAAATATGGATGAGATAGATGGACAGCTTAGCTATTAGCTATAAAAAATGGACTCTATGGACTGAATGGTCTCCTCTTGTTTGTCAGATTTTTAATGTTTTAGAAGAGAGCAAGACTGTCTCAAGAAGTGCTTTCAGGGTTTGAATTTCAATATAGGATTATGGGTGCCCTGTCTTCTGCATGGTTTCACTTAATAAAGTGTGACAGTTCCACTACGCTTTCAAGGCAACAAAGGGCTTACCTCATTTATGCCATTATAGAATTACAATTAAAAGCTCATGATTTGTGCATGCTTTGAAAGTGTGATATTGAGAGCAATTAACTGTTTTTAACTGAGTTAAGCAAGTGGAGAGACTATTGGTTTCTAATTCAGCGCCATACACATAAGGAAAGCTTTGCATTTATCCTCAGTTTGTTATAAACATAAATACAGGTGTCTGTCCAACCTTCATTTTCTGACTGGTGTATACAGTTTAGGTTCACTGTAGTGGGTGCAAGACAGGATCTGAACTGTGACTTTGCTTATTACCTTGTTTTATATGTGCACCCACAGATTCACGTCTGTATACCTTGGCAATGGAAGGCTGAACACTGACAGGACCACAGCTTACAGCCTACCTTTAGTTTTCTATCCTACGGTATCTGGTTTAGACAGTAACATTCCCTTACCCCTTGGCGAATGTTAGTTTCAGTGAGATAAAGACAAACTTTATTTAAACATATATATATTTATTCACTGAGGGACCAGACATATTAAACACTGAGAGTTAAACAGATGAAAAACATTCTTCCTGAACAATTCAATTCAATGTCACACAGCAAGCTACGTGTCAAGTAGTTCGCCTTGAGCAGTTATGGAGTCAGCGAGCAGTGGCGTAGCTAGAGTTCGTGCCGGTTGGAGCAGGACGGTGCTTCAATTTGCCACTCCCATCATATTTGAATATGTTAACCTATTTGAATAAAAAATTAAAATTACATATAGAGAAAAATTAAGATAAATTTTACATAGATGTATTCATATATAGAGAAACAACAATAATTTTTCACATATAATTATTTTTAAGCATTAACTAGACAAGAATATATAATATAAGCCATGTTCTAATTATTATTAGTTTAGTATAATTACGCTGCGAAAACCACAACCAGTGATAGGTGGGGATGTTTTCTGCGCAGAGCAAGAACGCATTCGGATTGATAATGTAAAGAAATTATAAATTGTAAATTAGTTGTATCTTCCTAGAAATTATTATTGGTGTAACGGTTATGTTTAGTTTTGTTATTGCCTCACAAATTTCAACTGCTGTGTCTGATGTTGTTACAGAAGGACGGTCTGAAAATTATTTTTGAAGCATTTGTGGATAAAAATCAGAGAATTTTACTTTTTTCATTCATAAATGATATTTTTCCAAACCTTGCTGCTTAAGCATGAATTGTACTGAGCCTTTTGGCCAATAATGCCGCCCGGGGCAGACCGCCCCTTCCATCTGCCCCTACCTACGCCACTGCCAGTGAGTCCAGCAGGCAAGTTTAAGAAGGAGTGAGGACTTGAAGATCGTGTCAGGAGAACCGAAGAGCGCAACCACTGACAAACCTAAACAAGCTGAAATGCTTTTACATGCTTTTTTATACAGTAACTTGGTGGCTGGTCATGTAACTAATGGTTTCATTATGCCTGAAAAACTGATAACTTATCAATGATCATGTTGTTCATATCAGACATTACTATAGAGCTAATGCAATGATATAGAGTTTTAACTACAAAAAGGTCTCAATCATGTATCTTATGTCTTCACCAAGCCTTGGCACACTACTTATCTTAAGCTTAAAGCTCAAACAATCTATTAACCAGCAGATGCTTAAAAATGCTTTTTGGCATTTACATATATCCCAGAATCCATCTTTCTCTGCTTTCTTCCAGGAAAGGGTTTATTTACCTCTGCCATGTTGATTCTTGTCATATGCTTCCTTAGCTTATCTTAATGAGCATTCTGTTCACTTAAAAGCTGCATGTTATCTAAATACTCCTGTATATTCTAATATTATCACATCACACAGATTAACTATTGTACACCTTATTACCACATAATGTAATAAGATTTATTTTAACCCCAGTACACATTCCTTAATGTTTTACTTTCTCCAATTATTTTTGACATTCAGTTTTTTGGTTGGCTTCCCCAGTTCTGTGCCTCAGCCCTTTCCTCTCTCTAAGCTCTGCATGCTCCATTGACCTCATGGCTTAGTTTTTGCTCTAATACACATTGTCGACTGTGGCACCTTCTATAGATAGGTGTGTGCCTTTCCTAATCATGTTTTATGGATTGAATTTATCACTGGTAGTCTCCAGACATGGTGCAGAAACATCTCAGTAATGATTAATAAAATGGGATGCAAATTAGCCAAAATTCAAGTGTCATAGCAAAAGCTTTGAAGACATGTGATGTGATAATTTACTTTTTTATTTTTAATAAATTTGCCAAATGTCTAAAGTCTTGTTTTTGCATTGTCATTCTGGCGTATTTAGTGTTGCTAATGTCAAAAACTGAATTAAATGATTTTAGCACAAGGCTGAAACACAGCAAAATGTGAAAGAAGTGAAGGGGTCTGAAAATGTTCTGAGTCCACTGTGTGTTTCAACATGGTCCTCTTCTCTTCTTTTTCTCTTCGTCTCCTGAAAGCGCCCTTAACATGTATTTCTGCAGAGCAGCCAAGGAGATCAGCAACCGAAACTGCTAGGGTGAGAAAAAAATCCAAAGTAGCACAAAAATCTCAAAAATGCAGAAATTCAAACAACAGAAGACTCTCAGAAAACAAACAGGCTACAACATACACGGATGGATTTTTTCCACTTTTATTTCCCCACCACTCGTCTTGTGCTACCAAACAATATAGTTAAATTTAAAAAGTCAGAGAATTGCAGAACTTTAAAGAGCCTTGTGCAGAAAGTAGGAGAAAACCTTGAAGACTTGCCAGGTCAGAGCTTTCTGATTATGAGGACAATGTCTTATGAGCCACACCAATCTGTCCTTAGTTATTATTAAGAGTCTATCTTTATTTATGATTTTGTACTTCAAAAATTAATTTTGCTGACTTTCTAAAACCTCACACTGTTCCACTTCATTTGAACTAGTGCGGTGCTGGGGTGTCACCCACTGCGAGGCAACGCTCCGATCCTAATCTGGGATCCTGAGGTGGTCTGTCGTGTGGTGGTGCAGCAGCGTGCTGTATCAGTACATGCTCTCAACCCCCCTCTGGGATTTTTTTAAATGTATAATTTGATTTCACGATTGGTTGTCGTTTCTGGACTTACTTAGAATATGCTTATTTATTTTGTCTTCTTATTTTTTATTTTTTGCAATGACATTTTGGATGTTGCTATTTTTTATGCCCTCTGACAACTAAAGCATAATTACGATTGCCATGTTTACTGCTATCATTGTGGCATCAGTCAAATTCTAATGCAGATTAGCTTTGTAAAGGTTAATGTTAGGGTTAACCTTAGTTTTAACTGTTGCCTTGTGTTTGAATATTCACGTTTCTTTTGACCATTCATTCTAAGACATTTAGGTATTTGTGCATTTTCCAGTTTTGATCCAGGTTCCTCTGATGCTTCTCTTGTCCAGTCCTTTTGTGATCATCTCTCGATCCTTTAAATTACATGTGCCCTTAACAAGTTATAATTTCTGTATATTATTTTTCATTTTAAATAAATAATTCACATTTTCATTATTTTGTATTGTTTTAATGGTGATGTCATCAAGACACTAATTTCAGATTGCTTCAGGTCTATGAATATTTTTTAGGAATGGCATTTGTTGCCAGTCACACATTTAACAGCGGCACTGTGTGTGATGTCACAATTGCCATCATTACATAAGATTGTGTTGCAGAATTGCTGGCTTCCAAGTTTTTGAATATTTTCCAGGCAAACACCATTTTTTTCGAGTTGTTCAGGAATGGGAATTTCAAGCAGTCTGGACCTTTTTTTTTTTTAAATGAGGATTAATGAATTTTGCTGTTAGGTATTGTTTAATGATCACCTTCCTCATCTCTTTTTTTTACTTTTTGTTTCAGACCTTAACCTATTTTATGACTTTGTCTTGCCCTTTCAGGTTTTGAAATTTCATGGTTCCTCGTTTTAGTAATTAGTCCTTTGGGACAAATTACTTCATCTGCTCACAACAAAATCTGGAAAAATAAGAAATGCTAGCTTGCATTAAACATTTTGAAAATTCCTTTAGATCACATACATTTCTATAATATTCAAATTTATGGATTAAGAATATTTAATAAATGCGTTACTATCAATTGTAATTTATGATATTCATTATTTATTAACAAGCAGTTATAACTGAATTTATACTGTTAATAACACATTTTACTTTTTTACATTAATAATAAAATGCATAGATGGTACTCTTTACTTTGTATTTTCTTTATTCATTTATATTTCTTGGTTTCCCCAGCCAGTTCTTCGTGGTGAGAATTTAAACAACCTCCCCTTGTCTGTACTTCTGAGAAAGTACTGTGAAGCTTTGTCATCCTTGTCCAACATCACAGGTAAAAAACTGCATTGTACATATTCTGAATGAGCTGGTGCTTTTAGCATTAAATCAAAATTTGAAATGAGATAATGTCCCATTAATTATACATTTTTGGTTAAATAGAAAGAAAAGTAAAAATAATTGTAAAAATACTGTGTAATTATGGAGCTGGTCAGACATCATGTTTTGGATTCTGGGATCACCAGCTAATGGTTTCTAGATATGTATATGTGAACTGTTTTCATGACCTCTTTGCTGTATCATTTAATAAATTAAGACATTTTTGTAGAATAAGAAAAAGCACTTTTACACTGTTCCAGATTTTCTGTATTGTTGCAAATTGTTGGCATTGAATGTTTTCAGTTCTTTGACCAAAATCTAATATTAGACAAAAGGGGCCTGAATGAACAAATATTTGTTTTTAACTTCCTCAATTTATTAAATGAGCAAAATGATCTAATCTAATTGGTACTGTGTAACAACATAATTGCTCGGTAGGTAAATCAAACCGATAAAATTTTGCAATGGAGGATGGGATGTCTGGCATGTCTTTACCTGGCCGGGAGGTCGGCATAATGGATGTGTAGCCTGGGTGGATGGGCATACCAGCCTCTAAGGCTTGATGTTCCCTGTTCCCTTTCCTGGTTGGGAGGCTATGCCAATGGAAGGACAGTGGAGGACCACCTCTCAGAGACATATGTTTCCTCTGGATGTTGGATGGCAGCATCCCTCTTGCAGTGCTACCATTTGGACACCAAGAGGCCTGTATAAGAAATGTAGTTTTGATATGAAGCCCTGCTGGGGTCTTTCAGAGCTGCTGGAAGAAGCTGTGGAAAACTGCTTTCCTCTTATCCTGGAGCTCAAAATGACCTTGAAGTACTTCTGAGCTACAACACTGATCAATTGGAAAAACTCCTGGAACTGGCAAAAAACAGTGCCTCCCCACCTCGGCCTGGTGAGTCGGGAGTGGAGAAGGAATGTCACCTTAAATGTATGCAAAGTAAAAGAGTGAGAGAGAAAGGAAGAACAAGAATATTATTGTACTGTTGTGTGAATAACCTGTAAAAAAAGTTAAGAATATTTTTGAGCCCAGGACCTATGTTCATGTAGTTGGGGTATTTGGTTGAGGTGTGAAATGCTAACTAGTGCCAACAGTAGATCATTAGAGTGAACTGATTTGACACAATCAAGGTTACTCAATATAAAACTGACTCATTTTGACTTTCACCAAGGACATAATGCCACAATCAAAGGAAGTCCCTGAAAGAAGATGGCAATATTTTTCAGTCAAGAAGGAGCTACAAAGTATAATCTCCACAAGGAAAACACACGGATCAGGAATTAATCTTCCCAGGAGTGGCCAGCCTGCTGAAATTATTTCTAAAATACAGTGAAAAAACGTCCTGGAAGTCATAAAATATCATAAAAAAAATTCGGACATGAGCGTCAGTAGGCTTTGCGCCCTAGGAATCAAGTTACCTGAACTATTCTTGAACATTACAATAATTATTAAAAATAGGTCATTATGATAGCAATTGGCAAGAAGAATTCATAATTAATTGCAGAATTATAGTATTTGACGGTTCCTCTAGAGTGCTTCTTTCTCTTGCATGATTTTTTGTCATTGTCATCTCATAAGAGACTTAAGTTTCAAGTTTGGTATTTTTCAGTCCAGCCATTTTAGCTGTAGACCATCCTCAAGAATTTCTATATTATTGCACTATACAGACTGAGTAATGTCCAGACTGATCACAATTTAGGTTACTTTTTATACATGGCACTAGCAGAATACCCGCGCTTCGCAGCGGAGAAGTAGTGTGTTAAAGAAGTTATGAAAAAGAAAAGGAAATATTTTAAAAATAACGTAACATATATATATATATATATATATATATATATATATATATACACATAGCAAAATACCCGCGTTTGGCAGCAGAGAAGTAAAAAGAAAAGGAAACATTTTAATAATAACGTAACATGATTGACAATATAATTTTTTTGTCATTGTCATGAGTGTTGCTGGCATATATATATATATATACACTCACACACACACACACACATATATAAACATATATATATGCACATCATATATATATACATATATATATACATATACATATAAATATATATACAGTAATCCCTCACTATATCGCGCTTCGACTTTCGCGGCTTCACTCTATCGCGGATTTTAAATGTAAGCATATCTAAATATATATCACGGATTTTTCGCTGGTTCGCGGATTTCTGCGGACAATGGGTCTTTTAATTTATGGTACATGCTTCCTCAGTTTGTTTGCCCAGTTGATTTCATACAAGGGACGCTATTGGCAGATGGCTTAGAGGCTACCCAATCAGAGCATGTATTACATATTAACTAAAACTCCTGAATGCTATAAGATATGCATCCCGCGCGGTGTTTGTTTGCTTGTCTCTGCCTCTATCTCACCCTCTCTGACATTCTCTGCGCCTGACGGAGGGAGTATGAGCAGAGGTGCTGTTTTCACAGAAGCTGTTTGCTTAAAAGATACTGACGCTCCTCTAAAAATGCCGCTTTATCTCGGAATATTTAAAAGCACAAAAGCACACGTATTGATTTTTTGATTGTTTGCTTTTCTTTGCGAGCGCGCGCTCTCTCTCTTAAATTCTCTGCTCCTGATGCAGAGACTCATTTGAAGAAAAGATATATTTGCATTCTTTTAATTGTGAGAAAGAACTGTCATCTCTGTCTTGTCATGGAGCACAGTTTAAACTTTTGACTAAAGGGTGTTATTTCATGTCTAGAGGGCTCTAATAATGTTAACAGTGTGGGAGAGTTTATAAGGGCTTAAAATATATAAAAATAACCATACAAACATATGGTTTCTACTTCGCGGATTTTCACCTATCGCGGGGGGGTCTGGAACGCAACCCCCGCGATGGAGGAGGGATTACTGTACATATATACACATATATATATATATATACACATATATATACATATACATATAAATATATATACATATATACACATATATATATATA
>JANRMT010062817.1:30527219-30549201 GCA_026402145.1 Polypterus bichir lapradei
GAAAAAAGGTGTAAAGAAAGGAAAGTTGCATTTTTCTTTTATATAGTATAGAGAGATGTGTTCGGTGACGTTATGATCGCCTTTTGGGGACAGTCGCGGTGGGTCTTGTGTAGACTGGTGAGACGTCTCTGCCATTAATCGGCTGTGATGGCACTGTCAGTCCTTCACTCGTGTGCGTGTCTTCATAATCCGAGCTGAGGACCTCATAATCGTATACGTGCAAAAGAAAGTGTGAATCGCCTTAATATTATTTTGCCGTGGTGTAGAAAAGGGGTCCCGTGTTTGCACTTGTCTGGGTTATAGCTCAGGGGGAGGATGAAAAAAATTAAAAGTGCTCACTTTGACTTAAGGCAGAAGCGCAGTCAGCGTCTCAAATCCCGGCACAGCTATGCGCGCACGCCGGCTGCTCGACTTTTGCTGGGAAGGAGACCCCAGTTTTTGTACACACGTTCCACAAATGAGACACACGGGTTTACCAGCAATGTCAGTAAACATATACTCAGCCTCCCATCGGTTTTTAAAGGCTCTATGTTCAGAATCACCTGAAGCGCTGGATTATGGGATCTGAAGTTTATTGTGTTACCAGCGCTTCATATCCCCGGGCCATTAATAACAATAATACAGTATATAAAATGATCTCGCGGGCCGGATATAATTACACGCCGGGCCGGATGTGGCCCGTGGGCCTTGAGTTTGACTCATATGGACTAAATAGAACTTGAAAAGAAATATTTTTTGGAATGTGATCGCGCAAGTCAGATCTAGTTGACGCGCACTACAGTACATCGAGCCCGTGTGCTATTGTGGTTTTGCTTGTGTGCTTCAGTAAGTTACAGTCCCCTCGCTCTTACTTTTTTACCGTTCATCTAATGAATACACTGAGTATGGCTTTACCAAAACAATCATTGATCGCGAATAAAGTATCCATTATTCATGAAGCTTCAATAGGTGATCTGTCTTTCTGCGTTAACCGCATGCGTTTTCATACGTCTCAAACTAAGGGGATGCGAGGTTAAAATAAATCGAGAAGCGCGCGTACATACTTAGTGAATCCCCTCTCGGGAATCGAACCTCGGCGCTACAGGCGAATGCTCAACTATCGTGCCACAGCGTGTGGTTTATCTATTTGAGCGTAGCAGTGTAATTAGGTTTTTGTTCATCTGCGCACTGCGTCAGTTCACGTGAGGCGCTGAATATGGTTTTATATGTCACTCGCTCGCTTCTAATTGTTTCGCTGCCTTCTTAATTATATAATGCATGTTTTCTAAAGCGCATTTTGTAGCTCTTCCTGGCTTTCTACGTAATGCGTGATTACGTGAGAGGCGTGATGATGTCATACGAAACTCCGCCCCTCCAGCTGAACTCCATTACAGTAAATGGAGAAAAATAGCTTTTAGTTATGACCATTATGCGTAGAATTTCAAAATGAAACCTGCCCAACTTTTGTAAGTAAGCTGTAAGGAATGAGCCTGCCAAATTTCAGCCTTCTACCCACACGGGAAGTTGGAGAATTAGTGATGAGTCAGTCAGTCAGTCAGTGAGTGAGTGAGTGAGTGAGTCAGTCAGTGAGGGCTTTGCCTTTTATTAGTATAGATTACAAACTGTAAGAGATGCCATATTACAAGGAATTTTCTTTCTTAACATGCTTTAATTGGTTTAGCTTATGCATTAAGAATGGAATAAATGATAATAGGTATCATTAAACTTAAATGTAGTAAGAATTTGTATTGTTTAAAAATAAAGTTTTAGTATATTACTAGTAGCTTTCATAGGTAATTAGAATTAAAGGTCACAGCACTGAAAAAGGCACTAAAACAGCAATCCTAGAATGCGGCAAGGCAATCAGAAATATTTTGAAGATAACAAATGATCTTCATTTGTACATTTCAAAGCCTAGAGCACAGGTATTTTGTCATTTGAGTTGTAAATCAGATGTGACTGACAGGAAGTGAATTAATGCAGAAAACAATCAAAGAGAATCACATTAGGACATGAATGCTGATTGCTGGGTGGTGTTAATGGCATTGTATAATTTCACAATCAACATCAGCCATTCTGTACAGTAAGCCTCAATAAAATAATCAAAACTGCACTAAATACCTTTTAGGGCGACTATTGTACTGTTTAAGTCATACAGCCATTTCATGCATTTTGCAATAATAAAAAAAAATAATTAAATGGTATTTAAAATATGTATAATTTAAACTTCAAGCTGTTTATTGTAATCAGAGTTTGCTTATCTTGAACAAGTCATTGGATGCTTTGTAGATCTGTTTACGTTTTTTGTTTCTTGCCAATCACTGTCACTGCTGTCTGTTGTAGCACTGACGACATTACAAAAGATTGCTCTGCTGAAAACGTTCATCGATGCTTGAGGTCTATAATGAATTACTCTGTGAAATAATTATTTTCAAATGTAGCAAAATGATCTTGTTCATTGAGGGATGTTAAATGGAGGCTACAATAAAGTCACCAAACAGTAACAGTCTTGTCACATTTGGTTTTATTTGAGTTACAATGCAGGTAACTTGTTTTTTAAATTTTGTTTTTCAAACAAAAAGCAGAAAATTTTGTTATACTAGTCAATCAAACAAATAATAATAACATAGCAGATACAACTATTTACTTCCAAATCAATACAGAGAAAACAAAAGAAAAACTGAAATACAAAGGAAAAAGTCAATGACATACCCAGCTTATTATTCTAAAATAATATTAATGGATTCTTGCCATGTTTAAAAAATGTTTTGGACAAACTTCTTATTTGAGATAATGTAGGGTATCAGTTACCCACTGAGTTATAGAAGGTGGGCTGGAATTCTTCCAATGGATCAAGACAAGTCTGCATGCTAGTAGTGTGGTATAGGCTATTGCAGTTGATTTCTCCCTGTGCACTGTAATGCCACCCAGGAGTACAAGAAATATCACGGTTGATGGATTAAGAGTGATTGTGCTACCAAGACTGTCTGAACAATATGTAAAGATTTTTATCCAAAATTATGTTAAGTGCTTTTCAAAAATGTATGGCCTAGTGATTCTGGAAATAGGTGGTAATGCTTTTAAGTTGGATCTTGCCCCAGTTAAATTTTAGACAATTTTATATGAGACTATCAAAATACCCACACTTTGCAGTGGAGAAGTAGTGTGTTAAAGAAGTTAAGAAAAAGAAAAGGCAACATTTTAAAAATAACGTAACATGATTGTCAATGTAATTGTCGTAGGCTTATTTTAGTATTGAGAGTGAATTTGATGATTGTAAAGAGTTTAATTTATGATTGTAAATGTGTATGAGAAATGCACATTTTTAGGATGTAAGGATCTCTTTGTAAACTACGTTTGCAGTTCTGCCATTGGGCTGTAAAATGACGAAGCTGTCTGCTGAGCATACTCTTGAGCACGCAATGTACAGTTGGCCATGTGAGAAGCAACCACGTGGTAAATTCGCGGACAGCAGCCATGCGGAAAAAGGAAGGGGGACCAGGGGCGACCCATGTGTGTCTCTACCATGAAATAAATCCTCTGTTAACGGAAATAAGGAATGAAACCGCCAAAAGGAGATGTCAGTTCCGAAAGTTCCTTACGGTATAATGGTGAGAACCGCCAAAAAGAAAAGTTCGTTACGGGACACAGCGCGAAATGAAACATACTTTACTTAACATTTGTAAGTACAGTGTTAAGGATGAACATGGGAAATATGGGCTCCCTACTTATATTGGAAGCCACAGAAATAATGAGGAGGAGTTTCACCTATCTATTTATACAGTTTAGGGGGTACACCCATTTCCCCCCTTAGGTGTTGCAATAGGACATGAAACATACCTAACTTTTGTAAATACACTGCAAGTAATGAGCACGCGAAATTTCAGCATCCCACCTATATGGAAAGTGGGAGAATTAGTGATGAGTCAGTGAGGGCTTTGCCTTTCATGTGTATTTATAAATGTGATTGATGAACGCACATACAGGACTAGAGTGTTTTCTTTTTATAAATAAACTAGGGGGCTTACCCCCTGCTCACTTCGCTCGCCAACTCCCCTTGCCTGTACTATGCGCCAGCCATTTCACGTCTCTGCCACTCGTGTTGTGAAGATGGGGGGCTGAACACACCCCAAGGAGACGTGGTCGCTCTTCCAAAACCCTCTCTTAAACGGCGATACAAAGGGAAAGAAATACCTCTTTTTTTTTACCTTCCTCTTTGCTCAATCAGCTGCTGGATTGCTGCTATTACTGCCACTGCCGCTGCTGCCGCTTGATGTAAATCTCGTGTGGCACTTCGAACATTTAAAAGCTTGTACAGCAGCTGTCCTACTCTTTGTCTTTTATTTCAGGCCCAGGGCATGGTTAAATCTGTTGTCACAAAATCTTGTCTCGTGGGATGTGAGTTCATGATATTTTAGTTTATAATTTAAAAACGGAGTACAAATCTGAAAATCTAACAAATCACATTAAAGTTTGATACATTCTGAAGAGAATGATTCCAAACATATATATGTAGGTTTTAAAATAATAATAATAAATTTAAAGCACGAAAAAAAAGTGACATAAAAACATCACATAAAATTGTTGTACAAAATCATTGCACTTTTAGGCTTAGGATTTTATATATAGAGAGTATATAAACAAAAAAAACAATACTAAAGAAAGGATACACTTAGCTTCCTTTAAAATCAGCTGGACACTCACAATAATACAATGTTCGAAAGAGAGCAATTAACTCTAGCCACTTTGAGAATGTGAGAGTCATGGTTCCTATGTACGAGCAGGAGCAAATTCTTCCATCCAGTTCTACTGTTGCCAGCGCTTTATGCTGTTCTCATGGTCTATGTTTCCAAAATAAGATCATGCATTTGGCAAACTTAGGATACATTCTTTGCTAACACAGGGTATCACTAAATAGCAGAAAGTATCCCTTGACCGCACACGTACAGTATGTATGTGCCTATGCATACACACTCCCACTTTCACTTGCACATCACCATTTGAATATCTCCTTTATAATTATACTGTTCTGCAGACTTGTATGAAGTTTTTCTTTTTAACTTATGCTGTTTATGTTATTTCTAAGTGATGGTTTGTTCTGTTATAAGCAGGTCCAAAACTACCAAGACAACTTCCAGTGCATTAAGTACTGGCGAATAAAAGTGATTCTGATTCTGGCATGCACAATTCATATAAGGTTTAGGCACAAGTAAGAATTTACACTTTCTTTACGTGTAGTACTAATAAACTATTTTCATAAAACATTTAACTTCTAATCCCAATTATGTATTTAATGGCGGATCGGAGCTACCATAGCACCTATTCTAGTGGCACCATGTGCAAAATGGGTGCTAACTTTGGATGTGGTGCCAGATAATCATAGGGACAACTCATCTAACCTGCATTTTTTGAGATGTAGAAGAAAAATCAGAGTATCTTGTAAAAATGCCTCACAGACATGAGGAGAACATGAAAACTCCATACAGGAACAACCCATGATTTGCTACCCTAAGAAAACAGAAGTTCTCTAAATACAGTTGAAGAATTTAATCCATAACACTTTTCAAATAATCCAAATACTTTCTCACTTGCAATTCATACCAGTGACTGTAGGCTAGGAGTTTTCCTGAGAGGGAAAAATAATTTAATGAACAGCACACATAAGAAACAAACAAAAAACAACAAAAAACATTCAGTAACACCAAGGCAATTTGGAGTCATCAACTGACCTTGCATAATGACTAGGAGTGAAAGTCCCTGGAGAAAATATGTGTGAAGCTGAGAAACACTCAATAGCTGCAGACAAAAAGCAGCTGTATTTATATGTACTGCACAGTAAAAGATTTCAATAAAATAAAGTGTAGAAAAAAACATCAATTGTTAAGGTATTTTCAAGCTATAAGGAGATCTTTTAATTCCTCTCAAATTATTTTTATAGCACTCTCTTTAGGGGTCACGTGCCTTGCATCTTCTAAAATTTTGGAAAAACCAGAATGGCCATAAAATGAATTATCACAAGCTGTGTAAATTTTCCTTTTAAAAAATGATAATGCGTAGTGTCATCCATTTAGAGCTAATTTATTTCTGATGGGTATCTGACTTATTATATTATAGTAAATACTGTACATTATATAAATATATATATAAATAGATATATAAGCCTTGCACTGTTTCACAGGGTAGTGCTCATTAGTAATTAAGACAGAAAAATGTAGGATTTTGTTCTTTACAAGAAAGCCAAGACAATCCAAAAATGAAAAAAAAAAACGTCTGAGAGCTGATTGAGCTCAGCTGCACATTCTGTTGAAATGTTGGATTGGTACAATGAATGGAGTAAATGAGTTTTGGACTAGTGGTCTTTATCACTTAAGTAACTAGGAAACATAATGACAAGTATCCTTTTTCACAAACTGTAATTATCATAGCATGTATACTTTGGTTGTCATGGAAGCGACAGTATGAAATTGAGGCTGCCATTATTTTTAATTCTGAAGGTCAAATACATAATAAATATTTGGACACTAAATTTTGTCTCTATAGTTGCTTTTCAGTTTAATTAGAGATGTACAGTAATGCATATTATGTAGGTAATGCTGCTAATGACAAGCGTAACTTCTATTTTTCCACAGCCAGGCAAAAACAGATTTTCACTGATACTTTTCCCTTGTATAAACAGTATCTCTATTTATCATCCTAGATTTAAAAGATATATCTTATTAATTTTTGTTTAAACAAATGGAATGATATAAAAGACAACACAGTAGTACAGTTGCTGATGCAGATATGTTGCAGCTCCATTACCCTGGCCTGCTCACTGTTCATATATGAGGTTTGCATGTTCTCCCAGCATCTATGTGGACTTTTCTCTAGGTAGGTGAATTTTTTATGTTTTAGTTAATTTGTGAATTGGCTTTTAATTGGCTCAGTATGAATCTACCCTGTAATATGCTTGCATATGAATGTTAGTTTCTTCCAGCTGATATATCCCTGAATTGCACAAGAGTGGATTTAGAAAACGGCCGGAGTGTTAAAATTGCAAGGAAATATTTATTCTCTCTCATATATCAAAATATGGACTGTTAGAACTATAGGGTGGTCCAGATCTAATTATGCAATTTTCATCACGCTATAACTTATTAAGTTTATGACATAGAAAATCACACGAAAAATCCCGGACCATCGAGAAGTGTGCAAACTGACAACATGAAGAATTGTCTTCGCGCCGAACTGGAATCGTCCCCGCATAAATCAAACTCATCCAAATGATCTGCATCTGCATAATTAGATGTGGACCACCCTGTACAGTTTTTCTGGCTAATTCTCTATGATGTACCTACATGGCAACCCAGAGTGAACTACCTATTGTTTTTGTGTCCTTAGTGTAAAAGTATAGTAATAATAATAATAATTAATGCAATTCAAATTTGTTATTTTTAACTAATAAAATGCTGGTATTACACAGTCATAGAGCATATAAAGAGGCTAACCTCTATTTAGGTGTCACCAACCCGATAATTTTTCTTGGATGTTTTTTTAGGTTAGTGGCCCTTAAAATGAATGAAACTTTAACAGCAAAAGGTAAATGCAGTTTGAAGATTGTGAAAGTAGAGAGGGCAGAATATGTCCTTCAGAGAGGAGCTCCGAACAAGCCACTCAGGAAGTGGCTTCATCTATCTGTCTCTCTCCATGAGAAAAATAGCCAGCACTAATTCAGACTGCAACTACAAAGATTCTAGTGGAAATTACCCACTTTAGCGTGCTGTGCTAAAATCACAAGTTGTATTCAGTTGTCTGTGATGCTGAAGAAATCTGATATTAAAGCCATCCTTAAATTTAGGAAAATTACAAATAATAACTTCTCTAGTTTCTGCTGTATGGTACAGTTGTTCATAAACACTGAACTATACAAGCTCATTTTCTTTATGAATGAATGCAGAACAAGGATCAGTTTTGAATAAAGTAATCACAAGGCACTTTACAGAGCAAATTAGATTCAAACAAATTATAAAAATGGGAATGGCCAAACACTAGTAGAAAGAACTTGACTCCAAAGATAAGCAGTAAGGCACTGTGACCAGACAAATTAACCAAGTCTAGATGAACTGTAGCACAATGAAGCACAATAAATGAAGTGAAAAGATGAGAGGTAAGGAAATGAGTTTTTAGGTTTGCATAACATCTTCATTTTTATAAAGCTCACATGCAGATCTTTAGACAGTTATCTGGAATGGTTACATCATGACAGGTTCAGCCTGATATATGAAGCAAAGCTAAAATGCAGCAATAAGACCAACATGAGGAAATCTGAGCTGTCTCTTGGGTTTTCTGGGTTACTGGTGTTGACATCTCTATAAACTAGTAATATTTCATGGGATGTGCTGTTCCTAGTAGAACCCTACTGCAGTTGAGCCAACAATTGTGTAATGGGAAATTTAACTCAAACTATGTTTAATAAAAAAAATTATATAAATAAAATCATAACTCCTGTCTGTCTTTTGACTTATTTTGGCCTTATTTGTTGTCATTTATCCATTTTGCACTCTAAGGACTTCATTTCAGTCCTCGGATTGTGTCTTGTCTGTTTGTCTATGTTTTGTTTGCTACTCACAGATATACAGGTGAACCATTTTCCACAAAATTCTGCAAGTTAGAATATTTGCTGTATGATGTTTCAAAAATATTATCAGGGAAGTGGGAATTGTATTGAGGGGAGCAAACCAAAAATTGTGCATTATTCCAAGATGGCTGAGTCAAAGTTCATGAAAATGTGCATGCATATTACTGTTGATACAACTTAATTTTGATTTAAAGGCCATTAAAATATGTAAAGGTTACATTCCACATTAGTGATTCAATAGAAATAATTGACTTTAATGTGATGGGGAAAAAACAAAATAATAGCACATACCTCATAAATGTGAAATTTTATATTTACACTATTGTTCATGCAATTTAAAATATATACTTAATTGAGTTTCAAAAATTTCACTGGGAATTGTTATTGACAGGGTCAACACCACTCCAAAATTACTCCAAAACAGTTCAGTTTATGTTCATTAAATTTTGCCTGTATATTACAGTTAATCCAACTTAACATGCAGAATTTTTGGAGTTTTCTATACCTAACCTGAACTGCTTGAGGTATTACTTCAAAGGAAAATTGATGCATATTGCACCGTACAGTTGTGCGAATGCATCAAGCTGCAGAGTGGTGCAGTAGCTGTGTGGCTAAAAGGCAAAATAATTGAAATCAAGTGCAAGGACAAGAAAGACACCTGTCAGTGTTTGTGTCAAGAGAAATGAATGTGGAAGTCACTAAGTCTTATGCTGTAATAGGTTACAACAACACAGTATGTGATGTCGATTGTTTGGGTCAGTCACTGACATTCTACCCTGTCAAGTGCAAGGAACAGAAAAATGTATTGCAAAAAGATCTTTCAACATCTGCTCAAACATCTATATGCGTTGGAGATTGTTTCAAAATGTGTCACATGTATCACATATATTAAATCAGCATCAGTACAGCAGCAGACACTAGCCATACTTTTCCTACTGTGACTATATTGATGTTTCGGTATTTACATGTTTCTTTTACAAGTAATAATATTTTTTGTTGTTGAAACAAACATTACTTCTGGTTTGTTTTTCTGGTGGCAAACATAATGCTAAGGAGTCTACACAAACATACCTGTACAACACCGGGTACCTTGGCTAGCTTCAAAAATACATAGAAGAAAGGGTAACGAAAATGAGAGTACTTCACATATAAATAACTTTAGTCAAAGCTGTGACAATATGGATTCTGTAGAGGCTCAAAACTTTGAGATTAGGATTACAGTGAAGCATGTTTTAGTATAAATTCTAAGAATCAAAATAAAAATTTAAAACCGAAAATCCAAAAAGTTAAATGGTCAAAGTCCAAAACTTAAAGAAGATTTAAATAAAATAGAAGAAAAAAACTTCTATTTTTGTGGCAAGAACCAATGCCACAGTAAAGAAGCCATGGTAACAGGTGCCTCAAATAGCCCTCAGGTAACGGTAGTTCTAATGACAACAACCGGAGGGCATTAATTCAATCATAAAGCACCACTTTGCTGATATTGCAACAACCTAAATGACTCAATGACCATTTGGTGCCTACCATTTTTTATAGTTTATATGTAAATAAGTCTTTTTCCACAGATATAATCATAATTTCTTATGTTATTTTACTGTTGACCACAAGAAAACTGCCTGGGCATTTCAGCTTTCTTGTTCTTAGATATTCCTATAGAATTTAGGTCAGCACTTGATGTACCAGAATCAAAAGCTATAACCATAAGTAAATTAGTCATTATTCCACAAAGGACAAAATGAACAAAAGTGTAGCCATTGAGACTCATAACCGTGAATCCCTTTTTCTATTAAAGGCATCGTTTCTTTGAACAAGTAAAAGGTAAACTGGATTAAGACCTTGATAATTTCACTGATACAGCTGACCAGTAAGCAAATCTGATTCATAAGCAGGGTATTTAAGCCAGAAACTTTACTGTTGCTCCTTAGCTATGGAGTGCTTCCACTTGACAGCATAGGTGGCACAAGACTGTCATGCTGGTGTGCTGTGAGGAGTGCCAATAGCTGTTATTTCTGGGTTTATATTTTCATTGTAGCAATAAGACACTTTTATGAAACCATTATTGTAAGCTTTATGATAAAAAAAGTACTTAACTAAAGGTATTTCAGGTTTATTTACTGCAGCTGTTTGATCCTTTAATGAGAACCAACAACTATTAGCCTTAAAAGAAATGTCTAATTGTTTTGCCCTCAGTCTTAAAGTTTTCTTGAAAAGAACTTGTTTATAGGAATATAAATCAGAAACTGAAGATGTGGACAGCTCTCTTGGGTATGTGAAAGTGAATATACTACCTGCATTCTTTTTATTTATTAAATATCTCCTTTATAATTGCGATTTCCACCTAACTGGTTTTAAAGAATATGCCGACATAAAACAATTCAAGATCATGGAGGCTGTAAACATTCCGAGCAGTATCAACCACAACCCTGCACAGGACACCAATCCATTACAGGCATCACACACACAAACCACTTTAGGACTGAAATTGAATCTCATGCAAACTTGGAGAGAACATTCAAACTTGAACCCAGCACATTAGGTCCATGAGGTTGCAGTGAAAATTAGTGTGCCATGTTTTTTATTTTTTGTTTTCTTCTATAGATCTATATTGTTCTTAACAGATGACGCCAATGGTGCAATTTTGTGTTGTGCATCTGTACCTGCAAAACACATAATTTATAGGACTGGTTTGTTGATTTAACATTTGGTCCTTGAATTTATAAAAGTAACAACTTGTTTTAAACAGTGGCATAGCTAGAGTTTGTGCCGCTTGGGGCGGTGTTTCAATTTGCCACCCTCCATATCTGAATATGTTAACTTATTTAAATAGAAAATTAAAATGACGTATAGAGAAAAATTAAGATACATTTTGCATAGATTTATTCATATATAGAGAAACAGCAATAATTTTTCACATATGATTATTTATAAGCATCAACTAGACCAAGAATATAGTATAGCCGCACTGATAAGCCATGTTCTAATTATTAGTTTAATATAATTATGCTGCAAAAACCAGAACCAGTATAGTGTACACATGATAGATGGGAATGTTTTCTGTGCAGAGCAAGAACACATTCGGATTGATAACTTGTAAATTAGTTGTTTATCTTCCTAGAAATTGTTATTGGTGTAATGTTTATGTTTATTTTGTTATCTACTCTATATATATATAAAATCCTAAGCCTAAAAGTGAAACGATTTTGTGCAACAATTTTATGTGAAGTTTTCATGTCATGTTTTTTGTCACGCTTTAAATCGGGCTTATTTTAAAACCTACATATATGTCTTTGGTATCATTCTTTTCAGAATTTATCGAACTTTAATGTGATGTTGTTAGCTTTTCAGATTCTTATTCTTTTTTTTTTATTATAAACTAAACAATATCCAGAACTCACGTCCTGTGAGACAAGACTTTGTGGCAAGAAATTTAACCACGCCTGGAGCTGGAAATAAAAGACAAAGAGTAGGGCAGCTGCTGTACAGGCTTTTAAATGTTCGAATTGTCGCGTGAGATGCAGATCACATGGCACGGCGGCGGCAGCAGCAACAGCAGCAGCAACAAGCCAGCTGATCAAGCAAAGAGGATGTAAAAAAAAAACTGTGTAAAAAAAACTGTATTTGTTTCCCAATGTATCACCGTTTAAGATAATAGTCTATAACCTTGTATAATGTTAACGTTTACACCCCCTGGTAGAACTGAAGAGTCGCATAGTGTGGGGGAGGAACAATCTCCTCAGTCTGTCAGTGGAGCAGGAAGGTGACACCAATCTGTTGCTGAAGCTGCTTCTCTGTCTGGAGATGATACTGTTCCGTGGATGCCATGGATTCTCCATGATTGACAGGAGCCTGCTCAGCGCCCATTGCTCTGCCACAGATGTCAAACTGTCCAGCTCCATGCCTACAATAGAGCCTGCCTTCCTCACCAGTTTGTTTAGGCGTGAGGTGTCCCTCTTCTTTATGCTGCCACCCCAGCACACCACCGCGTATAAGAGAGAGCTCGCCAAAACCGTCTGATAAAACATCTGCAGCATCTTATTGCAGATGTTGAAGGACGCCAACCTTCTAAGGAAGTAAAGTTTTCTCTGTCCTCTCTTGCACAGAGCATCAGTATTGGCAGTCCAGTTCAATTTATCATCCAGCTGCACTCCCAGGTATTTATAGGTCTGTACTCTCTGCACACAGTCACCTCTAATGATCACGGGGTACGGGAGGGGTCTGGGCCTCCCAAAATCCACCACCAGCTCCTTGGTTTTACTGGTGTTCAGGTGTAGGTGGTTTGAGTCGCACTATTTAACAAAGTCCTTGATTAGGTTCCTATACTCCTCCTCCTGCCCACTCCTGATGCAGCCCACGATAGCAGTGTTGTCAGCAAACTTTTGCATGTGGCAGGACTCCGAGTTGTATTGGAAGTCCGATGTATATAGGCTGAACAGGACCGGAGAAAGCACACCCTGTGACTCCTGTGCTGCTGACCACAATGTCAGACCTGCAGTTCCCAAGATGCACATACTGAGGTCTGTCTGTAAGATAGCCCATGATCCATGCCACCAGGTATGAATCTACTCCCATCTCTGTCAGCTTGTCCCTAAGGAGCAGAGGTTGGATGGTGATGAAGGCACTAGAGAAGTCCAGAAACATAATTCTTACAGCACTACTGCCTCTGTCCAAGTGGGAGAGGGATCGGTGTAGCATATAGATGATGGCATCCTCTGCTCCCACCTCCTCCTGGTATGTAAACTGCAGAGGGTCGAGGGCGTGGTGAAGCAGCAGCCACTGCATGGTCTTCATCACATGTGATGTCAGAGCGACAGGCTGGGAGTCATTCAGCTCATCAGGATATAATACCTTTGGGACTGGGGTGATGCAAGATGTTTTCCAAAGCTTTGGGACTCTTCTCTGTTCCAGGCTCAGGTTGAAGATGCGCTGTAGAGGACTCCCCAGCTCCAACGCACAGGCCTTCAGCAGTCGTTATGATACTCCATCTGGACCCACTGCTTTGCTGGCACGTAGTCTCCTCAGCTCTCAGCTTACCTGGGCTGCTGTGATTGTGTAATTGTGGCTGTAAGAGGGGGTTTCAGAGGAGCGACCACGTCTCCTTGGGGTGCATTCAGCCCCCCTCTTCACAATGCGAGGGGCAGAGATGCAAAGTGGCTGGTGTGTAGTGCAGGTCAGGGGGGTTGGCAAGCAAAGTGAGCTGCGGGGTGAAGCCCCTAGTTGCCTCATAAATTTCAACTGCTATGTTTGATGCCGTCACAGAAGGACAGTCCGAAAATTATTTTTATAGCATTTGTGGATAAAAATCAGAGAATATGACTTTTTTCATTCACTTCATTCATTTTTCCAAACCCTGCTGCTTACACACGAATTGTACTGAGCCTTTTAGCCAATAATGCTGCCCCCAAAAATGTGCCGCCAGAGGAAGACCAACCCTTCCGCCCGCCCGTAGCTACGACACTGGTTTTAAACAGCTGCTTTTTTTCATTTTGCTCTGTTCAAATCCATCAATCAGTTTTTAATTTGTTTTTATTTTTTGACATTTTGTCTGGTTAATGTCTAACAACTTGAATTAACCTTTGGTTTTGTTATTTGCTCTCTAGTGAACTTGACACTATCTGTCAGACTGCTCTTTTGGTTTTACCCAAACAAAAACAAGAAAGCCCCTTTTCTTCACACCACTGCCCACTCTTAGAATTAAGTAAGAGTAGACCAAGTAATAGCTGTTCAGTCAGTCATACAGGTATGGAATGCTAACCTTTTTTAGAAATCAAGGGTGATAATTGTGTATATTGTTCGTTTACAGATTTGTTATCCTTTTAGCTTTCAGTTTTATGCAGAATAAGATGTTAATGACCAGCTGAAATCTTTCATAATATTTTTTGCTGGTAACTACTTTTCTTTTAATTCTGAATGGCCAAGGTTAAGGACACAAAGTATAAATCAAAACCAAAACACTTGCTACAACTGGATGAGTGGAAAGGGGCAGGAAAATAATCACAGTTGATCTGAACAAGTTAACAAATATGATTATTGAATCTACAAATGCATTGGTATAAAAATGGTATAATGGTATAAAAAAAATAACAGTAATAATACTACTACTAATGATACCAAAACAGTATATGATCTCAAAATAAGTCCAATGTGTGGTAAATCTTAAAGCACAGTGAAAGACACAATCCAGTGTCAGAGTCGGTACTATAATAACATGTTTCTTTGTAGATTTTCTTTCCATACTACACACACACTGCACAGGCACAAGTAGGATTCTGCTTCTTCTCTGTTGGTGGTATATATTAACTAAAATCTCTACCAATAAGATGCTCTGGGTTGATCAGCAATGTGCCTGGTTAACCCCATTTCTTTATCGGTAGTGTTGATGGTGGATGTGCGGCAATGATTTGTTCAGCAAGCTGACGTGAAGTTTTCATAAGAATAAGTTCTGTCAGCTTTGTGTCTGAACAACACAAAGGCATTTCAAATGCACTGTTCGAGCAGATGACAAAATACCTTTTTGTAATATTTCTTTTGTTGCTTTCTCATAGGCAGATAGAAAGTCAATTCCAGATCAGCACGATCTACACCACCCATCGTGTTATTGTAATTGACCACAACACCAGGTTTAGTAGCAACTCTGTTGTAGCTGCATTATGCACATAACTGAGCAGACAAATATTTCTTTTGTCCTTCCATTTCATCCCAAGCAGTTGACGCTTTCGCCTGGCTGCTAGTGCACCTCGCTGTAGTTCTGCACTGGCAAAGTCTTCAGGCGAGCCACAACACACTGTTCCATATGTATAGGTTTTTTTTGCAGCAAGATTTCAAATAGCTCTAGTAATGAGTAAATTACACAGTAACCTTGATCAAGCAGAGCATCCATCAAAGTCAGCACCAATGACGTAGCAACTCTGTACTGATTGCTTTTATTATCAAACTTTATTCCTTTTCCTGTATACAGAACCAAATTCAAATGTATCCAGTCTTAGATTCACAGAGCATGTAGAATTTTATCCCAAATCTTGCTCTTTTTGATGTACTGTATCCATGACAGTCTGCCTTTATAAGCCATGAGACTTTCATCTATGCTGACAACACAATCTGGAATGTACATGTTATGGAAATTAGCCAAAATGGCCTGGTATATCTCCCAGAATTTTTTCAGTTTTGATGCTGGATTCGTATTTTCATCAAAGTCTTCATTGTTTGTAAAGTGGAAATATTTCATGGTCAGTGAAAACATACACTTTGACATGATCTCTCTAAAGATTGGCATTGTCAACATTTTGCTCTTGCACCAGTACCACCTCTGCTCAGGTTCTCCTATAAGTCCCTGCAATGTCAATAAGCCCAAAAAGGCCCAGATGTCATCACCAAGTACCAATTCCCATTCTTTTTAATGGGAAAGTAGCTTATGTATGTGGCCATTTACCTGACACTGTTCAGCATTCTTTGGACTATGTCATCATTCAGAAATAACTTGTAAGTAATTGGATCTTGGTTGGCAATATCCAATTTTATTCCTGGCTGCCCCACAAAATCACAACAAGGTGGTTCAGGTTTATTTGCAGAAGGGTCAACAGGAACCCAAACACAAGAGTCAGTTTCGGATTGATCAGAATCAATTTCACTCTCACTGTCTGTTTGTATTTCGCTGCCTGAAGATAGATTTTATTTCTTCATCACTGCTGATGAGAGGCTCCTCAACATCCTCAACTTCACTGTCACTAGCAAGAGTATGTAACACTTGCAATGCTGAAAGACGTTTCTTCGCAGATGCCATTGTCAAGGTTGTTACTAGGAGTTTGTTAGTCACACAGCTGCAATTTGTCCTGGGTCATGCACAGACGTACCACATACGCAAGATGTTTAGGTCTCACGCTTACATGAGATGCTTCTAAACAATTACCCAAGTGACAGTCAGGTCTGACATTTTTGGCGCTTCTTTTATAGCCCAAGTAACACTTGACTTTTATGCTAAGGGGGTTAAAGAACTTCCATAAAAAGCCAAGTTTTTGCCTGGTGATGAATAAAGTTCTGTCTATCTAGAAAAGACTCATCACACCAGTTAACAAAATTATCTACTACTGGACCAGGACTGATCTCATTCTCATTCAGTAGGCTTTCAATCACTGAGTCATCTGCAGATTTAAAGATAAACCTATTTTCAACTTTAGTGCAACAACCATTTTTGTAGAGGATGTACAAATAAGCTAACAGAAAACAGCTCTGAGGACTCTGTGAATGAGGACAACATGTCAGATACCCAACCACTAACTTTCCCTCTTTGAGTCATGTCTGTTAAAATGTCAATCAGCCACTGTACCAAACTGAAGACTACATTAAAATCTTTTATAAGGTAGGACTGGACGGTGTTAAAAGCTGAAGAGTAGTCTACAAACATGAGCCCCGTGTGAGTCCTTGTGCCCTCCAAGTGGTTATATAATAGATAAAGCAAAGTGAAGATGGTGTCCTCTGTGCCTCTGTTAGAGTGGTAGGCAAAGTGAAATGGATCTATTAACTCCTGAGTTTTCTCTGTTAGATTTGTCTGTGTATGTTTTTTCAAACGATTTCATAACCAGTAATGTCAGAACCACTGGTCTGAAGTCATTTAATTTTAGGGTTGTTTTTAGCTACTGGAATTACAGTAGCTGGTTTTGATAGCTTTGGAACCATCTGCTGCTCTAATGTCAGCTTAAAAATAAAGTACAAAATGTAACTAAGCTGCTCTGTACAAGATTTCAGGAGCCTTCCACTAAGCTAGCCTTGTTCAGGACTTTAATGTGGCTCTTATTTAAGGGAGTCATGAGAAAATATATATATATATAGTATTGTAAAAACAGTAATCTATGTTTACAATAAATAAAAATGAAAATAGAAATGGGGGTCCTGACTATTTTTTTATTCCACTGTTTAATATTCAACATGTATCCCTTCAGTAATTGTTTTTCTTTTAATGGGAGGTTTTTAAGGGAGATTGAAGAAGAGATCAGACCAGTATCTATCTCAGTTAAGCTCGCCTATTTAAAAATGGTAGTATTCTCTCCCATCTCAACTCACATTACCTTTCTCTCAGTCATCGCTGCACCAACTAGACACAAACAGATTTTCCACATATTTTCCTTTCATACAGAATAACATTTAGTGCAAAATTTCTGATCCAAAATTCACATTATTCATATGTATTGGTTGGATTGATTAATAAGTTGTATCCTAGTTCAGCTCTTGTTGCTGAAATGAGCTGATTTTATGACCTAACCAGAAAATTTGTGCTAATGACTTCTAAATTAGCAATGCCATTTATGGGGTGCATAAATCACAGTTTTTAACCTTGCAGAGAGGTTTATGGAAAGAAAATGTTAAAAAACGATCTTTTAATCCAGTTCTTTGCACTTCTAAACATAATCGTTTTTCTTTTTAGCATTGGATGAACATAAAGCAACAGGCTTCCCATTAATTTTAATTGCTTCACTAAGTATTTATCAAGTGGTTCTTTTTCTAACAAGTCAGGCCCCATCCTAAGGCAATATCTCTTATTATGCGTAATGTCCTTAGGAAACCACATAAAAAGGGCGTAGTGAAGGTTTGGAGTGATTTTTGGAGATGCCATTACCCTTTCAATAATGTGTGTTTGTACAAAGCACACTTCTGTGCTATCCTTTGGACCTCCATTACCCAGAATTGGATTATATGAATATGTTACATTACTTTCTTGTTCATCTTCATGTTCATGTTGTTTAATGTAGATATTCTGACTTCATATCTTTTGAATCATTTGTAATAGTGGACATAGTGTGAGTCATGCATGTCTATTCAGTATAACATTTCCAAATAGTATTTTTTTTTATTAGACATTATGTTGGCAAAAGCTGCTAAAAAATCATAAGATATTGAAAACTAACCTAATATTTAATACACTGTTTGCCAATTTGAGTTTAGTCCTATGCAGATCCAGGTTGTATGACTATGAAAATAAGAGGACAAAGATGACCCAACATCTGCCATTAAATACATGCATACATTGTAAATCATTTAGGCAAAGTTATTTAATACAATTCCATCACATTGTTGTATAATATCCTTCACTGTACATTTTTACAGCTAATACAAAAACCATTTGTGCGTCTGTTTAAGCTTGTAAATGTAGTGTGCTTTGTAGTTTACTGTTAACTTAATGCTAAATATATCATGAAAAAACTTTCAAAAACAAATTCAGGAAGATACTATCACACAAAAGGAAGATAAGAAAAGACGACTTCCTGTACTGAATTAGAGACACAGTGGATTCAGAAAGTATTTCAACACCCTCACTATCTACATAATTTGTTGCAGATTTAATTTTAAATCTGCCATTTTTGTCCATCGGTCTTCTCCAAGTAACCCATAATGACACAGTGAACAAAACTGAAATATTCCATTCATGTATGTATTCAGACCCTTTGCTGTGACACTCCAAATTGTGCTCAGGAGTATCCTGTGTGCTTTAATAAACCTTGAGATGTGTAAGGTCCCACAATTCACACTGCATGTGAGGGCAAAAACTAAGCCATGATGTCCAACAAACTCTTTATAGACCTCCACAATTAAATTGGGGTGAGGCATAGAGCAGATTAATGGTGTAAAACCATTTCTAAAGCTTTGAGTTTTCCATGAGCACAGTGACTTCAATAATTGTGAAATGGAAGAAATTTGGAACCACCAAGACTCTTCTTAGATTTGGCTGTCTAGATACACTTAGTAAGTGGACAAGAAGGGCTTTGGTGAGAAAGGTGACCAAGAACCCAATGGTCAATATAACAGAACTTCAGATGTCCTCTGCTGACATGTGAGAACCTGTCGAAAAGACAATCATCACAGCAGTACTCTATCAAATAGGTTTTTATGGTAGTCTGGCTGCATGGAAGCCTCTCTTGACTAAAAGGTGTTTAAACTATTCTGAGATCATAAAGAAGAAGATGAAACAAAAACTGAACTCTTTAGGGAGAACTTCAATCACTATGTATACTGAAAAACAGGGTTCAGTGGTGGAGGTAAAAAATAATCCATTAATAATCATTTAAAAGTGAGGTTAAAAACACAGGCAGAAATCTGTTCTTTAAAATTCATGTGCCCAGGTGCATTCCTCTAAAACTGACATCTCCTGAGCTTAACCCTCATGGGACCTTGAACCAGTGGAATCACCTAACTGACAGGTGCAACCAACCACCCAGCAGGGCGCCATGTCACACCTCATTGCTCCTAGGCAGATTTTTTTTTTTTTCTCCAGCCTCTGGAGTGTTTTTTTTTGTTTTTTCTGTCCATCCTGGCCATCGGACCTTACTTATTTTATGTTAATTAATGTTGACTTATGTTTATTTTTTATTGTGTCTTCTATTTTTTTGTTCTTCATTTTGTAAAGCACTTTGAGGTACATTTTTTTGTATGAAAATGTGCTATATAAATAAATGTTGTTGTTGTTGTTGTTGTTGTTGCTGTGACAGTTCTCCTTTCAACACAATGACAAGGCAACACTGGAGTGATTTTGGGACACATCTCTGACTGTCCTAGAGTGGCCCAGCCAAGGCCCAGACTTAAAGCCAATAAAACATCAGTGGAAAGAGCTGAAGATAGCAGTTAAAGGTGCAATCCTTCAAATCTAACAGAGCTTGTGCAAATACCAAGATGAATGGGCTAAAACTGCCAAAATCCAAATCTTGTGGTGACTTACCCAAGAAAACTCAAAGATGTAATATCTGCCAAAGGGGTTTCTACAAAGTACTGAAGTAAAAGTCTGAACACTTATTTAAATGAGAGATTTCAGTTTTTGACTTTCAATAAATTTTAAAACCTTTCTGAAAACATGTTTTCACTTTGTCATTATGGGTTATTGAGTCTAGTCTTAAATTTATCAGATTAAAATTAAATCCACAACATACTTTATGAATCCACTGCAAGGTTTTCTTTGTCATGGTTCAATGTTAGTACTCTTTGCTTATTATGTCAAACCCTAATATACTCATTAAGACAAGCTGGAAGTTTCAGGGGACAAATGAATTTTACGAGGAGCTGAGACTGTAAATGTCTTTTTGATTAGCAGGTGAATAGTCAGTGATGTTAGCAGAATTTTTGTTATTTTTCTTTATTCAGCTTTTTAGCACTGAGTTAGAAATGAAGTCACAAAATTAAAAATTAGTTTGAAACAAAGTTTCCTTCCATGAAATGTTTTTTATTATAGAATCAACTCTTGGCAGCAGCCAGCAGGGTGGCCGTGTGGCACATGTGAATGGGCGCCATTCTCATCCCTATCACCTTCACTGTCACTTCCCCTACCTCTTAAATCTTAAATCATTCTTGAGGCAGATTGAAGACTTAAGTGCCAGCTTAAGTGAAAAATGAAGGAAAGCATACTAAGTAATTGCAACACAAACACTGACTTAATTAGTGAAAAGATGCGACAAAAGAAGAGAAGAAGCAGGCCGCTACGGTCGAGAAAATTAACAGCTGCTAAGGAAGTAGCAAGTGCATTAACCTCTGAGCAAATGAATGCTAAACGTACACAGAAAGAGTATGAAAACTAGGAATGCTCAAGTCAAGTGTATTCACAGCACGTTATCATGCAGTGTGCCGTTTACTGGTTTTCTAATAATGTCTTTCTTTTGATTAGTCAAGGTGTGGATGGTTCACTGTATGCACTTTCGCCTTTTATAGAGCTGTCCTGATGGTACAGGTCCTCACTACATTTTCCAGCAACAGCCTGTAATCATAGCCACACCATAACAGCACCACTGAAAAAAATAGTGAGAAGGATAAAAGAATTACAACAGCAAGAAATAATTAAAAATACATCAGAACAACACAAAATGTTAGATATAATGTACATACAAATACTAATAAAATAATAAAGAAAGATAACACATGGGAATATAAAAGATAATACACACTGACACAGAAAAAGACAAAAAATTACTCAACCCTGTGTTAATGACAAGTCCATTTAGTTATATTTTATTATTCTGATGGATTCTGTATTTATAGGAAATAGTTTATTGCAGCTAGTGAAACATAACAATCCTAAGGTTTGAACAATTATGTTCATTTTGCTTTGTTTTTTGGTAAT
Source organism: Polypterus bichir lapradei (assembly GCA_026402145.1). Lineage (NCBI taxonomy): Eukaryota > Metazoa > Chordata > Cladistia > Polypteriformes > Polypteridae > Polypterus > Polypterus bichir. The sequence goes on from JANRMT010062817.1 coordinate 30,548,906, forward strand.
ATTGTTTCCCTGAATAAATTAAGTTGGCCAATATAGATTATCATGCCTTGAGAACCTTGTTGTAGGCTGTGGCAACTTTCCTGCAAAAAAGGGATATTCAGGACTGTGAGGTGGCTTGTGTGAATTTCTGAAAGAACTACAGTAATCCCTCGCTATATCGCGCTTCAACTTTCGCGGATTCACTCTATCGCGGATTTTAAATGTAAACATATCTAAATACACTGTGTGCACAATTATTAGGCAAGTTGCATTTTTGAGGATTAATTTTAATATGGAACAAACACAGTGCTATCAGT
>JANRMT010062817.1:30559201-30583127 GCA_026402145.1 Polypterus bichir lapradei
TATGAAATTTGAGAGCGCTCAAACTAATGACTCCCTGCAACCAGAATATGTATAAGGACTCTCAAGGTAGAAAAAAAGGAGAAAGACAAACTTCAAAAATGTGATCTTTAGTGCCTTCTGTTTAAAGAGGTAATTTCTATTGTATTGTCAGGTGAGATGGCTCATCCACTTGTCTACTTCAAGTACTACATAAAAGCACTTTCTTTTCACCTTTCATCTTTTTCTCTTGACCCCGACTTTCTCGTTTCATTAGTCGATGCTTGCCCTAATCCTCATCCTGAACCTGGAATCAAAGTAGCTATATGCTGAAGTGGCTTTAAATCCCTTTGCGGCTGTGGTCAAACTCTGAAATCACTTCTCGGGTCATTGACTGTGTGCTGTCACTTAGCAGCCTGAAGCTCATCTGGACTCTTCACAAGCTGACTGTTTGTCTGGCGCCCTAGCAAATTTCTTCCAAAGCACTCTTTACATTGTCTCTCTTTAACTAACCCTGGATCCATTCTCCTCTCATTTCTATAGTACCTTGGTGCCACATGGACTCCTAGAAAACCCTAGGTAGACTGGGCACACCTTCACAATAGATGCTTTTTACTGTATGCATGAATGCTGTATGTACAGTTTATACTGTACTCTCTATATATAGTGTATGTTGTACATTCTAATTTTAGTAATAAATGCATATTGCAAGGTGGAGGCTTGTGAACAATGCAATATTGTTCATATCCTCACTCTGTGAAGACCTTTGAGCATTTTTGATGTTTAAAGTAAATGTTAGGGCACATTACTCGTAATATATTACATTTAATGTAACCGATTAGTAGTATTTTTTTTTTTTAATCACCAATCAAAATACACTGAAAACATATTTTTTGCAGGATATTACATTTTCCTGAAAAGCAAAATTCAGTGCTTAACACTTTACTGAGATACAACAGTAATAGAACTCTGCTGATAACACTTTAGATCAGAATCAGGATACGCGACTTTTTTAGAAAGCAAACTAGAGAGTTGTATTTGCCGAGTTATACTGTGCGTATGAAATGCCGAACTCGTGGACAAAGGCCTTATGTGTACGAAATAGTTCATTAGCCATCACCAGAAATAGGAGAACCGTTAAGGAAAAAGGAAGAAATGCGTTTGATGCGAATTGACATGAATAAAGCAGAGCGAGCGAGCGAGCGAGAGAGAGAGAGAGAGAGAGAGGTTCACAGAGGCAATACAAGCAGCGCGATTTTATTGGACAGCGCGGGCAGCTCTGGCACTTAGAGAAATAGATTGGAGTGGAGTATCAGATAGGAGAAGATCCGCTGCATTAAAGTGACTCTCATAGATCACCTGCCTGTGTCCAGCTTGGATTTTGCATTTCTAAACCACATTTCATTTATAGACTGTCTATAACTTACACTGTCTTATACAAATTCCCTTATATCGTTTGTTAAAATGGATGCTACTATTTTTCAAATGATTATGGATGAAATAGACCCTAACTGCAGCTTTTTTGATGCTTGGCACGACACTTTCAACGAGAGCGCATCTTTCTCCTTTGTGGATTTTGAGGGTAGGGATATGCAGAAAGTAACTGCTTCGTGAAGGATTTGCATAGTGTTTTCTTTTACCCCCTTGGGTTTAGTTTTTCTTTAAAGCTAAAGACCACCAAGAGATTCAACATAATCCACTTATTTTCATGTTATTCTTTTTAAGGTTTATATTGCAATGCTACGACCGATCAGATAGGAACTTGCTGGCCAAAGAGTAATGCGGGGCATCTTGTGGAGAGACCTTGTCCAGAGGTTTTCAATGGAGTTAAATACAACACGACAAGTAAGTTTGCCGCTTTACTTTCAGTTTAAAACATTATTTTGCGAGTGCCTCAAAATTGCAAAAAATATATCCATCTACTGAAATTGATTTAATATACCAGAATATATTCCAGGCTTCTGAAGTCTAAGCTCGTGTTATTTATTTGATTTAATCGTTTGTTTCTTACTCATTACTACTTAATTAAAATATGAATGAAGCAATTTTGATTTTAAACGTCTTATTAATACTTCAGTCGTTTTAAATGTATACTTTGCTTTTACTTTACTCTGAAATCACCTCCTTTACAAAATTTGCAACATCTTTAATTTAAAAGCATTTGTATATGTATACTTAAAAACACCTTTAAATGGTATGTATAATAAATAATATAACTAATGCTTTTTGTATATTTCCTTTCGCTGGTATCAGTTAATGTTATGAAGTTGTTCATTACATTTTGAATATTCTAATTAATTGGAGTAGTCAATTTATATTAACATACACAGACTTTCATGGTACACTAAGGTAGATTAAATTGCATTACAGTAACATAAAGCAAAATGCTGTCCCGCCTTATACAGTATATTTCTAGATGAAATGCAGGAGATGCTTATAATTTTCATTTTTGGTACTGGTATTTTAACAGTACAATAGTAACACTAATAACAGTAATGAGATATGGAAATTATATTCTTTGTTGTTCAGACAGATTGTTAGTGCAATTAACTCAATTTGCAGCTATTATGTGTATCAGTTGTATTCATAAAATTAGCGTCAAACTTTACTGTGCTTGATGGGCTGATTATCTGTTTATTTCAGTAAGCGTGGAAGCGGAAATTTTTACAAGAAATGGAATTGCTTGTTGTATTTAAAGTAGAAAATGTATGATGCAAATTTCAACACCCTTGTATAATGTTGAACACAATAATGTTAACCTTTTTGGGTTTTATATTTGACTTTACTGACTGCTGCATGTGCATTTTGGACTTATGGACTGATTGCAGTGTCAGTGTATTAACCTTTAAAGGCTTAAAAATAATTTATTGATCAGATACAGCACTATAACTGTAGATCCCATCTCTTCCAGAATACTTTTGTTGATCTCAAAGATTACTTTTTTGCCCATATGGTTTTGTTGCTTTGATTCTGTTATAATAGTAGGGACTTTATTAAATCACTGATTGATTTCGCTATCACGAGGACTTTTTCTTTGCTTTTAGCTGTCATATATTTGGTTACAAATAGTGCTCATTTCTACTGATCACTTTTAATTCAACCCAATTTTCTGTAATGTAACTTAATTGATAGGTTTATCAGCACTGGAATGTGATAATTCATCAGGTTAAAGTGTTTAAGTCTTTAACTTTTATGCACACATTTTAATTAAAAAGGGTCATCAAACCTCTCATGTATCCAGAAATGCTTTGATAAATAGTAATATTAAATAATATACTAATAATTGCTTATATTATTTGATGCAATATAGAAAACTGAAAAATAGAAGATGCAAAAAAAAAAAAACTAAACTAAACTGCTTACTGTACCTGGCACATCAGACTTGCCCCCAGTATGAGGGATGTGTGGTTGAGCTTCCTGAAGGTGTTCATGGCTGCCTGCTGATTGATGGTTGTTACTCTTACAGGAGCTTAGCCTAGAGCTTCACATTACCCTGAAGCGGACTAAGTGATTATAAAAATGGCTGAAGGATGAACAGATGTACTGTAACTCTTTAAGATTCTGTACACTTGTTCTATTTATGGTTTCTATATTTTTGTTTGATTTTAAAATGCCTTAAGGTACATAAAAACCTTTATGTGTCTAATATGCTAATAGAAATGTCAAGGAAATATCACCCAGCTGTAACATAATAGGGGAAAAGTGTTTGGTCTAATCTACTTGAGTATCTAAAATAGAATCATTTAATATCTTAGATATATTAATTTAAATTGTAATTAGTCGCTCCTTATCCAGCTATGGCTATTAATAACCCTTTTTCTGAGCTATTTTGCTTTGCATTAATAATTATTTTGCACAGTTTAAGTTCCTACTGCTTCATACCAATTTGAACTTTACCCTTTGCTTTCCAGCGCACTAAGTTTCCAGTTGTCATGGTGATTACACACTTAATATAATGTGAAGTTGACGTTTAGCATTGCACATATCTGTTGCCTTATGAAGCGAGCAGCCATGTGTCATAACACATTTATTTAAATTTTGTTATTGCATCATATTTCTAAAATGTTTTTTTTCATTACAAACACAAACTGGAGATGAATGCATTAATACTGTGCTTCCCAAGCTCAGTCCTGGGGACCCACTGTGGCTGCAGGTTTTTGTTCCAACCAACTTCTGTTCTTAATTGGACTCATTTAATTAATTGGACTAAGTGAGCTGTTATTTACCAGTTTCTGTGTTTTGGAGTCAATGGAGAACTAACAAAACTAAGTTTGGTAAGCATTTATAAGGGGACCAGTAACGGTGCACTGTATGATAACGTGGCGTGAATACACTTGACTTGAGCATTCATAGCTTTCATACTCTTTCTCTGTACATTTAGCATTCATTTGCTCAGAGGTTGATGCGCTTGCTGCTTCCTGAGCAGCTCTTGTTTTCTCCACCCTAGCAGCTCACTTCGTCTCTTCTTTCATCTGCATCTTTTCGCAATAAAAGTGATTAAGTCAGTGTTTGTGTTAAAATTGCTTAGTACGTTTTCTTTAATTTTTCAGTTAAGCTGGCACTTAAGTCTTCAATCTGCCTCAAGAATGATTTAAGATAGGGGAAGTGACGGTGAAGGTGGTAGGGATGAGAATGGCACCCGTACATATGTGCTGCATGGCCACCCTGCTGGCCACTGCCTACAGTTGATTCTACAATAAAATAAAATAAAAATAAAAAGAGGAATGACCTTGGAGGTCAATCATCACCCTGAAAGCAGATAGTAGATGTCACGTAGTATATGTGTACCACATTTCAGGTCAATAGTTTAAACGGTTTGCGAGCTACAGGTGATTTAAAATCCTGGACAGACAAACAGACAGCCACGGTAACGTATTATATGTATAAAGACAGTTTTTGTTTTGTTACTTTTTAACAATTTTCAACCTGTTTTCATTCTGCTTTTGTAAGTGTTCTGATTGTTTAATTTATTATCGGCTAATTAGTGGGTCTGACGCTAAAGTTAATGCAGCCTTTCATCATTTAGTGTTGTTTACCTGGCTGTCAGTTCTGTTTGTTTTAATTATCAATATTAGGATATAATGAAGGGTGCAAACTGCACAAAAAATAACAAAACAATAGGACAACAACAAAAGAGAGGTAAGCGTTCAAAGCAAAAGCAGAAATATTTCTAAATGTCTTCTAAATGTAAAAATCATACTACTGTGCTTTTCTAAAGGCAGAATAAGAGAAGGGAAAAAAGATCATCAAAATAAATGAGATAAGTTATTATAACTAATTATGAATTTGGCTGGAGTAAAAACCTGCAGCCACAGTGGATCCTCAGGACCGAGTTGGAGAACCACTGCATTAATATAATTATAACAGAAATTACTAATTGCTATAAGGTTACAGTTGATGTTCTATACTGAGAACTATTTTTGAAATTGTTTTAGAAGACTCACAACAAGAAATACAAAATAATGTAGTGTCACTGTCTATACAAGGTTAAGTTATTTAAATGTACAAATTTTAGTCTTTGGAAATAGTAATTGATAAAAGTTTAGTGTGACTTTTTTAGTATTGTGTCCATCTTTGCTTTCATGTCATTACCTGATTTTGTGAGCTCATTGCATAGTACGTGGAATATGAAGCATCCTGTTTTACATACATTTTACATAAGATGCAGAGAAAGCCAAATATTCATGAAGAATATGCACAGAAAGGTTTCTTGACACAAAACCAAGACTTTGGTGAAGTTTTTAAGTTGCTTTCCTGCTCATTGTAAAAAAAACGGCATGTGTGCTTATCAAGTTATTAAAAATACACCTGCTCTGACACTCTTGAGCGCAATTGACTTAATGTCCTGCACAGATCAGTACAAAGACTGCTTGATAAATAGGAGCTCAGCTTACATTACATTACCATTACTAAAACGTGACTGCTCTGTGAGATTCACCATGCCAGTTTAAAAACAAAGTCAATTATTTTATTTTAAAATGCTTCAGTTTTAGCTTTTGCTCTTTAAGCATGCTACAGTTGTGTTATTGTAAAGGCATTAATTGCTCCTTCCTTGAGGGCTTGATTTGAACAATGAGTTCTTTCAAACTGTTTTAAGAGTATTTAAGACAATCACACACCTTAGAACTCTACGAAAGTAATGAATAATAAATGATCTATTAAGGTATATCTGCCTCCAGGACATTCCAGCACGCATCATCACATTCTTACCTTAGCTCCTCCAAATGTCATTGTAAGTGGTAGCTTAGTTTTAACAAGTTAGAGCTCTGCTTTGATTTTTTGATACAATTATCACAACCAAGCCTTTTTTTACAGACTACAGCACTGAGCTGTTAGTAGACTGCTTCACTTTATGACTTATTTAACTTGACTTATATGTATTGATGTAATGATAAACCAAAGAACACAACGTAAGGATTGGTCAAGAATTCATATTTTACTTGGTATACTACCTTATATCTATGAACTTACAATAACAGTAATCCATCAGACTGAATGAGCAAAATGTTGCTATTTGATTCATTGCCTAAGTTGTGCATTTAGGTTTTCATCACTGGTGAATGCACTCTTTTAAATTTAATATAATAATAAATAATCACTGCACATTGGTGTTTTAAAAATTGCCCTACTTTTCTTTTAGTATTTTAATTAATGTGAAATGTTTGAAAGAAACAGCATTCTACTAATAAAGTTAATTTCATTAAATTATGGGGGATCAGAAGGTCAGATCTTATAAAAGCCTAGTTTGTTTGTAGGATTTTCTGTATTGCATTGCAGATCAGGCATGACTTACTATAGAATGCTGCTATGTCATTCCATTTTAGTGTAACTTGACACTTAAAATTCTACCTATGTTTTTTTCTATCTAGCTGGACTTAATGTAATAATGTGGGACAAGTGTGGTGTGCTAAAATGGGTGCATATACATCTAGATATACCTACAGACAGCTACCATGGAATATTGTGAAAGCTGTGTGGTCTGCTGATGTCGTAAAGTTAACTACACTCTTAAAAATAAAGCTGCCAGGGTGGTTCTTCAAGGTGGTGCCATAGGTGAAGCATGTTTGGTTCCCAAAAGAGCCATCTATGTGAAAGTTCCAGAAAGATTTATTTAGATCCCAAAAAGGTCCATGCAGTATGAATAGATGGTAACAGGTTTGTGAAATACCAGCAGCACATATTTTGAAAAGTACTCAAGTATTCTTGTTGCATACAACACAATAGGCAAAGTACAAGATTTGTTAATCTGTTAGTGTCCTGCTAGGTAGCCTACCAAAAATAAAAGATTTCAGGTGTTTCTGCATATTAGAAAGTTGGTGCTTGGTCATGTCATAGTTCTGCAAGGAATCACACAAACCAGTAAAGAACCATAACATGCCCTTAAAGAACAGTTATTTTTAAGAGTGTAGGTTACTAGTTCAGTCCCCGTCAGTGATTTCATATGAGACTGAGCAAATCGCTTAAACCTGAATTATTCCAAATGTAAGTGATTTAACCATTGTATTATTTTAATGTGTAAGTCATCTTGGATTAAAGCTTCAACCAAACCAATGAATGTAATAAGTACAGTACATTAAATCATTGTTAAATATAAGTATGCTATAGGTGCTTCATGAAAATGATTATCCCATGTATTCCTCTCCAAATTGTTGTACTTTGTGTACCTTCTCAAATTACTTCTTTTCATGTTTAACAAAGGCTAACATACATAAAGTGGAACATAGGCTGTTATTTATTGGAATGCTCAAGGTCATAGTTTTATTTGGGAGGTGCACATGCCTAGTCCCACCTTTATCCTTGTCTCATTTAAAGCTGAAAAAGCAAAACTGAAATATTGTGTTTTATTTAATTTGTTATACTGGTGGATTTCCAATACTGGAATGCTATTGGGCAATAGCATGGATTATTATCTGAAATCTTACCTGTCTATTGCAATTTGAGCTAGACATTTTTATTTTCTTGTTATGCTGACAGCTTAAGTTATTTAACTTTACTTTATGGAATATGCCATGTATAAGTTACAGTATATGTCAGTTTCAAATATTTAACTGCAAGCTGCATAAAATTAATTTTGTACTAAATGCTGCTAGGCTGTGTCCCCCATGACCCTGATTTCTACCAGGCAAGTTTAACAATGTGTTATGTTAAACATCATAATTACCAAACACAAATTATAATTTACGATTGTAATGGTTATGATGTTGCTGAACTACTGAGCATCTTTAGTGCAACTGATTGCATAGAATTAAATTTATTTTTCTATAGTACAATTTTACTGAGAAATTGGTGCTTTACACTACTACAAATACAGTATAATCAAATTAAAGGTCTAAAATTGTGTAGAACAAAATTTAAAAACATAATGCTGAATTAAAAAAACACATTGCAGTTTCTACATAGAAATATATATCCATCTGCTGGACACACTGAATTAAATTCCAGAGTTGTGGGGAGCTGGAGCCTTTCAAAGGTGTATGGGGCCCAAGCCAGAAACTAACCTAGGCAGCTTGGGGACTTACAGGTCCATTTTAGTGTGGGATGTCAGAGGAAAAGTGTCATATCTGGAGAAAAATCCATGAAGGCAGAGGGGAAGTGTGCACAAAATTCAAATACAGTGAATTGGCTTAGACTTTATACAAAACCCCTGCAGCTGTGCCAACCTGAAATACACATGCATTTATAGATTTTTCTAAACTAATAATTTTATAAGCTTTAGAAGAAAAACATTAAATGCTTTAGGTCAGATGGCCATCCAGCACTAGAATGAGCAGGCTGCAGTGCACCATAGCAATGATGATTCCAGTGAAATTGCACAAAGGTTTGACAATTGATCCATCATTGCTGATGGCACCACCACTTCTTGGATCTCATTTCAAGTTTATTAAAATAGAAGGGATACCAAGTGCACACTGGTTGGACACCAAAAACAGAAAAAAATGATTACTACAACTATTAAAAAGAACATTTTGGAATAGCCTCAGCAGCAATTCTAACGAGAATATGCTAGGCTATAATTATAGTTTTTGGCTACTGATTTAAATGCTGAGACCAATGGCATATATCTGATATAAGGTAAATCATCCTTGAATTTGGAGGCCCAATATCTCAAGGCTAAGCTTCTTACAGTAGTTTATTTATTCTCTGAATTTTAAGCTGGCTTACATATTGCAATCCTAAAGAATGCTCTGAAATATAGCCATTTATAAGTTCTATAAGGTGAATGGTAGCTAAGAAATTTTTGACCTTAAGTTAAAAAGAGGATTTTAAAAACATTCTTAATTTAAGTAGAAGCCAGCTTAATGTTTTAAGAACCACATTTGAATGGTTGTATTTTTTACTTCTAGATGGGATGCTTGCTGTAATGTTTTAAATGTATAGTATTGCACCCTGCAATGAGCTGGCATCCTGTGTAGGGACTGTTCCTGTCCTGCATTCATTGCTTGTTGAGATAGTTTTCAGCTTCCTTATGACTTTACTCAGGATAAGTAGGTTTGAAAAAAGGATGGATGGATAGAATGTGGTAAGCAAACAATTCCACCAGGCCAATATTAAGGATATCGAACAACTTGGACAGTAGTATTAATAAATAGTCCCTCGTTGTTCCAATGTCCATTATTTTTACCTGACCAGAGCACATCAGTTTGAATAGTGATTTCGGCAACTGAGCAGCTTCTGGACTGGGACATCAACCATTATATTAAGATCAACTGTAGGAAGAGCAGCTAGTCATTTCCCAACACATACGCTCTGCGTTCCCTTATCTAGTACCGTACAAGAATTGCATATCTATATGGCCAGGTCTATTCCAGGCAGTAGTCATGTTCCCAGATGTTAAAAATACCTCTCTATGGCTTCCAGAGTCTCTTTCACTGTTTTCTTGAATTCCTTTATTGCCAATATGAGGTAGTTTAGCATGAAGAACAGTTTCCGCACTGGTTGCAATCAGTCCTCTAACTCTAACTAAGTTGATTGAGTATTCAAACTTTTTTGTTGGCTGTCGATCAGGACTTTAGACTTCTATGGTCATTCCTTTGGAGTTATAAGGCAAGCTTGTCTTTTGCGCATGCTCATTCAAGTCTCATGGAGCTTCCTGGAACTTGTAGTTCAGGTTGTCGGAAGGAGCAGTCTATTCCAGCAACCACAATTTCATGCCAGAATCCAAACAAGACTCCTGACTACTTTTACTCTTGAAAGGCGAAGAGAGAAAAATCACTCACCAGCTCCTTTCTTGTATCTGTTTCCACAGGACAATGCTTCGGAGTGAGTGGCTCCATTTCCGTGCAGTGCCTTTGCCTTTCCCACAGTTACTTGTGTTCTCCCACATGACTAATCCAGGTCAATGGGACATCCTTAACATAGCGTATTCTCTTGCCTGATGGCACATTGCAGCCATCTTGCCTTGGTATAAAGGGATGAAGGAGATGTCAAGCCACAGACTCACTGCCCATAAAGGTTAAGCACAATTTCCCTGGTAATTTTAACCCTACGGCAAGATGTACCTGGCTGAGTGTCCTATCTCTTAAAAGGTTCTCTGGATCAGTTGTGAGCCCATCCTTGAAGATGCCGCCTGTCCTTCCTGTTGGGGCTGTCTATATACTTGCTGAGGTGTGGGCTGGCATTCTTCTAAGCATCTAGATGGACAACCCATTACAACTGAAGGTTGGTTCCATGAAGTATTGCCATCTTTCTTAGGCATTTTATTCCCCATGGTTTTAAACATAGCAGTCTCGTTTAGCATGCTCCATATATGATTGATCTGGGTGTTTTTGGTCACAAGAAATTTTTTTTTACATACAGGTTCCTGCCAAGTAGATGGCCAGTAATCCTGCCACCTGTGCCACTTGTAGCCACCTTGGGGGCATTGCAGCACCCCAGCAGGGCTGTTCCTAGGCATGGGTGAGCAGGACAGTTGCCCGGGGCCCCGAGACAAAAAGGGCCCCATCATTCAAGGTTTTTTTTTTTTTTTTAGATTGACGCAAGCTACGCATCTGTACTACGAAGTTTAATGCTAAGCTTACTGCCCTTTCCCAGGGTAGGGAACTGGGGCTTGGGGCGTTCGCTATGGCCACAGCCCTGTGCAGGCGGAGCCCTGTTACGACACGCCCCCACAAAAGTCAATAAATAGAGTGCTCTCGTCAGAGGAGACCATTCCATTCCAGACCACGGTTGCATCGTGAGCATGGGCATTGACTTTTTCCCGTGTTTTTCTGTCGCGTATAACGCTTTCTTCCTTTTTTCGCCTTGGCATTGGCCTTATTGTACTCTGCTTGCAACTGCGTCTTGTTCACATTAGCAGTTTCGCATGTACCATATTAATATGAAACGCAGTTATCCATCCGGTGCTGCTAAACAAAATAAAAAGGCAGACGATGTAGCCTTTATTGAGACACAAAAATGAGCTTTGCTGAAATTTGTCATGGCAGAAAAGGTGCATTCTCCTACTGATTCCTTTCAAAACCGACTAGCAGTAAGCAACGAGCAACATACTAGTTACTGTTGCTGCTGGGGAACGCAGCTTTTCTAAGCTAAAGATAATCAAGAATTACCTCAGGACAACCATGTTACAAGAACGATTGAATGCTTTAGTATTAATGTCCATTGAGCAAGACGTTGTCCAATCACTTGATTACTCGGCATTAATTAAAGATTTCGCAAGTGTTAAAGCACGAAAAGTTGATTTCGTTTCTTGAGCTTTATTCTGGAAAGTTCTTTAGCACAAGTTTTAATATGGTAGAAAAAAATGGAAAACGGTATAAAGAACACACTTTTTAATTGTGACAAAAAAAATAAATAAAATGCTCTAAAATTTATAAAAATATGCAACACTGCACTGCATATTTTGCACACGGTGAGCTTAGCTACATACCTCCATGCGGTGCCCAGTGGAAACAGGTCAAATCTGGCTGAATTGTAGCTAATACTACACACATTAGAGCCCCTACAGTCTAATTATGCCCAGGGCCCCCAACGTCCTAAGAACAGCCCTGACCCCAGACACAACCTTACACACACAAGCCACAGTTTAAATAAAAGATAAATTCCTACAAATACCTTGCATAAAGTCTTCAAAAAAGGCATAAACCAAACACAACAAATTCTTCTTCTCTCTTTCTCTCCTTCCTCTCCTCCACGCAAGCTTTGTCCTCTTCCATCTGACTCTGATTCTCCTGGATGAGGTTGAGTGATTAATTTTATGTTTGCATTCTTTTAATTGTGAGAAAGAACTATCACCTCTGTCTTGTCATGGAGCACAGTTTAAACTTTTGACTAAAGGGTGTTATTTCATGTCTAGAGGGCTCTATTAATGTTAAAAACGTATTTAGAAGGTTGTAAACAGGTTTTCTATGCTCTTACTGTGAAAATATTAGATTTATAAATAAAGAATCCTACTTCGCGGAAATTCATTTATTGCAGTAGAGTCTATAACGGATTAACCGCGATAAACGAGGGTTTACTGTACTTCCGGGGATTGTGAATCCCTTCAGATTCCCCTGGTGGCCCCCACAGAACACAACAGGGCTGCCCCATGGAACTATAGGTTCCAGCTTTCCTTGTAGGCATCCTTTTGTGAGTCCCAAACCAGGGATGCTGCCACATAGCCTATTGGGGATGAGAATAATCAGCAATCCTTATTTCCCATGGTCTTTCCACCGCATTGGCCTCTTGGGCAGGTAAGGATCTCTTTGCAAACCCTGCCAGGATGCCAGTTCACTTCATGTTGTCTAATACACATGAAAACACTAATATTTTGCTTTATATAAAGATGGAGAAATTAGCTTTAAAAAAAGTGTAGAAATGTGACAACTAAATTTTATATTGGGCTAATAGCATTATTTTCTGGGCATTCACTTAGAATAAATTTCAGTTCCTTTATGAATTTAGATTTATCATCAGCAATGATTTGACATAATTATTAGAACTTGAACATTTTCTGCATTTAAACACACATGATTTTGATTTACTCAGTTTTTCCATCTCTGAAGAAGGTGATGAACTGAAGTAACAGAGGAGGTTTATATAAATACAAAAAAACATTTATAAAAGTTTTATGACACTAGCATGTGTAAAAATTATAAAATCAGCATAATACCCAAGTAGAATTCAACTTTACTACTTCACAGATCTTAGAGCCATGGTCATTATCAGTGTGCAATTTGCACATTCTTCACCTTTTTATATATGATAGGTTGACTGGAAACTCTAATTTGTCCCGTTTGGAGTGGGAGGCAGCATGAGTGAGCCCAGAGACTGGTGTTTCTCATCTAATCTAATTCCTGCCTTGCTCTCGGTGCTACTTGGGTAGCATGAGTTCAGAAGTGATGGATGGATAAATTGCATCTCCTTATCCCAACATATAAAGAGACTAAAAACTGGCACTGCAAGGTACCATGATGCTGAAGGTTAATATAACAGATATCCACAACTCATTCCTATTAATATTAGGTGGAATTGCTTTAGGTAATTTGCAATTTGTAAGTGTCTGAGGGTAAGGAGTTAAAATTAGCATGCGTTACATAGTCCAAGTAAACTTATTAAAGTAACAAATAACATAATGCAATACATATGTTCTTGAAGTAAAAATACCAGTGTTACTTTAAAAAAAACTTATTTTTGTTACTGTGTTTCTACAGATTATTCCTGCCACTCAAAAATAAATAAATAAATTACTGTGTTATTTCACAGAAGCATCATCTTTTTTCAAAAAAGATGTTGTCTGCTGCTGTTGTGCACATGCGCACTCCAGCCATCTGGTGTCAGCTAGTGAAGAAGAGGTTAATACGCACATGTGTAGTGTGCAATCAAGAGAAAAAAAAGGAACAAAAGTTATATGTACAAATTTAATCCGGCATACGGGTAAATTTAATCTGCCCAGTATACAGTCACAGCCAATGATCATTGCAGCAGCACTGGGTGTAAGGCAAGAAGCTGATGGGCTTTAGCAGACGGGGGACACAGTCAGAGTGCTCTCTAAATGTTATGTCTGCATCTCCTGTCCACTGCACAGAGGGTTGCTTTTTATGGCTGGCTATTGCAGGTATTCCCCCCCACCCCCCACCCAGACAGGTCTTGGTCACCTGAGGAGTGTGACCCAGGGATGCTACAGTATTTATCTTCTTCTTCTTCTTTTGGCTTCTCCCGTTAGGGGTTGCCATAGCGGATCATCTTCTTCCATACCTTTCCGTCCTCTGCATCTTGCTCTGTTACACCCATCACCTGCATGTCCTCTCTCACCACATCCATAAACCTTCTCTTAGGCCTCATTTTCTCATGCCTGGCAGCTCTATCCTTAGCATCCATCTCCCAATATACTCAGCATCACTCCTCTGCACATGTCCAAACCAACACAATCTTGCCTCTCTGACTTTGTCTCCCAACCGTCCAACTTGAGCTGACCCTCTAATGTACTCATTTCTAATCCTATCCATCCTCGTCACACCCAATGCAAATCTTAGCATCTTTAACTCTGCCACCTCCAGCTCTGTCTCCTGCTTTATGGTCAGTGCCACTGTTTCCAACCCATATAACATAGCTGGTCTGACTACTGTCCTGTAGACCATCCCTTTCACACTTGTTGTTAACTGTCACATATTATTCCTGGCACTCTTCTCCATCCTGCCTGCACTCTCTTTTTCACCTCTCTTCCACAATCCCTATTACTCTGTACTGTTGATCCCAAGTATTTAAACTCATCCACCTTCGCCAGCTCTACTCCTTGCATCCTCACCATTCTACTGACCTCCCTCTCATTTACACACATGTACTCTGTCTTGTTCCTACTGACCTTCATTCCTCTCCTTTCTAGAGCATATCACCATCTCTCCAGGGTCTCCTCAACCTGCTCTCTACTATCGCTACAGATCACAATATCATCAGCAAACATCATAGTCCACGGGGACTCCTCTCTAAGAAACATAAACGTTACCTAATTTGGCTGTTTCTCTGGTCAGTTTCATGAAGGCTCATGAGTTCAGGATTTAATCACAAATGCTGGTCAGTAAAATGTGCAGTTTTTCATACAAAACAGAATAAAAAGTAACTAACTGTTTGTTACACTTTACATCTTGTAATAAGTGACTATGCATATTTAGTTACTTTTTTATAAGTAGTAAGTAATGTAGCTAGGATTCTTTAAAAAGTAATATTCCCCAAAACTTGTCTCTAAGGTGTTATACCTATAGATTCCATATTTAATATTTTAATACTTAATGTGTTCATTAATTAATTTAGAGTGTTGATCATGGTGGGTCTTTTACAAAAAGCATCCTTGTAAGGTTTAATAGCTTAATGCAGAACTATAAACCTGCAACATGACTGCTCAGCATTGAGGCTCAAATTTCCAGCATTTTAATTGAAGAGAGTATGTTATATTATTAGAAAATAGTTAATGCCATTTTAAGTTTAATGCATGCATGCTCCATAAGAAGGTTTGTATATATTAATTTCAGGAACTACTGCTTTTTGCATGTATAGCTTATTTGTGATACCTACTACTGAATGTTGTTGGACTTTCTTATTCTTAGTCCGATTCTTAGTGGTAGTAATACTAGAAGTAGCAGTAGTGTCACATTTCACATACATATGAAATAAAACATGCAGAGGATTTTGTCGTGATCATGCCTGCCAGGCTAGGATTTGTGTCAAGAATTAAATTGTTTCATTTTAATTCCATTTGGGAGGTATTTATGATAACTAGTTAGTAGCATTGGGAATCATTAATTTGAGCATAACTGCAAACTCATTCAAACTCATTTTTTTTGGCTAATAATCTATTGTTCTTATACTGGTCTAGGGTTAAAAGCTTGTGGATATCTATGAATATCTATGACAAAGCTAATTCTATCTAATTTTTGATATGTAATATTCTTAGAAGTATACAACAGATGTCAAATACTGGTTGTTAATATTGTTGTAGGACAATATTGTGAGTAGGGAACATAGCATAGTACACCCTATTAAAATAGCACTGCTGCATACAAAAACATTGCCAAGAAACATGTATTGAATAACTAGAAGGTGTGTTACACTATATGGCCAAAACTATTTTAGCACCTCTATAAATTATTTTGAGTTCAGGCCTTTCAACTTCACCCATTGTTAACAGGTGCATAAACTCAAACACACTGCCATGCAGTGTCCATTAACAAACACTGGCAGTAAAATAGGTCACACTAAAGTGCTCCATGATTTTTAAACGTGGCACTGTCATAGGTCAGTATGTGAAATTTCACTTCTGCTAGGTCTTCCTCAGTCAACTGTAAGTGCTATTATGGAGAAGTGGAAGCATCTCAGCCATAAATTGGTAGACCACAAAAACTCACAGAGTGGGTCCAGTAAGTTCTGAAGCCTATCCTCTGATGCATTACTCACAACAGAGTACCTAACTGCCCCTGGAAGCAACCTTAGCAAAAGGACTGTGCATTGGTAATGTTATAATATGGGTTTCCAGCTGCACACAAGCCTAAATTCAGTATGTTTGATGAGAAGCACAGGCTATATGGCAGTCTAATGGACGAATCAGAGAATGCTACCTTCCCAACTGCATTGTGTCTATTCTAAAAGGTTAGTTGAGAAGGAATAATAGTTTGGGGCTGTTTTTCATTGTTTGCATTAGGCCCCAAGGTTCCAGTGAAGGGTACTGTTAATGCTACAGCATACAAAGAAATTTTAGTTGTATGCATCTAACTTTGAAGCAACATTTTGGGGAAGGCTCTTTTCTGTTCAAGCATCACTGTGCCCCTGTGCACAAAGCTGTGTCCCTAAAGACATGGAGGAACTCAAGTAGCCTACACAGAGCCATGACCTCAACCCTACCGAACACCTTTGGGATGAAGTAGAATGCCAATTGTGGGTCAGATCTTCCCCTCCTAACATCACCTGACTTCACAAATACTATTTTGGCTGAATGTGCACAAATTCCAAACTCTGGTGGAAATCCGTTTCAGAAAAATGGAAACTGTTATAGTCACAAAAGAGGCAGCCAATTCCATATTAATGCCCATGGTTTTGGAATGGAATCTCCAACAAACTTATATACTGTAGATGTGATGGTCAAGTGTCAACAAATTTGTGGCCATATAGTACATTTACGGTACCCAGAGTATGCACCCAAATAGCACATGTAGACCATTCTAAAATATTCCACATTTTTTTACCTCTATTGTATCAACATAGCTCTTTATATAGTAGATGTTAATTGCAATTTGCATATACTATTAAAAACAATAATTAACCATAAAGGAGAGGGCAACCTCCTGGCTTCTGTTGTCTTCACCGATGTGGCAGATATTATTAATAGGATTAGGAGATGTAGCATCTTATTAAAATTATTAGAGTAATATGACAACATAAACGCTACTATGACAGGTTCTAACCTGTCTATGTCAGCTTCAATTATTTTTGCATCAGTCCTCTAAACTAGGTATTGTAAATAATAAATAACACTTAATTTTTACCAAATGCCAGCTCAATTTGAAAATAATTATCTATGATAAAATAATTGGTCATCAGTTACAGTTTCTAACTGCATTATTTTAGTCATACAGTTAAACAGTTAATAGCAAGTTAAGAAAATTTTAAAATCAGTTTTTGATAATCAACAACTACAGGATGTCAATATTATCTTATGCCAATAATGGCGCACTGCACGATAATGTGCCGTGAATACACTTGACTTGAGCATTCATAGTTTTCATACTGTTTCTTTGTACGTTTAGTAGTCAATTGCTCAGAGGTTGATGCGCTTGTTGCTTCCTGAGCAGCTCTTCTTTTCTCCACCCTAGCGGCCCGCTTCTTCTCTTCTTCCGTCAGCATCTTTTCGCATTAAACTGATTAAGTCAGAGTTTGTGTTGCAATTACTTAGTACGTTTTCTTTAATTTTTCACTTAAACTGGCACCTAAGTCTTCAATCTGCCTCAGGAATGATTTAAGATATGAAGAGGTAGGGGAAGTGATGGCGAGGGTGGTAGGGATGAGAATGATGCCCGTACGCATGAGCCACATGCACCGCATGGCTGCCCTGCTGGCTGCTGCCGAGAGTTGATTCTACAATAAAATAAAATAAAAATAAAAAGAGGAATAACCTTGGAGGCCAATCATCACCCCGAAAGCAGATAGAAGAAATTACATAGTATATGTGTACCAAATTTCAGGTCAATAGTTCAAATGGTTTGCGAGCTAGAGGTGATTTAAAATCCTGGACAGACAAATGAACAGCCACAGTAGCATATTATATATAAAGATATTTAGGTTCTTTAGATAAATTACAAATATTGTACAATATTTGCCTGCGCCACCTGCACCTACTCAAAGCCTCATGATGCTCCAACAATGATGGATGGATTAAAAGGCAGAAGTCTACGTGACCATCATCATCAAGCCCTTCCGTGAGAACCCTAAATCCAAAGAGGACTGTTTCATTTATGTTAGGTAGAATGCCCAGAGGGGACTGGGCGGTCTCATGGTCTGGAATCCCTACAGATTTTATTTTTTTCTCCAGCCGTCTGGAGTTTTTTTTTTGTTTTTTCTGTCCCCCCTGGCCATTGGACCTTACTCTTATTAGATGTTAATGTTGATCTATTTTGTTTTCTTATTGTGTCTTTTATTTTTCTATTCTTTATTATGTAAAGCACTTTGAGCTACTGTTTGTATGAAAATGTGCTATATAAATAAATGTTGTTGTTGTTGTTGCAATTGTGAGTGATAACTTACATCTGTCCATTTCCTGATTCTTCTGGAATGAGACCCTAGATAGGATAGCCATTTTATAATACAATAGATGCCAACATCCATATTGACTCACACAAGGTTACCATTAGATTTTTCCAGTTAAACTAGAAAGCATTTGTTTGGAATTTGGAATAAAAAAACATAGTATACATAAAGATCAATGTAGACAAATATAATTTAGAAAATTCTGTAAGGGCAGATTAGGATTTAGATCCAGGTGCCTGGAGCTGTGAGGCATCAGCAGCAGGTACTACACCAATGCTGGGGCATACCATCCTCTGAAAGACTAACTAATCAGGAGATGGAAGGATATATTGATGCTTATATGTTACTAGGTACCTTTACTGACAGGTAATAGAATAATTGTTAAAATATTTGATATTTCTTGCCATACGTGTATCCTCAAGATTCCCCCTTTGCCTTTCCTCAGTATCCTCATGTGCCCGAACCTCCCTTGCCTGGCGCTTCCACTCTCAAACGTGTTCCCATGAAGACTGCTTTTTAGACTGTGTCATTTCAAGGACTTTTTCCTGTCTGCTTTTTGACTACCAGTAATGGTAGCTGGACCCTCATTACCCGCTGTGGAGACATCATTAATATTCTTATGAAAACTTCCATTCTTTGAAAGTGACTTCTGTTGAGCCTAGTTACTATTTAGTAACCCAACGACACACAGGAAGTTATTTGTTTTGTTGTCGTTGAAATACTCCAATTTAACTCCTTTTATGATTCATGAATTGAACTTTGCACCCCTAAAGTATCATGACATCTGAGCAACCAAACAGACTAAAGCCAAACTGACCAATCAGATTGCTCAGAGGGATAGCACACACACACACACACACACACACACACACACACACACACACACACAATAGCATTTTATTATATAGTAGATGCATTATCTTGTGTTTATTATCATTTCATGTGTAGATTTCATTGGTGGATGTTTAAGATTATAATGAAAGACAGGTTTTCTTAAAAAAAAATGCTTTTATAGTCATTCTTATTAGGTACTGTGTATCCAAATTGTACCTCAGGGCACACCACATCAGAATCAAAACATTAAAAATGAAATGTATATGAACTGACCTATACATACTGTCTGATACAGTATTAATTATTAAGTATTATTAAATACATACATTTGTTATTAAATGCTTGTTCAATGAATAATATAACTCTTAAGTTATGCTTATTCTGATTCTAATTGATATTGTTATTTAATTAAATCTTAAAACATCATTGCATTAATGTTTTCTACTGTATGTTAATCATTAATTCCGGTTTCTGAAGCAACTGGTGAAGTGAGAAAAACAGATGCAACAAGTAAATGGCCACCCACACCAGTTAGACAAAAAACTCTAATTAATTACAAGTAAAATTACAAACCATTGCATATTATTTAATTATCTAGTGAGTAATGAGGAAAACAAATTGACTTTCCTGCACTGTTATTTAACAAACTCAAGCAGCTCATCACTGACAGAATGTGCACATTTTGTGCCAGCCAGTACCTGTCAAAACACACACAGAACTCAGTCCTAAAAAAACGCAGGGTCTTTGTCATTGAATGCTTATTGAAAGCAATCAGGTTAGTGCTGAATAGCTTAGGAAGAAAAACACCATATATTTTTTTTTTTATTTACAAAACTGCTTTCTGTCACTGCTGACCAAGATTTTTCAGGTACAAGGCTGCTTCTTCAGATGTTCATACCTGCATCATTCATTTATTAGGAGATATTTCAATAGAATACGTATATAACCAGACTTTGGGTGTACATAATAACTGCTGTGGGTTTACTATTGAATTCTTAAAAGGTCATATAAAGCAAGCTTTATTGAATGGTGCTGCAACCTAGTTATGCAATAGGAAAAAAAATAATAAGTAAATGGCATTAAATGATCAAGGGACATCATAACATTAAGCCTGAACTTACAGGAAGGAGGTATTAAACCTTTTCTTTTTTATAAAGACTTCAACCATTATCACTTTTTCACATTACCAGACCACCTATGATATACACCTAACACAAAAGGTACAAACTAACCTCTTAAGTTCTTTTTCTAATAGAAAATAGGAAGAAATGTTAAAACCTGGTATACAACTGTAAACTGTAACCTTTTACCTGTTTCACTGTCCCTATTGTACCCTACATGTTCAACCCTGTGGACCTCTATGATATGCTGCTCTCTGACTGGGGCTGTCTTTAATTTTATCTCTTTACTTCAACCCAGTTTACAATAAATGGAGGGCTTCACATGGGCATTCTGTAGTGGCCTTTAGGGACCATGGGTAAGATGACAGGAATGAACAGTCCAGCCTTCTCAGTAACGCTAATAGAAATTAGACAGAGATGCTTGATTTAGGCTTTCACTTCCAAATGACATTTGTTTGCAACCAATCCAATAACAGAAAATATAAATGATAGAAAGAATCATACAACCTGGATGGGTCAGGTCTTCATTTAGTCCCAAAGGACAATTCCCAGATGGCTTCTTTTCTTTATTCAGAAATTATATATATATAATTATATGCAAATGGGTAAAGTAGTTGTGTTGTTCAGAAGTCTGAGTCCAAAACAGAACTGATTTAAGTTTGTCAAAATGGCGACTTTAATGGACTTTGTCCATTGTGGCTTAGGGTCCTGCTCATGCCTACATTTTAGGTTTATCTGTAATGTTTGTAGTGGTTTTTTTTTTTTTGGCAGGTGCCATCACCAGGCTGCAGTCAAGATTCATTTGAGGGGTAAACAGAAAACATCTAGGGTGCTGAACAGTGTTTTCCTTTAATAAAACTTCGCTGAACAGTTTCCGTCTTTCCCTTCAAATCCATTCCACCACCCTTTATATGACAACCTCTAGAAGTGTATCAGGGCATTACAATAGTATATAAGATATTTATGAGCAAATAGGGCAAAAGGTAATGGAAGCTATGACTAGCACAAAATGAAATAAGAAATAAAGTAATACTTTATAATTAAAGACAAATTTAGGAATTGGCAGAGAGTCAAAAACTAGAATGGGATTAATGAAGAGCAAAAAACTCCAAGGTAACATAACATCATAAAAAAGGCTAAAAATCTAAAATATCGAAATGTATGAGAGAGCCAATGAATGCTTTCACATACGTCTGTAGGGCACACTTCTTGAGCACATTGTATGGTGAGCTCTTCTGTGTTTTCATTATCAGTACTATAATGTGACTGACTGCTGCTTAGTAGATATGCGATGCAGAGCTGGGGGCTGAGTTCATATTGTAACCTGACAGTTACCAGTGTTACTTAACTGGAGTTATGTGAGTAACAGCTACATGTATAATTGCTCACATAATTCCAGTTTAAAGCCTTCAATCAATCAATTCAGCTAATCTTTGAAATATGGGGGGTGCAGCAGAGAAAGCTCAAGCGGACATGGGAAAATACTTTTAGCAGGCCAGGCTCTGTGAACCAGGTCCTTATGATCCAAGATTGTTAGAAATTGTGTCAGAATACTACCTAAACTCTCAATTTTCAAATAGATACATTCATTCTGTGCTAATATAGTAAGACTCAATCAGGTTTAAATTCAGTAACCTCTAATTCGTATAGGTGTGGAATAAGTGCACATAAGAAAAAATAATTTACATGAATAAAACTGACAGACAGCAAAAATGACCTACTTTTACTTGCTTGCAATGGTGTCCTGAATATATTTTAAAAACACATAGACATTAAATTACAATGTCAAAATCTTCACATAATATATACTGTAGATTATTTTCATTGTTTATTTTGTTTGTTTTTATTAGGTATTTTTAGCATTACATGATATAGAAATAAAATGGTGATATATGTGTAAGCCAGTAATGTTTGTGAGATCCAGGTCATAGCTGGCTCAAGGGGAAGTATCTGCTCATCAGAGTTTCAATAAAGCAGAAGAATGAATGATGAACATTTTAACCATGGTGCACTGACAAAGCCGTTTGAAAATCTCTTCTCTTGCCATGTCTGAAAAGGAAGAATGAGAGAGTTAAAATCAGCTTGACATATATCTTATCTAAGAGTTGTAGCTTTTCATTTATTTTCAAGACAGATCAAAATAAAAGCATTGTGGTCTATATATTTTATTTGATTAATGTAAAGTATTTTAAGACAAATTTGAGAGCCAGTCACTTATTTCCCATGCCCACTTATGCTTTCAGAGTAATAGTGATTTATGCCATAATCAGAGGGTGAAGCAGGCTGTGGCTCTCAGTGGGACATTACTTTGATGCATACATAAGTACAGTGTCGAATAAGAGGTTAGTGTGTAACATACAACATACTCAGTCCAAGTCTATTTCAGGACAAGAAAAAGATTTGTAATAAACACATTGGGGAAAGTGTTTGCTGTCTAATGTGTATAAATACCGAATTTTTTTGTCTTTAAAAAATATGTAATTTTTAAAAGAAGTTACAAAGCACAATTATAACAAATGTGTTACGATGACTTGGATAAATACAGCATTTTAAAATGCAAATTATAAATTTAAAGGAGTAACAATTCACTTTGTGTTTATAATTACATTCAGCATTATAAGAAATATTAAAATGCAAGAAATGTGACAAACAAAAGGAGACCATTCAGTCCATAAAGCCTGTTTGTTTAACTAATAGCTAAGCTGTCCCAATATTTCATCCAGATTCTTCTTAAAGATTGTTGAGGTTTCTGTTTCAACTGCATGTCTCTAGTTTGTTCCAGAGTCCCACAACTCTTTACAGAAAGAAAAGCATCCTGGCTTCAGTTTTAAATGCACCTCCCTTAATTTTTACTGATTTCCTCGAGTACGTTATTCACATAAGCTGACAGAATGTTGCTGGATCTACTTTTAGCATCAGACCTCCATTCATCCATCAATGTATTTGTAAACCAATTCATCCAGTCACTAGAAGTCTAATTCTATAGCAATGAGCCTAAGGCAGGAACCAGCTCTACAAACTGCGAATCCATCACAGGCTCTCTCCACAACCTCACTCACACACCTTATGTGTTTCTGGTTACTGCAGTCTCTGAAAGATACAAATATAGACATGGGGAGAATATCCAGACTATTCACAGAAGGCAGGAATTTAAATGGGGTGCAAGTATTGTATGATAGCAGTGTTCCCTGGCACACCATTGTGTTCTCTGTGATCAAACATGCAACAAAAATGCATTAGATAGATAGATAGATAGATAGATAGATAGATAGATAGATAGATAG